>OZ024740.1:354915168-354922668 GCA_964016885.1 Eledone cirrhosa
TTTGGGAGCTGGATGGTCCTGTTATAAGGGAGGTCAGGCCAGTTGGCCATGGCATGCCTTACTCATAGTGGAGCCATGTTACTGGGTGGTCCTGTTATAAGCGAAGTCTGGCCAGATGGCCGCGCGGCCGTACCTTGCACATATTGGGATGGTTACTGTTATTTGGGAACTGGGTGGTCCCATTATGAGGGTAGTCTGCTCTATTGGCTGTGCCTTGCCTTGCTCATAGTGGGGTTATATTTAGGATGGTTTTTTATGGCTGCTGGATGCCCTTCCTACTACCAACCATATTTACAGTGTTGACCTGGGGGCACCAGTGTGTAGAGGGTCTGGCCAGTTGGCCGTAGAATACTCTGTTCACATTGGAACCGTAATTTGGGAGTTGGGTAGTTCCATTACCAGGGAGGGCTGGCCAGTTGGCCACGCCATGTTACTGGCTGGTCCTTTTATGAGATAAGTCTGGCCAGATGACCACATCATATCCTGCACCCCCTTACATATATAAAATAAAAGATCATGTGACAGCCTGTACTACATGAAATTGCATTAGCAAAACATTCTTGAAATGTGTAAAACAGCACTATAACAACATCCTATTACAAATTAGATATGTTATTTTAGTTTATTGCATGTTTCCACAATGATCTGTCCTCTAGTAATAATACTGTAAACATTTGAATTAACAAACCTGTTTTTAGATATTATCTGCTAAATCATTACAGGATGTGAAAAGTTAAAAGAAAAAATGGTTTATTAAAAGAAAAAATAGGTTTATTGTTTGCTTACTTTAAGAGTAAATAGTACTCTTTTCTAAAATATTTCTTTATGTATTGAATAGATATTTATAGATTATTTATGATCACTTGGATTGCAATCAACATGGGTTGCTGTTCTTGTTATTTTGACTACAGTCCAGCTTGTGGTGATGTATAAACGCCAAGTTCAAATATTGGGTTTATTTGGTTTTTATAGTGGTATTGTATTCTTGAACATTTGCATATGAAAGTGTGAAATCACTAACAGAATCGGTTTATTTATATTGGCCTGGGTAAACAAACATCTTAATGCATTATTATCTCCATAAATATCAAATGAATGTATTCAGTGATTTTTATGGAAAGTGAAACTGTGCAGTATGTTGTTGCCAGTCAGAACCTTTTACTTAAGCTTAACAAAATTTTATGTACACAGCTCCATACCCATATGCGTGTATATGTTTGTACACATACGTACACACATAATATAATAAAATATACACCATATATACTTGATTATAAGTCCCCTCCCCTTCATTTTAAGCCTGATAAAATGGCAGAATTCCAAACTCTGTGTATAACCAAGGCAGCTAATCAACACATTATGTTTAGAAAATGCTCCTGTATGTGTGTGGAAGGCATATTTATGTGTTAAAAAGTTTAAATTATAAAAATTTGTTGGAAATATTTTCAAAGGAATGCATAAATAACATTAATGATAATGCAGTAAATTTAGAAAAACAGTGTTTCATCCTAAAATAATCACTCCAGATATTTTAGCACCTTATTTATGTAGAATTTGAAGCTGGTGAAAATATGCTAAATATTAACCTTGAATATAACCCCCCCCCCCCCCCCCCCAACACACACACACATTTTATCATTAGTTTTTTTGTACATAATTCTTGGTTTATATATAACTATATATTTTGTAATTTCTAATCCTTTCAATACTGCCCCATCTGAAACTGTTTTGGATTGTATGTTAGAAAAAAATATTTGTTTTAAAGTGTTCCTGTTTAAATGTCTACCTTTCATTTTTATTCTATAATAATAATAATAATAATAATAATGAAATTATTTTGTAAAGTGCTCAGGTGCACTACGACTCATCAAAAGGTGCATGTATAGTACATAGAATAATATACACATGTCAGGGAAGTGAATAGTGTATGAGTCATGATATACATGTGTGTATGTGTATGGAGGAGGAACATTAGGTGTAGTGTTGGCGAATCTCGGGAAGCATGGAGGTTTTAAAGGATGCAGTGCCTCGACAGCTAACGACTGATGCAGGTAGTTTGTTCCATGCTTCAGCAACTCTGAGCATGAACAAATGTTTCCGAAAGTCATGGGAACTGCTGTTTTCTGACTTTGTGAGCATGCCCATGTGTGTTAGCCACATGGAAATCAAAAAGGTACTCAGGGTTGTTGTTGGCAAGATGGTTAATAATTTTGTGGGTGTTTACCAAGTCAGTTGCCAGGCATCGGAGCTTCAATGTATCCATGCCCAGGGAAGCAAGGCATTCAGAGTATGGTAGATGCCTGATGGAGGGTATTCGCTTGGTTGCACGTCTCTGAAGAGTTTCCAGGCGGTCAATGTTCTGAGCAAGATAGGGGTCCCAGACTGGTGATGCAAATTCTAAGTGTGGCCGCACCATAGCCATGTACAGCTTTAAATAGATAAGAACTATATAAGAACTTGTTCTAAACACCAGCTTAATAATGAGAAAGTTAGTTATATTACCAAACCTCTCCACATTTTAAAGTATTTGAAAATCATAGGCATTGTCTTTTATTATAAATATTGTAATGAAAGTGTTAAACAATTATTGGGTCACAATGAAGACTTAATCTTTCTGGAATGAATTGAGAGAAGCAGGTCAGCTTGGTAGAACCAGTTGTTCTTTTCAGTTATTGAAGAATAACATGAAATTACTGCTACAATGAGTAAATGAAGAAATATGAATTTAAATGCATGTCACAAACTCTGCTTGCCACTATTGTACTACCTTTATGTGGCTGGTCTTCCACAAAAAACACATTACTTGGGTGCGTGTACCTTGGGGAGCAACTTCCTCAGTACAAACCCTAGGTCAGACATGACCAAAAGGGTCAGAATCCCCTATGAATGGAGATGGGGTTCCATTTTTGATTACAAAAATCCACATCTATTGAGTGTTTGTTTGCACCTTCCTTCATGGTCAATGGAAACGACAGACTTAGGCAAGCTGGAAGTATTTCACCCCTTTTGCCTGCATCGATTCCTCCATGTCGACGCTTTAGATTTTGCACCAAATTCTGAAATTCATTGTTTCTGCAGATCCCGCCAACAACTCTTACTCAAAATGTCCCTCCTTTGGTTTTGATCATTGCTTCAGTAAAATGCTGAGAATTTCATTACCATGATTATAGAAGCAAAGAAGACTTAGGAAGAGCATTGTTGCTAGGACTCCAAGATACATACAAAGAATGTGATTGGCTATTCATGTCCTGTGGCATCTAAATCAGTAGTATTTAACAACATTGAGATCGACACTATCAAGAGGAAGATGGGGAAAAAAGCCGCAGGCTACATTTTTTTTTTTTATTTATTGGATGTAAAATGAAAAGATGAGGATGATGGTGGCGATAATGGTGATGTCATTTATAAAAAAAAATAAAATAAAACTTTACCCTCAGTTAACCCAGATCAAGAAAAAAAAATTCTTATTGTTTTGTATTCATTATATTGAACCACCTTTACTTTCTTCAGTCATATAAATCAATAACTTCTAGATTCAAAACCATGCCTTTTGGTGCTGGAATCTATAAATATTTTTGTATAGTTTGAAATACCATTAGTAAAAAATCCTGTAGGACATTAGTGATTAAAAAATTAATCAGAAAATATTTTATATTGTTGTTTTGTTTAGCTTTAAGAGAACTTAGACAATTATACTATATATGGTATACTTGCTGAAATAATTAAAATTGTATTAGTAATTGAGATAATTAGTAATTGAGATAATATCTTTTTCTCACATAATTATTTTGAATTAGATTTTTTTTATGCTCACTGCATTAACCCATTAGAATTTACATTACTCTATATATACTATTATATTTTTGTGGTAAAGGCTTTACCTCACATAATTATCTCACATAATATCAAATCTATGAGATTCTGATGTTATTTATTTTGAGACCAATACCTTAATGTTAGTATGAGTGGCTAGTTATGTCCGGTTTGAACAGAAAGTGGTTAGAAAATTCTGGCCGGATACAGCCAGTTTAAATGCTAAAGGGTTAAACATATGAATACCAAATATTATTGTATTCTTTTTGACGTGTTTGCTGTCTGTTCCCATGTACATGATCACTCACAGTCTCAATCCACTCTCAAATATCAGACCACAGTTGTGTGAGAACAACATTCAGGGAGAAATACTTCCTAATATAAAACAAAGCTGTATTATAGCTTCAAAACAAAAAATTGATTTATGATGGGTCGAGAATCATGTTGAATGTTCCACATCTTAATAATCGTTTCTGATTCAGGCACAAGGCCAGTAGTTTTGGTGGAGGGGAAAGTCGATTAGATTGACCCCAGTGCATTACTGCTACTTTATTTTATCAACCCTGTAAAGATGAAAGGCAAAGCTAAACCCAGTGGGATTTGAACTCAGAAAGAAAAGGGCCATAACTCTATGCCGTTAAGCATCTTGTCCGATGCTCTACCAATTCTTCCAATCTGCCCTTTCCACATCTTAATGAGAAAGTTTGTTATATTACTATCTTAAATTATTCATTATTAAGTTAAATTCCAAACACCAGAGAAAGTATGTATTATCATTAAATCCCTTTAAATTCTTGATTATAAAAAAATTAAAAACCAGTGTTTTTCATTGGAAATATGGTAACAAAAGGGCTAACATACTGTTGAATATACAGGTCATTACATGATCATTTACTAAGTAGGTAGATAGATTGAACAATTGACATGGTCATTATTGAAACCAATGAATGATTTGTATATATATCTCCCCCTTCCCCCCTCTCTTTCTTCCCCTCTATCTCTCTCTTAGCTACACACACACACACACACACACACACACACATATATATATATATATATATAAGATAAGTTCTCCTTCATGTTTATTCACTTTCGCCAATCCACCGCTGCTTCAATTATTTCTATGATGGACTCATGTAAATCGTAAAGTACAAATTCTTCTCTCCATTTCCACGCTCAATTTCGTACATAGTCCAAACAAACATCCAATCTCGCAAAATCCGAAATCTGTATTTTTTTGTTATCTATTTAAGGTTTAAATACGGTGTTTTTGTCGTATTGAACAGAACAAATCTTGCAGTTTTGCTTTTTGTTAAATCGCTTGTTAAACATTCATAACCTTCCAGCTAGCTACCCCACACCCCTCCCTCCCGCCCCCACACGCCACCATACTTAATACGTGGACCAATCATAAGCCAGAGCCCCCCCCCCCGCATCACCACCATTATTATAAGCCAGAGCCCCCCACCCCCACCCCCACGCATCACCATTATTATTATTACGCGGACCAAATCATAAGCCAGAGGCCTATACTATCGCTTGCCCGGTTGCCTTCGATATATGATGGATGGATGGACGGACGGACTGCGGAATCCTGGAGAGTGGAAGGGAGAGAAAAATCTGGACGCCCAGAGCGAAAATGCCAAAGTTAAAGTCAAATTCACCTCGTGGACGAGAACGCGAGCACTCCTCTTTGTTTCGTCCGCGGATGGCTAACATAACTCTATCTCCTCCCGCCCCCCACCACCCCCACCCTCCAAACGCAACCCAAAACTTCAGAGTTGGTACCATAAATGTAGGCACCCTAAAGGGTCGCGCTAACGAGGTTGTAGAAATGCTTGAACGTAAGGAGGTCGATGTTTGTTGTATTCAAGAGACCAGGTGGAGGGGTGGGTCTGCTAGATTCATTGAGGGTAAAAAACGATGTTATAAGCTTTTCTGGGTGGGAAACGACGATGGGCTGGGTGGAGTAGGAATCATGGTAGCAGAAAAGTGGGCAGATAAGATAATAGACGTAAATAGAGTGAACGACAGAATAATTAAAATAAGACTTGTCCTCAATAGAACTACGGTGACAGTAATATCTGCGTACGCACCCCAATCCGGACTGCCCGGCACTATAAAAGACAGATTCTATGAGACACTGTTGCTAACTACCTCCCAAATATCTGACAGTGACTATATAATTATTGCAGGCGACCTAAATGGTCACGTTGGACAACATTGTGACGGCTACGACGAAATCCATGGAGGCTATGGGTTTGGTACTAGAAATGAGGAAGGCTCCAGAATTCTGGAATACTGTGATGCAAATAACCTAACTATCTGTAACACTAACTTCAAAAAACGTGACAATCACCTGATTACCTATAGATCCGGGGAACACACAAGCCAGGTAGATTATATCCTTACCAGAAGACGTGACAGAGTGTCTGTTGTAAACACTAAATCCCTCCCCCATGAAGAATGCACCTCCCAACATAGACTGATAATTAGCGACCTCATAGTCAGGACGAGACGTACCCGACAGCAGAAGAGGACTATCCTCAGGAGGAAAATATGGAAACTAAAGGACCCCACAGCCAGAAATAAATTTCAAAGCATATTACTTGATGCTTTCGACAGTAAGGAAGAGCATCTAGAATCGGACAATATAGAGGGACAGTGGAAATTTCTGAAAGCAAACCTGCTGTTGGCGACAGACGAAGTCTGTGGCTGGAGCAGGCCTGTAGGCAGGAGGAGAGTAACATGGTGGTGGAACAATAGGGTGGAGGGGTCAATTAAGGCCAAAAAGCAGGCTTGGAAAGTATGGCGGGATGGGGGAAGTAGAGTAGACTATCAAGTGGCCAGGAGGGAAGCTAGGAGAGAAGTGTACTTAGCAAGAAGGGAAGCTGAGGAAAGAAAGTTCAAGCATGTTCTACAACGCGATGACCAAAAACGTGAGGTGTTCAGGATTGCCAGGCAATGCGTCAAGGAAAACCGTGATATTGTCGGGGAGAAGTGTGTACTTAACGATGATGGCATACTTGCCATCACCGACACTGATAAGAAGGTAGCTTGGAAGTGTCACTATGAAAGGCTACTAAATGAGGAGAATAAATGGGAGAAAGACAGTCTCCCCCATATCGACCCGATAGAGGGACCAGCAGTGTTAGTCGAGGGGAGTATAATAAGTAAGGCAATCAAGGATATGAAGACTGGTAAGGCGGCTGGGCCTTCGGAAATAGTTGCTGAGATGCTGAAGGCATCTGGCACGGTGGGACACACCATGGTCACCCGCATAGTTAACCAAGTCGTACAGAATGGGGTTGTTCCGAAGGACTGGCATAGCAGCATCATCGTTAACTGTTATAAGGGTAAAGGAGACGCCCTAGATAGGAGTAACTATAGAGGCATTAAATTAATCGACCAGGTCATGAAGGTCACGGAAAAAGTAATAGCGCAACTAATCAGAGAGAGAATTGATCTAGATGAAATGCAGTTCGGGTTTGTGTCAGGCAAAAGCACCACAGACGCTCTTTTCATAGTACGACAACTACAGGAGAAGTACCTAGCTAAAGGTAAACCCCTCTACTTAGCTTTTGTCGACCTGGAGAAAGCCTTCGACAGAGTCCCCCGCTCCATTATCTGGTGGGCTCTTAGAAAACTAGGCGTTGACGAATGGCTTGTGAGGGCTATACAAGCCAT
>OZ024740.1:354927668-355015168 GCA_964016885.1 Eledone cirrhosa
CTAAATGGTTAAGATGTTTGTTTCTCAACCATAAGCTTCTGGCTTTGATCTCACTCCATGGCATCTTGAGCGGTTTTTTTTTTAACCATAGCCTTGTATTAACTCAAGCCTTCTGAGCAAAATTGGGTAAACAGAAACTCTGTGGGAGTTCATTAGAATGACTGTAGTTGTAATTTAATGGGCCTGTTTTGTCACATTGTGTCATGTTGACTCTGCCTGAAGATTATTTTAAAAGGAACAGACACACAGTGATAGAATGTATTTCACATAGTTCAGTTGACCGACGAACTAGAATATTCATTGTGAAAACTAACATTGGATCCATTTACACATGCACTCACCCTCATGCACAATATAAATATATTCTTTTCAATAATTGTTTATACTTTTTGGCACAAGGCCAGCAATTATGCAGTGTATTACTGGTACTTTATTTTATCGACCCCGTAAGGATGAAAGGCAAAGTTAACCTTGGCGGGACCTTTCATACTTCATCACTTCAAATTTAAATTCCACTCGGTTTGGCTTTACATTGAATCCTTTTAGGGATAAAATATGTACTAGTAAAACACTGGAGTTTATTTAATAGACTTTGCATTTCCCCTCTTACATGTACTTAAAATATATCAGTTGAGCTCAAATCTTGCAATAGTCAACTTTGCCTATCATCTTAAGAGTTGCTAAAATAATGTACTGGGTTAATTTAATCAACTTAGCCCTCCCCTCAAAGAGCAGTGAATTGGCAAAGTCATTAGAGCATTAGACAAATACTTAGCAATATTTCTTATGCTCCTTTATGTTCTAGTTTTAAATCCTGCCGAAATCAACTTTGTTTTTCATCCTCAAGGTGTCGATAAAATGATGGGGTCAATTAAATCAACTTTCCCTCTCCCCCAAATTGCTGGCCTTGTGCCTCAATTAGGGGCCATTATTTATTTCTATACTAATTAATATTGTTTTCACATTTAAAAGATTTCCTTTGAAATAAAATAAACAAATTCAAACTGGATGAATTTTGTGAATACTTTACTGTATCTTCACAATTTAACTCAATAATATGTGCTCAGTGCAATATGTTAATGTTATTGTCGTTGATGACAATTGAAATCTACTACAATTGTTACATAATTGTACTCCTGTCTATATCCCTGAAATTCAAATTGATTCCAAAGAAATGCTTTACTGAAACTATGCTTTGCTAATGTCTTTGTCTTTCAACAGGCATATTTTCTCTTTTGCTTTCCTATTTGCTGTCTGTCCCAACCCTGCAGTCTTATTTATTGTTCTTTAAACTAGTTTGTAAATGGATTTCAAAATATTTCTAATGTATGCTTACAATGTATAATGCTAATTTTGAAGTATGATCTCATAGTTAAAATATAAAGATCATGCTGGTAATGGTTACATCTCTATCTAATAGTTGTTTTTGTTTCTTTTTACTAAAGGCATTCCAAAATATACAAAAATATTTATAGATTTCAGTTCCCTAAAGCATGCTTTTGAATCTTGAGGAGATTATTGATTTACATTTGTTCATTTTTGAAGAAAGTCAAGGTAGTTTAATAGAATGAATAAAAAGCAACAAGCGATTATTTTATTCTTTGTTTCTCGATCTGGGTTAATTGAGAGTAGAATTTTTTTTATTTTTAGCTATAACAACGCATCATCATCACCAGCACCACTACTATCACCACTATCGTCTTTGTGTTACATCCATTTTTTATGTTGGCAGGGTTTGGATGTTTTTTTTTTTATGGTCCAAATCAATTCTCATTTGGAGTTACAGCCCTCTTAGATGAATTTCAGGAGCATTTCTTGTTTGTGCATTCCATTTTTGGTGTGGTTTCTTTGGCTTGATACCCTTCCTGTCGCAAACTACTACACCAACCAATACACCGATAATGTATTGGATGCATTTTATTAACCCTTTAGCATTTACATTACTTTATATATACTATTGTATTTTCGTGGTAAAGGCTTTATCTTACATTATTATCTCATATGATATCGAATCTATGAGATTTTGATATGTATTTTGAGAACAATACTTTAACATATGTATGGGTAGCCAGTTACAACCAGTTTGAACAGAAAAAGGTAAGAGAATTCTGGCCGGATACGGCCAGTTTAAATGCTATAGGGTTAAATATTGTCTTGCCCACAGAAAGACTGATAGAAGATAGAAAAAAGTAATGGAAGAGAGGGTGGTAAAGGAAAGATAGCTGGGAAGGATGGTCAATGGTAGATAATAAGATGATAGCAAGGAGCCTTAATATGAACATTTTTTATGTCTGATTTTTTTTACTTGCATTGGTTGGATGGATCTTCTCCAATTCAGCATTTAGACATTTGTTGCAGTCTTTTGTCATCTTCACAATGAAGTTCAGCATTTTGAGATCTGCCTACACCAATTCTCTCCATGACTTCCTTTAGCTTCTCTCTTCCACGGGTTTCACCTACATGGAACACTTGACATGTCTTTACAAAACTGTCATTCTCCATATATATATATCATTTACCCCTAGTTGTTGTTTTCCTGTAGTTGATACATTAGGAAGTGGTTATTGGGGGTACCTCAACTTAACATAAACCTGAATTGCATCTTATCGAAGCTAATTTTCTTCCTCTTCAATTGTGTTACAAGCGTAGTAACTTTCATAACATTGCCCTTAAATTTAATGCTCCTGTAGTTGCCATTGTCTAGAGCATCTCCTTCGCTCTTGTAGCAATTGAGGATGATACTGTTATTCCAGTCATTGAGTATGGAACCTCTCTTTATTACTTGATTGACTATGTGACCTACTTCGCCTGATATTTTCAGCATGTCATTGACTACCCCTGATGTTTCAGCAACTTCCCCATCTTGCATTTCCTTAATCAAGCTTTCAACCATATAGCTGGTCTTTTGTTGGGTCTACTTGGGTAAGGCAGGCCCTCTTTCACTTTCATGTATTCTCCTTATTCAACAGTCTCTCACAGGACTTCTCTGCCTCTTTTCTTTTTCAGCATCAGTGAGACCACGTGTGCCACTCTCATTTTGTAAAGACTTCTCTTCAGTGATGTCTTGATTCTCTCTAGTATATTAGTATAATGCTTTGCAATCTAGAATACCTAATGTCTCTAATCCTCACATCACAGAATACAATTACTTTGGCTTCTTCTCTTCCTAAGTATACTTGATAAGTAGCTTTTCTTTTAGCTACTCAATATTGGTCTTTGCTCTTCTCTTCTTCCAGTCTTTTAGTGCTTATGGTTTTATCTATGGTACTATTATATTAACACATTACTTTCTGTCTGGTTAGAACCTTACTCCAGCTCCAGATCTAGTCTGTTGCTCACAACAGATTGTCTCAGGAACTCAGAGTTGTACTCTTTGTTATATGTGTCTTCACCATC
Source organism: Eledone cirrhosa (assembly GCA_964016885.1). Taxonomy (NCBI): domain Eukaryota; kingdom Metazoa; phylum Mollusca; class Cephalopoda; order Octopoda; family Eledonidae; genus Eledone; species Eledone cirrhosa. Next base: position 354,931,065 of record OZ024740.1, read on the forward strand.
TCAGTATATGTAACAATTAGTAAATATCTGAACTTATGTCTAGTTGCAGAATTTTTTAGCTTCCAAACATTCCTTCTTCAGCTTGTCTTCTATTTCTAAGTCTGCCTAGCTCTTATTCTATATTTGAGTGGTACATGTTTTTAACTGGGGAAGGCCTTCATCATCATCATCATCATCCAGTTTTTGATTATTCAGGACACAGTTAATCCCTAAGTAGGGGTGGGTCCTGCCTGACAGCGCTCCTTAGCATCCTGCTTCATGTGTTTCTGTCTGCTGGTCTTGCTTGGGCCAGGCTAAGCCTAGCTTGATTCCAATGGACATCCTCCATCCAAGTCCTTTTTGGTCTTTGTGGGCTTCTACTGCCTCCTGGATTAGTGTTCACAACAAATGGCTTATTCCCATTCTTGGTGACTATGTAGTCTATATTACTTGTGTGTTTGCCTAATTGGTAGGTGATCAGGTGGTTAGTAGGTTTCCTAAAGTTACTGTTGCAAATGATTAGGTCATTGGATCACAGATCTACAGCAACATTGATTCCTTCTCATTTCTTGCACCATTTCCAGAGCCTCCTTTCATGCTAGCGAAATCCATCATGATATGTATATTAAAATTACTAGCCATGATAATGAGGTTGCTGTCATTTGTTATAGAAGTAGTCTGCAAAATAGCTTCATAGAAGCAGTCTGTTTGGTCATCTGTCAGCCCTGATTGTAACGTGCATGCAAAGATAAATGATGCTGTCAAGTTGCTTAATTATTCTATCTATCATACACTGTGATTACTTAACTTACTCATTTCTGTGCCAGCAATATTCCAACTCCACAGACTCTATTGCTGTTATCTTCCCAAAAGAATTTGTACCTATGTTCCTTACCTATGAGGAATTTGGCAGAGGTTTCTTTCCATCTTGCCTCTTGTACACAGCACAAATTCATTTTGATTCACCCCAGCATCTCTACAATTTCTTTAGATCTACCGTTCATAATAACAAAACATGAAAAGTTCAGTGATACCAATAAAATAATAAGAATACTAATTATAACTAGGATCTAGCTACATTAATCATTTTTTTTTTCAAATTGTAATGTAATATCAATCCAATAGGATTGTAGCTACTCCATTACATCTAGTCTCTGAAAGATTACACACTTAAATATTGGTATAAATAAGTATCAGAATATTTAATGTATTTTTTCTCATGACTTTCAATAAGGTTGTTGGCATTTATTGTCATTAAACAGTTATTGTATTCTTTTATATGTGTGTCTAGTGAAAAATTACACTACTACTTGGAGCAGATAACAAATGTGTCTAATAAGAGCTGCATGCTGTTTGTTAAGTCAGTAGGATGTTAGACAGCCAGCAGACATGTTAGTAGTTAAAATAGTGTCACTGGTACTCTTCTGTGTCCATTGTTTGAGGCACTAAATTCTGAAATAAACCAGATACCAAGTATAGGTAAAGTTTACTTTCATAAGCTACAAGAATACTATATAAATCATATGTATTTTGTTTGCTTACAATAGTTTATTGAAATCCTACTACAGTTTAATCCTTTAGTATTTAAACTGGCCGTCTCCTTCCAGAATTCACACCTCTTTCTGTTGAAACTAGCCATAACTGGCCACTCATACTGATGTTAAGGTATTGTTCTCAGAATAAATAACATCAAAATCTCGTAGATTCAATATTATATGAGATAATTATGTAAGATAAAGCCTTTACCACAAAAATTCAATAGTAAATATAATGTAAATGCTAAAGGGTTAAAGTTTGGAGAGAGATGGGTTCCACCAGTCTTACTGAAACAGTATGAAGACAGTCTTCAGTAATGTCCTCACCCTTTGCATAATGAAACACACCATATTATGACTAAAAAAATGTGTACTACTATAACTATTCTTATTTCTTAACTCTTAACATTCTGTACTGCAAGACATTCTTGAAAAGTACAAACCAGCACTGTTACTGCACCACATGAAAAATTAAAATATTTACTTTAATATTACAAATGTTTACAATATGCCCCACCAATAAAGTACTACTAACAACTGAATTAACAGATCCCATTTTTAGATATTTTCTACTAAATCATCGCAGGATGTTAAGAGTTAAGTAAGTTCTGTCAAATGACAAAATTGTTTTGTTTGTGGCCTAATTTACATAATGTCAAAGTATTATATTCAGCAAATTGGCAGAGTTGCTAGAATGTTGGATAGAAGGCTTTATGGTATTTGTTCCGGCTCTCTTCTTTCTGAGTTCAAATCCCGCTGATGTCAACTTTGCCTTTCATCCTTTTGAGGTTGATAAAAAAAAAGTACCAGTCTAATACAGTCTAATACTGAGGTCGATTCTTCTTCTCTCTGGAAGAAATCTGCAGTACTCAGGCCTGGAGAGGGACGGGCTCTGCCAGGCTTAAAATGCCCAAGAAACGCTGTATGTCAATACGGTGCCGCTACAACTCTATCAGGAGTTACGGGTCCATATCATACCATACCGTTATCTTCTTTATGGACTTATATCGTCACTTTACAAATCATTTTAGCACCATAGATCAGCTGTTATATTAGAAACCATTTTCCTCCTTACTCTACTTCTTATCTCTACTTCTATTAGTTATTTCTAATCTGTTACTATACCAATTTTGCTTTAGTTGTGATTCATTATATATACTTAGCTTCAAATGAAACTACATCATTGTATGAGATCATAGGAAAAAGTATCTAATAAATCAGTCTTTTTTTTTTTCATGTTTAGTATGTGAAGTTAATCTTCTTTTGCTGTGGAGCTGTTTCAGTTAAAGATCATATCAGATTTTATTTATTTTATCTTCATAGAAAATTAATGTTATTTTGCCTATTTAAAATTTTACGTTATCTATAGCTATCAACATAGAAAACGAATGTTATTTTGCCTTTAAGATTTGATTTTATCATTTCTCGTGCAGTACTACTTAAAAATAGAAAATAAAAGAAAACAAACATACAAAAAAGTAATAAAAAATGCAAAGATTTTTTTAAAACAAGATTTCTTGATCCTTTTGATATCTTTTAATTATTTTATTTCCAGAAAGGAGGAGAACTTGTCAGTTATTGATAAATTTATTTATGTAATTCTTTTCTAAAAGAGTGAAAATCTAAGATTAAATCTTTAATTTGGTAAAGTCTGAATTAACTTAATCACTTACACCATTAAATACAAAGATTCACTTGTTTTATAAGTATTACTGAAAACTGTTTCAGATTACACATCTGTTTGCAAGAAATGTATAAGTTTGGGAAAAAACATTTTTACATGAAAATGATATACAAGAACATTGAGAATGTCACTGTCTTTTGTTTGGACCAAACTTTGCAATAGACAATCTTCATTTTGGGGGGGGGGGGGGGGGAATTTCAGGGTGGAGCATTAATAGTTACACAATTAAAAGTCAAAATAAAAATCAAAAAATCTACACTTTCTAATAATTGTTTCTACTTTTGGCACAAGGCCAGCAAATACCCAGTGCATTACTGGTACTTTATTCTATCGACCCTGTAAGGATGAAAGGCAAAGTTAACCTTGGCGGGATTTGAACTCAGAACATAAAGGGAAAGCATGCCATCCGACCCTCTACCGATACTGGTATGGAAGCAGAGAAGAAAACAAAATTGTGATGTAACCTTGACTAGCCCCCACAGTAGTTTTCAGTCCAGCATTATGTGCCTTTACTGTTATGTATCTGGAATTTGAACCCATAATTCAAAACTAGATGAGACATCAAAGTTCGGTCCTCAGCCTGCTCTTGTTCATGGGAAATGGCTATGTTCGATATGAAGAAAAGGAACTGGCATAAATTCTATAAAATGCACACAATGAAGATCCTGGGTACACAAGAGATGTAGCGGGATAGCAGGAAAACTAACAGGTAGGTATACATATGCAGTAGATGTACAGGGAAATTAGACAGTAGAAGTCGCATTGATAGACACATTTTTCAAATGCAGGCAGGTGCTATAGAAGTGGTGGATAGCTTCCGGTACCTAGGAGATCAGATTAGCATGGGAGGGGGGGGGGTTCCGAGGCCATAGTATCTAGAATAAGGACAGGTTGGAAGAAGTTTAGGGAGCTGCTTTCTCTGCTGACGAAGAAGGGTTTCTCCCTGCGTACGAAAGGCCGGTTATATGATGCCTGTGTGAGGAGCGCGATGCTGCATGGTAGTGGGACATGGGCAGCAACTGCAGAGGATATGCAACGGCTGGAGAGAAATGAGGCAAGCATGCTCTGTTGGATGTGCAGTGTCAATGTGCATGAACGACCCAGCATGAATGTGTTGAGAGAGAAACTGTGTCTGAAAGGGTAGAATGTCATGTGCGAGAGAGGAGACTGAGGTGGTATGGACATGTGATGCGCATGGAGGATGACCGATGGGTGAAGAAGTGCCAGGAAATGCCAGTTGAAGGAAGACGTGGTAGAGGTAGACCATGAAAAACATGAGCGGAGGTGGTGAGAACAGACCTCAGATCGCTGAAGCTCACAGAGGAGATGACGAAGGACTGACAAGATACTGTGCTGAATAAGACCCGTCCCACCCTTGCAGGCAGGGAAGAGCGGACGTAAAATGATGATGATGATTACTTCTTAAGGGCAGTTGATTGGCAGAATCAGTAGAGCATCAGATACTATGCTTTTGCAGCATAGAGTTTATGGCTCTTTACGATCTGAATTCTAATTCCACTGAGGTTAGCTTTGTCTTTCATCCTTGCAGGGTTGATAAAATAAGTACCAGCAATGCACTGTGGTCAATTTAATCGACTTTCCCCTCCCCCCAAATTGCTGGCCTTATGCCTAAATCAGAAACCATTATTACTTTTTACTAGAACAAAAATGAAACGGTGATTAATAGTAGTATAATTTTATTGATGTTTTTTTATTTTTATGGAAGAGCCAATGTTAAAGAGTAAATTTCCTTTCACTCTCTGGATTCTACTAGACCAATCAAATGTAGCCTGGATGTAAACTCCATTGTCGTTGTTGTAAATCATTTTGACATGAAAACAAGCAGTCTAGCTGTATATACTAGAGTTAATAATAGGCATAAAGTTTGTGTTCAAATAACCCACTCATATCACCATCACCACCATCATCATCATCATCTTTATGTCCATCTTTCCATGATTACATAGGTTGGATGCATCTTCTAGCACATTTTTCTTCCACCTCCCACGTTCTCTTGTCATCATCTTCTGTGAGTTTGAGTGTTCTGAGATCAGCTCTCACCACAGGTTTTCTTGGTCTTCCTATTTGGTTATTTCTTTCCACTTCGAACTGCTGACACTTCTTCACCCAATTAATCTATATTCATTGTGTCCACACTAATGGAGTCTTCTCTCTTGCATTCTACATCTGATTTCCTTTCCTTATGTTCAGTTTCTCCTGCAACTCATTTATGTTTTGTTGTTCATGCACACTAACATTATATATCTAATGGAGCATGCTAGCCTCATCTCTTTCTAACCTTCACATATCCTCTACATTCAATATCTATGTCACCACCCTGCATCATCACATTTGCATATATCTTATAGAAATGCCTTGCAAGAAAACACAACCATTCTTCCTCATTGTAAAAGGTCTTATCAATAAATATAATAATACTATGAAACGTTTCTAAAAAAGCTTTCTGAGAAGCAATCTATTTAAAAAAATTGTTTTGTTTGTTTTGGGGAGCTACCCTCTCTGAATTTTGTAGCAATATATATTTAGCTATCTTTCATTTGATGGTTCTGAAACACATACTGCTAGATTATGAAACGTTTTTTTTCTTTTACTGATTCTCAGTTATATTTTGGGGGCCCTACATAATATTCACCCTAGTATTTAGTCTCTGTACCTGGCCAGTAGATTTCGGACTGCAAAGATTTGTTACTATATTTCTAAGGAAAGACACTGCCTACAATTTTCAAATAGTTTAAAAAATGTATTTGAAGTGGTTTGGTAATATAACTTTCTTACTATTAAGCATGTACTTGAAACATAGCTTAACAAAATGTTCTTACATAAGATTATGATTGGAGTTTTAAATTTAAATATGGATATTTTAAAACAAACAAGGAGTGGTTTCAGCCAGTTTGATATCAGAAAGGTTAATATCACTATGTTCAAACTTTCTCCCTACAATTATAATTGGTGTCAGTTATAAAAGTTATTTTAAAAAAAATAGCTTTCTATTGTGTATTTTTTTAAATAATTAGTTTAAAAATCTCTATTTCATTTAATATTGGCATTCTTGTTTTATTTACAGAAAAAAATGTGTGAACTACAAGCCACCTTAGAGTTTTCTGTTGAACTTGGAAAATTCTACAACGTTGATCTTTTTCAACGTGGGTAAGTATTATATATATATATATATTTCCTCGAATATTTTATCCTAAATATTATTTTAATACCAATATTGGAAGTTCAATATATGATTACAGGTCTTCCACAGATAAACAAAATCTTTGAGTACATTGAAGCTATGAAAAGATTCAACAAGAGAAACTTCTAGCTGTTTTACAGCTTCCCTTGTTTCCTCTTTTCTTTTTCGTTTTCTTATGCATAATCTGCCTTCCATTGGCCTTTAATATTTGAAATTTAATTTTAATTTTATTTTATTTCCCTCCTTTTTTTAAAATAATGTTTTTTTCTTTTTTATTACTTGTCTTACTAGCTCTTTTTGATTACCAACTGTAAGGAGTACTTGATATTTCCCCCAAGTCTGTTATGGCTTATTAGCTCTATATGGACGTTTAAATTGAATAAATCGATAAATCAATATTTATATTTTTAATTGTACAGGTAGAAAAATAGTTTCTAACCTCAACTCATCCATGTAAGCACTAGATTGGATACATCTGTAAAATTGGATATTTGCTTGAATTGTTAAAGAAGTCTTGATTTAACTATATACTCTTCAGATTTACTGACTTTACAAAACTGGGTGAACAGTTAGGTCACCATTGTTAACCCTTTTGTTATTATATTTCTAATAAAAAGCATTGTATAGAATTTTAAAATAATTTTGAAGGTAATTAAGAATTTTGGGGGATTTAATATTATAACTAACTTTCTAACTATGAAGCTGGTGTTTGGAACATATCTTAATAGAGCTTCTTATATAAGAATATCTAAAAAATATATATATAATTATGCATATGAAAATATGCCCCCTCCCCCTATATCTCACGGTTGGCCTGCTGTGCTTCTTCCCCAAAATGCAATAGCTATTTAAAGTCCTTGGATTTGAGACCTCTTGCTGTAATAATTCAGTTGACTATTGGGGACATATACCATTAATTTTGTGGTGTAAAATGGCCACCTGAGTAACTGTGTAAGGTGTTGAACTGCCTACTCATCATACTTGTATTCAAATTAACTGCTGACATTTTGTATTGGACACCTGAGGCTAGAGTAGAAAACATTTGCTTTAAATACCATATATTGAGATCAAACATGTAACCACATGATTGCAAAGTGACCTTTGTAACTATATAACCTTACTTGCACTTGAGTGTTTGCGTGTGTGTGTACAGCTAATGCATATAGTTTATTCAACTTAATTGGAGCAGATGTCTACAAATACTTTTGCCAATTTAAGAGTTACTCCAATTATGTGAATTTTCACATCATAAGTTTAAAAGTCTAAAACAAAAACAAACTGCTGTTTGTAGATCAATGAAAATGAAGAATACTATTTAGGTGTGTGTGAATGGGGGTAAGAGTGAGTGCATATATGGGTGCAGTCATTAACTGGAAATCAGTGTGAGCAACTCTACGAATAATGGACTATAATGGACCTTCAATAAAGGCGTATTGACACATATGCATCAACATTTTACAACACATGCATCATCAACATTTTATGTCCATTTTCCATGTTGGCATGAGTTGGACTGGTTGAAAACTCTACCTTCACAACATTCTCAGGAATAAGTAGGCAAAGAAGAAGACCCAGCTTTGTTGAGCAACTGAAGTATCATCGAACATGTGTGAGAAAATCAAGGACCTTAATGTTGCTTTAGAGAACTGCAACAAGGAGTTGAAATAAATGATACAAGATCAAACTTGCAGCTGTACTGGTTTGTAATTGAAAATCTTGATATGCATCCTGATTTATTGACAAAAATTTTCATTGGATTTTAAAATAGCTGTTATGCTTCTGAAATTTGAGTAGTCCATAAACTTCCTTTCTTCTCCCAAATGTATATTGAATTACCGGAAGTCTTGTATTAATAGCATTCTTTGGATATTTTTGAATGTCACATGTTTAGGCAAAGGAAGGTATTGCTTAGTATTTTAGCAAATAATAAACGTTTTCATTTATTCCCTGCATTTCTATCTTTTCCTTCTCTTAAATTCTAATTAAACTTATTGCTTGGTAAATGTATATAGTAAATATGTCGACATACACACACTTCTGAAGGAAACTGTTTTTATAGGGATTGTTTCTTCAAGTGTTTATTAATGCAATGTATATTTATCATACAGCTTTTCTGAATTTAGCATTTTGATTAATATTTTATAATGAAAGTGGGTATTTATCTCTATCAAAGTATTTATTAATGTCTTTTGTTACTATATTTCTAATGAAAGATACGGCTTAAGAAAAGTTCTTACATAAAATTATGATGAAAAGGTTTTAGATAAATATGAACACTTCAGGCAGTTTGATATCAAAAGGGTTAACCCTTTCATTACCCTATTTCTAATGAAATACATTGCCTATGATTTTCTAATAATTTTGGCAATAATCAAGAATTTGAAAGGATTTAGTAACAACTAACTTTCTCATTATTTATCTGGTCTTTGGGGCAAAGCTTAAAGATTCTTATATAAAATTAAGATGGAGGGTTTTGCGATAAATATAAACACTTAAAAACAAACAGTATTTTAGAACAAGAGGTGGTTTTTTAATCTGTTTAGTATCAAAATGGTTAAAAAATACCTTTATAAGCAGTATAAGTTTGGGCAAATGTAAGCAAATGTCACTTTTTTAATCTCTTCATGTACAGAAAAGAAGCATCTACTGAGGGAGCTAATTACTTTTCAACTATAATAATAATTTTCATGAGGTTATACTAATAAAGAAAACAATCAAACAAAACAAAAGGAAAGACACTTCCCTCTCATAAATGTTAAGAAACTGATGCACTAATGCTTCTTCAAATAACTTTCTATAATGTTAATTGTAAGCTTTTTCAGTAAAATAAATTTGGCTGTTGGTTTTGTCTGTTATCTACAGCATTGTTTTGTTCCCTTTCAGTTATTTGAACATATATTTGCTATTTTATAATTATATCTAGTCTTTAGAAAATACTTTGTAGATTGGTAATTTCAAAGGATCAATGTACAGAATATTATTTTTGGGTTATTCTGTTTGTTTTAAAATTTTTATATTTATCTAAAAATCTATCTTAATTTTATGTATGAACCTTTGTCAAGCCATGCTCTAAACACTAACTTAATAAGGAGAAATATTACTAACTCATTCCAAATTCTTTATTTGCAAATTATATGCAGCGTTTTCCATTAGAAATATGATAACAAAAGGCTTAAATAATTACATTATATTCAAGCCTGAATTAATTTATCTTTATGATATAATGATTAAAAGTATGGTTTTGAAAACGTTCTCACTGAAATATTTATTATTATTTTTGCAGGTATTATCAGGTACGAGTTGGTTTAAAGACACCTGCAAAATTACCATGTAAGACTGAAGTATCTCTTCCCAAAAATACAGGTATGCATTTCAATGTAGGTCAAATGAATTGGTATTGCATAATGGAATGGTTTAGAAATCGATGGAGGCATTTTCTTTTTAATACATCTTTATAATCATCATCATCATTTTGCTTCACTGTTCCACTCTAACATGGGTTAGATGGATTGTTATTGACCAGGCCATTAAGAAATTAATTGGAATCTCTCTTCCTATTACACAGGAGACCTTGTCTTGCTCAATACATTCCTTTGTTAAACTTTTTTCGCAGTTTTCTATGACTGAATATCTTTCCTAATGCTACCAACCACTTTACAGAGTGTATTGGGTGCATTTTATTGTGACACTTGCACTATAGAGGTTGTCATATCCTTGATGTCACTACCATTTTTGGTATGTTTTCTATGGCTGGATACCTTCCTAATGCCAACAACTACTTTACAGAGTGTACCAAATACCTTTTTTAGTGGTATCAACATTAGAAAAGTCCCTTTCTTCCAAGGCAAATGCGATCTGAGTGAAAATGTGAAAATAGAAGTGGTTTCGTGACTAACAGGGTACTAAAGGAGTTACTTTGTTCTAAGACAAACATGATGAAGAGTGCAGATAGAAGAAATGAGGTGGTTATCATGGACAGAGATGTATGTTTAATCATATCATGGGGAAGATAGTGATGGGGTAGGGAGTTCATAGGAGGAGGGTTAAATATTAATAGAAGTGCAAAGAAAGGAAAGCTAGGAATGGGTAACAACAGACATAGGTGGCATAGAATGGTATATGTGAACTGAGAACCATTGAGGAGATAGTGGATGATAGCCAGCAGTAAAAGGTGACAGATCAGAGAGGGTAGAGAGGGCAGTGGAAGACAAGTGATTGTGGAAGAGGTGCAGTTATAATGATAATAGTAATAATTATTTCTACTTTTGGCACAAGGCCAGCAATTACCCCAGTGCATTACTGCTACTTTATTTTATCTACCCCGCAAGGATGAAAGGCAAAGTTAACCTCGGTGGGATTTGAACTCAGACCGTAAAGGGCCATAACTGCCAATAATAATTGTTTCTACTTTAGGCACAAGGCCAGCAATTACCCAGTGCATTACTGGTACTTTATTTTATCGACCCCCGTAAGGATGAAAGGCAAAGTCAACCTCGGCGGGATTTGAACTCGGATCGTAAAGGGACGTAACTATGCTGGAAAGCATGGCGTCCGACCCTCTACCGATACTGCCAATCCACTGCCAATAATAATGAGCGATAGTGAGGTGATCAAGTACAGACAAGCCAAATGTCACACCTTGTAACTTCTCTGTAGCTTCCATACGAAATCTACTTTTTCTATTAGCCTACCTATAATCCCACTACACCTCTTGTGTATCAATAGGCTAAACTGGGTACACCTTATCCCATTTCTACCTATTCCTTCTCTGAATACCAAGCAGTGCCACTTCCCCAATTGCATCAAGGTCCTGTCTTCTTTCCTACATAGTAACATTTTGGTCTTTCATAAGTTAAATCTATTACTTTTAATAGGATTAATCAAGGATTTTAGGAATGAAGCCATGTTCTGGGAAACCTTCATCAAGTTTAACCCTTTCATGACCATATTTTCATGAAATATGAGTACATTAAATGTGTTTTAATTAATTTTGAAAATAATCAAGAATTTGGAAGGCTTTAATAAAATACCTTTTTCATTAAGTTGGTATTAAGAACGCAATTTTATATTTAGATATGAATACTTTAAAATGGAGTGTTTTATCACAGAACCACTGGTGGTTTCAGGTGGGTTTGTTTTGAAAGGGTTAAGAGGCACTGATCTTTGGACTATCTGAAAGAATTGTTTATTTTTTATTTAGTTTTTTTGCTAAGTGATTACTTATCACTGATGATATTTTTAGTTGTGAAGGTTAGTGTTAATTTTTATTGATTCTAACTATCATCTATCATATTATAATATGGAAGTATAATTTTAGTTATATTCCCATTTTCCTACCATTTTTTAATATATAACTTTGTCTGTCCAGCCCTACATGTACTATAACTAATTTGTATTTCTGGCATGTTTTGCATGTCTGTAAATTAAAAATGTGTATATTTATATACACATTGGTACAGACTTCGTTACTCATTCTGTATATATACAGTTATAACTTTGTGCACTTCAGCTGCTTAGTGCATTTCTTAATATATATATATAGATATATATATATATACATACACACGTACACACACTTACAGAGATAGAGACAGACAGACAGACAGGTGGACAAATAGATAATGTTGTTGGCAGAAAATACTGATATCTGGCATGAATCAAAGCATTCTAGAACATTTAGAACATCTGCTCCCCATCTTCCACCCCCTGTCTTATTTATAATTGTGTTTTGTGAATTCTAAATAAAAATTTTAAAACAATTTTGTCAGATTTTGACATTCATGTGTGATAGATGGACAAAAAATGTACAATTATTGTAATATAGATCTATGAAGAACTGTATCTATTGTGGTAGGTTAAAACTTAAATATTTATCTACTTTTCAGATTATTCTGTTGTGTATTTATTATTGTTCGTTTCTTTTCCAGAAAACCCTCATGTCCTTCCAGCTAGTATTATCAATGGGGCAGCTGTTAGCAAGACCTTTCAAATTCTTTATCGTAATGAAGATGTTGTTGTAAATGATATCATTCTCTTTCGGATACATGTTCTTGTTGACAGTTCCAAGGTAAAGACTTTTCATTGTTTTATTTGTTTTCTGCACTAATTATTAACATTATTAACATTTGCTTGTATTCATAATATTATCTTACTTTAATTCTATTAAATTACACTGTTATGATGTAATTTGGGTGTTCTGGAGGAAAATTGTGCAAACAATGTTTTGGTAGTAGTATACTGTAGGGTTCTTGAATTTTATGTTTTCCATGGAAATTGTTTAACCCTTTCACAGCTATATCTCTACAAAGTAGAATACCTACATTTTATTTATTATTTATTTATTTCCAATATAATCAAATTTAGTAAAATGTTTGACTTTATATATTGGTTGTTGTACTGTTGTTTAACCCCTGATTGAGCAGACTATGATGTACAGCATCCCAACCGTGACTCATTTTTTTAGAGCTATTTTTAGAGTTATTTAATGTGTCATTTTGTTTTTTAAGACTACAAGGTATAATTTGAGGGAGATTTGACTGTTATTTCTAGTAAGTTGAATATATTATGCTGGTGTTAAACTACTGAAATCACATACTATCATTCATGATTTTGAGCAAGATTTCGATTTAATGAGAGCAGTGTCAGTTGTATTAAAAGGGTTAATGTTTTAAAAGCAGTTTTCTGATTTTATTTTTTCTATGAGAGGAACAAGGTGAAGGGTAAATAATTTGCAAACTTGAACATATGCACACAATTTTCAAGTAGGTATTTTACATCGCAGCTTTAATCTAACCATTCTATTAACAACTAGGAATGGTGATTATTCCATAGTTAAGTGGACCAGGCATGTAAAGTGTCTTTTCAAGTGATTAGTTGAAGTCTTTCTACAATAATCTTTGTGTCCACATTTATAATAATAATAATGAAATTATTGTGTACAGTGATCAGGTGCACTACAACTCATCAAAGGTGCATGTATAGTACATAGAATAATGTACAAATGTCAGGAAAGTGAACAGTGTATGAGTCATGATATACATGTGTGCGTGTGTATGGAAAGGAGATATCAGGTGTAGTGTTGGCGAATTTCAGGAATCATGGAGATTTTAAAGGATGCAGTGTCCTGGCAGCTAACAACTGATGCAGGTAGTTTGTTCCATGCTTCAGCAACTCTGAGCGTGAAAAAATGTTTCCAAAAGTCATGGGAGCTGTGTTGTTTTCTGACTTTGTAGGCATGTCTTGTAGACAGAATTGAAAGCTTTAGCAAAGTCAAGGTAAACAACATCCACCCATGAGCTGCCATCAGTGATCCGGGTGATGTCTTCAAGAAACTTGGTAAGTTGATTACAGCAGCTGGTGTTAGGGATAAATCTGAATTGCGAGGGCTGGATAATGCTGTGAGAATTCCAGAAGTACTGAGTGTTTCTCTGACACAGGATTCCATCAATTTGACAATATAGCTAGTAAGACTGACTGGACGATAGTTGACAGGCGACATACAGTCACCCTTTTTGAACAGAGGAATGACACTGGCAGTTTTCCACTGGCAGTTTTGCTCTGGGGTAGCACCATTGTTAAGGCAGAATTGAAAGAAGAGTGAAAGCTAGTGCAGAAGAAAGTACCCACTACATTTGAGAAGCAGGTACATAACACTATCAAGACCAGGAGAGGTATAGTTGTGCTTATTTTTAAGGTGGCGTTGTAACATTGCAGGTGTAAATTCCATAGTTGTTATAGAATTTGATGTTAGAGGTGGTGGAGATGGTACGTTTTGGTTTTCAACAGTAAAATTGCCTGCATAGCATTCAGCAATAAGTTCTGCACATTCTTTGGGATTGACAGTAATCTGGCTTGTAAGGGGATTGCAAAGAGGACCAACGGGAGAGTGAGGTCTCTGCTTTGAATGTACATATTTCCAGAACACTTTACTGTCAAGGTTGGTTTCTATGTGCTGTTCAAATTCAAGCACTGCCTTTTTTGTCACCTGCTTGAGATGGTTGGATGATTTATTGTGCTTTTTTCTATTGATATCTGATCTATGCAGTTTGTATTCCTGTTCAGCATTATGATGTTCTTTCCTGGCAAGTCGGACCGCTGCAGTCTCCCAAATTGCACTTTTGAGATGTTTTTTCTGCTTACGTGGCACCGATGCTGCACATGCTGTCCATATTGAGTTCAGGATGTTCTGAAGTATACTGTTCACATTTCCAGAGTTGTAGAATTCAAACCAGTTGGGTGTTGTAGCTCGGTGCAATAAGAGTTCCAGTCTGCTTTATTCCAGTCAAAGTGAGCAGTTTGGAGATGGTTGTGGTTTTTGTTACTGCCCAAAAGAGACAGATTGGCAATGATCATAGCATGATCAGAGTCACCTAAAGGTTCCTCAGTAGTAACACTAATAACTTAATTTCCTATATATAAATTGTTTTATTTCTGAAATTTGAACTTTATTTTTGGTATGTCTTGGATTTTACTTCCTTAATCTGCTGTTAATGATTATCATCTCAGAGTTAAGCAATTTTAATGTTTTTCTGTTAAACTTTAAGATCTTTTAATACTATTAAGTCTTGTCATGTTAATTTGGATCAATGAAGAAAGGTTTTAGTTAGTGAAATTATCTTTGCATCCAGCTGACTCCTGGTTACTGAGTCAAGTGTTCAAAGTAAAACTATTATAATTTCTGTTATTTTAGGTATTAGTTAATAATTATTTTCATTCATAGTGCCTTTTCTAAACTGAACTACAAGTGTCTCAGTATTAAAATACATTCTTAGTTAGAATTGTATTTTGATCATTTTCTTTTATGTAAAATTTTTAATGATTTATTCTGCACTTAAATATAAGTACTGTTGTTTGTTAGTTGTTTTTAATCATGATTTGTTTTCTGGTTTAATGCTATTACCTGCACCTGGAGTACCTTTAACAGATTCCACTCTGTTGAAAACATTTACGTCAGGTTTCTCGTCTCAGGACAAATTCATCTACTCCTCCTAACAGTTTCAGAAGCCTTGTGAAGGATTATGGGGTGCTGTCTTTCTTTCTCTGACTAATTCATTGTAAAGCAGAAAAAAGAAATTGTAATAATATTTAAAAACATGGCAAACCTGACTTTGAAGGGCCTCATGGTTAATTAGAATATTCATTCATCTGTCAGTTGTTAAGAGTTTTACTAGGGCTATTATGGCACCATTGCACTTACTGTTATTGTGGATACATTTGTTTGCCTCTTAATTGACGTTATCTGTACAGTGCTGTTAACAGGGTTGGGACCGTATATTTCTATCTGTAGATACTTCTGTGTGACAACTGCTTTGCTTACAATGCAGTTCATATGAAGAAAGAAGAACTTAATCAGGTGGGTATTCATTTTAAGGTACAGGTCCTTGTTTTACACGCCTTGCCTGTAAGTGGGTAAAAAGTTATGCAATTTTATTTTACAAAATTGTGTGTGAACCTAAAAATAAAATAAAAATGTTTAATTGTAAACCCATTATAATTCCATTTGCACCAGGCTGTTCTTGCATGTTTATTTTCCTTCTCCCTCCACCAAACCACTATTACTTTAATTTTCTAATACATGATTGTATTGTTACTTCATATCTTAATGTATAATAATAATAATATTATTTATACTTATATATACACTATATATACTTATAAACAGGAAAGGTCAGTAATTCATTACTACCTTATTACCAGTAAGAAAAATAGCTCAATGTAAATACATCAGATGTTTTACAGAGCCGGAATATATATTACAGAATAATCAAAACTATGTTCAAAACATTTTATTGCTGACAATCATTTCTTCCAAACTTTCGTTTGGAATCATTGGATCGCTAGCAAAGTTTAGACGTATAATTAACCTCCTATTCCACAGAACAGTCGTAAAGATACATAGATGTTAGTGTTGTCATTAACAGTGTCATATTTAAAGAGTGAAGATGATGTGGTCAGTATCAATGGATGCGGCAAAGATTATAAAAGAATAATACAACAATTATGGAGGAATTAAAGAAGAAAGTTACTCGCAAAACGAGGACATTAGCATGCATGCGTGTGTGTGAGTGTGTGTGTGAATGTAGTAGCCCCCAAATCATTTATTCTGTTACTGGTTTCAATCATTATATTGCAGCCATGTTGGGTACTATCTTAAAGGGTTTTATTCAATCATATTGACCCCAGTACTTATCTTTTCAAGTCTGGTACTTATCACTCTCTTTTTTGGGGGCTACTACATTCACACACACGCATGCATACACACACACACACACACACACACACACACAGTCTCTGCAGTTTTCATCAACCAAATTTCACTCACAACCTGGAGTTGGTTCTTCTTTTCTTTGCCCATTTATTCCTGAGTGGGTCATGGGGGCAGAGTCCTCAAACTTCCTCCAACAGGTCCAGTCAGAAGCAATCATCGCCAAACTTATCCGGCTGGATCCCCAAGCATGGATATTGTCTAACTATCTTGCTCGGAATCTACACCTGGGTCTCCTGCCAGTTGGTTTTGTCCGTAAAATCTTTTCAGCGATTCTTTCCTGAGACATTCTAACCACATGCCCATAGTATTGGAGCTGTGATCTCTCAATTCGGAGAAGTAGCGGCTCTACCTGGAATGACACTGAATAAGTTATGCACTTTATCGAGTACCATCACTTTAAAGACCCTCCAGAGGAACCGCATTTCAGCCACTTGTATTCGCAATCGTATTCTTTTGGTCATTACCCAAGATTCATGACCATAGGTAAGGGGTTGACACGAAAATCAAATTGAAGACAGTTAGTTTGGCTTTTACGCCTACCCCTCTTCTTCTGATGACTGAATACTGAAGCTGGCACATTAATGCCCAGCTTTTGCAATTCTTGCACTTAATTCAGCACGTGCACACACACACACACACACACACCCACACCCACAATTTAGATACATAATAGTATTTGACATCCTTTCTACCATCACAATGTTCTTCTTATAGATGCTTTTATCAAATAGTTCTTTATACACTCTTTATCTAGAGATCTAAGAGGTCATCTATAGAGTCTTGTATTGCTGGTTAAATGATCCCAATATTATGCTAAGCCTAATTCTCACTGGTTTGTGACACTTCACTGTAAATAGGTACTATGAGTTTATCAGCTCATATATGTAACAGAAGCATTGAGTAGTTAACATTTCAATTTTCCACACAAATTTAGACTATAATAGAAGTGTTCACACTATGTATTTATTCTCATTAGCATCATGCCTGTTGACTTGCTATGTATTTTAGAAAACTTACTCTAGCTTTATCTGAGATAAATATTTTTATAAGTAGTATTTAAAACAAATGCTATTGAGATTGTCTTTAACTCTCCTTAATCTACTCTAGCAGATAAAAATCAATGCTACTGAGGATATGCATATTTTGTTTGCTTCATGCAAGTATGCTGTCACCTTAACTAAAGTATTTTATCTCAACTTTATATCATGGGTTAATTTCTTCCTCAGTTTTCTCTCGCTTATCTCTGTCTATGAAGAAATATAAAACTACAGATAATTTCTCATTTATTAACAGTTTCAATTTTTCAAGTGAAGCCAAAGTTAGATTTCAGAGAGAGAATATCTATATATCATGAGGGTGGAGGAAGTAGCCAGGTGGTTAGTTGCCAAGCACGACACAACATGGGACATTTGTGAGTTTGTGGTTGCAGTATGCTGGTGATCTTGTCCAATCCGCTAGATAGTTTTCTTTTATATGTAGTTTAGAATATCTCTCTCTCTCTCCATGTAACAGCAGCAGTAACAGTTTCCTCTCAGATTTGTGAGCAATGTGAGTCTTACTTGAGCTTTGTAGAGGGTCAGCAACTGAAAAGTGTTGAAATATTTCCTAGCTTTGGTATTCAGTTTTGGCAATGTTACATATGTGAGGTTGATGTTAGAGGTCATCTAATATTATGAAGCTTATCATCAGTAGTAACTTAGATTAGTTTGTGTGTTATTCACATGTAGAGATTATTGTATGAGATTGTTTCTTTGATATGTTGTGATTGTGTCTTGGTAAAGTTTTTGTTTGTAAAACTGTATAAGTCTTGCACAAGATATCTAGATATATGTAGATGATACCTTTATAAAGAAGGGGGAGGAGTGAAGAATGGTATCGTTTGCTTTCTCTGTAGCCATATTCATGCTTTTCTATCCCCTTTATCTAAATCAAAACTAATTGCATAAATTATAGATGACACAATACATCCTTTTCTCAGAACAAGGATTCCATTCCTCATATCTTTCTTGTCAGAAACTTACTTTTCTGATCAATATCTTCATTATACCAGTGCATGTTATTCTAACCCTTTCCCCCAGCCCCATCTGCATGCTGTGAATATGGTAAGTAGAAGAAAAACTTCTCGGTGAAGCATATTCAGTTAGGAAGTTGGCTACACTAGAAAAGGGCCAATAATTTGTTGAAGGGATCTAATAATATTGAAACATGTCTGTTGCTTTCACCAGGCTGGCTTCTTGACAAGGTTCATTTACATTGCATTGTCTTAAATTGTTCCAAAATACTTGGATCAAACCAGGCTTTAGGAGTTCTCTCATCATCATCTGAATACTCCTAAAAGAAGTTTGTGTCTTGAAATTGTGAGGATACATACATACATACACATACATATATATATATGAATTTCGATTAATGCTGTTGCTTGATACTGAAAAAGATGTCAGATATCAAGTGATGCCTGTGCTTGAAGCTTTTTTCAAGTGAAGAAAGGCTTTGCATGGAGTCAATCCCACTCTTTGAACATTGAATGCTTCACTCCAAAATGTAGAACTGGTCTACATCATTGGATGCAAATGAAGTCAGAGGTTTTACATCAGAGTAACCTTCTAGAGAGATATCTTTATTAAGACTAGGGGTCACTCACTCCACTAGCCTGCTAGAAAAAAAAATTATTGGATGGCCGTTCACTCTCCTGAGTTTCTCCGCCCTTTGATGGGTTTTGTTTTTCAACCCGCAGGGTGTCTAAAATCAACCTCTTCACCAAGCAAGCAAGCTTGGTGAGGTCGGCACTTTAGTCGCTGACAACCCAACCATGCACAGGTTGTACTGGGTTACATGTTACCAGCAACACTGAAGAGCAACCTGACATTTTATATATATATATATATATATATATATATATATATATTTACCATGCAAGCGTGGAACATGGACGTTAAACGATGATGATGATGATGATATATATATATATATTATATATGTATGTGTGTGTATATATATATATATATATATATATTATATATGTATGTGTGTATATATATATATATATGCGAGTGTGTGGTGTGTGGTTGTGTGTATATGTGTGTGCGTGTGGTGTGTGTGTATATATGTGTATGTGTGTGTGTGTGTATATATATATATATATATGTGCATATATATACACGTGTGTGTTTATATATGTATATATGTGTGAGCGTGTGTGTGTATATATATATATACATACACACACAAACATACTTTACAGCATGTACTGGGTGTGTTTATCATGTAGATCACCAATACTAAGGAGGTTGTCATACACTTGACATAACTGAGGGATCCTCCCACTCCTTTTACTGGCAAGCTTGTGTTGAGTACCTTTCTTGCTGTGTTTTTGTACAGTAAACATAAACACAATGTGCCAATGTTACGATGGGTGTTGATAAAGTAAAGTACCAATCACACACTACGGTCGATTTAATCAACTTTCCACTCTTCTAAAAATGCTGGCCTTGTGCCTAAATCAGAAACTGTTATTTATTGCGTATGCTCCCATATTTGAAGGCTGATTTTTGTGTCATTTGTTCTTGTTTTTAAACAAACAATGATAAATTTATTATAACTTTATTAAAATGTTCAGATATATTATATACATTTTTCTTGGCACATCTAAATACGTTTATTAAAAAAAATTAATTCTTTTCTTGTAATCATCAGAAATCAATATTATTTTATATTTCAAGTAGAAAACAAATCTTTTGCTAATTTTTGCTTTTTATATATATACAATATTCTTTATTGTGGCTAAGTGATGAGTCATGTTACTCTGTGTACTCACAGATGATTCTGAGTACACTAGTGAAACTCCAGAGTAACAAGACTCACAACTTAGCCATTATATATATATATATAAGAAGATAAGGTAGTTTTTACTTTTTGTTGGTAAAACTTGTGGAGTGATTATGCAACTGTTAATGAAAAAGCAGCTTACTGGATAGATTTCTCAAAGTGTATATTTGAGTCCTGCATGATAATATTCTAGGTGTTAATCCACGGGTCTTTTTCAAGTTCCAATAATTCACGGAGTATGTATAAGTTAATATGTTAGGAAAAACAGATATATTAACTTATATATACATATATAGTGCTGGATATTTGTACCAGGTCTCTGCATTCTGAGTTTAAATCCTGTCGCAGTCCATTTTGCCTTTTATTTTTTCAGGGTTGATCAAGTAATTACTGGCTCAGTCCTGGTGCAACCCTCTCTCTATGCAGCTGACACATTCTGGATGTTCCACTGGACAGAGAAAAGAAGTGTCCAGAGGGTGTCTGTGTCTGCTCACAATTTCATGGGCACCTAAAGCCCTTAGCAAAAGCATGGTACATAATACCATTCCATATGTGATTGTGAATGACAACTGTAGATATATTAGATGTAATGTTCTAGTCTTTTTTGTCAGAAGTTGTTGACTTGATATAATAATTGTAATGTAAAATAGGTTACTGAAAGTTTATTGATGTTTAAGAATCCTAAATATCGGTCATTTTTATTGTGCTTATTTACATTTGTAAAGCATTTGCAGTAGATTCCTTAATACCCTGCTGTTTTTGCCATGACTTATAAATGTTCCACATTTACCACTTAGAATATGCACTTAACCCAGTAGCTGTAACCTTTAGTCAACCTTACAATTCATCCATAGCATAAATCCATAGTTATTCCAACTACAATTCATTTTTTATTTATAATTTTTGTTGTGTTTGTCAAATATATACTTTATATTTTACAGGATAAATATATTGCTGTTTAGCATACAACTTAATTATGTAATTTTCTATGTTTTATGCCACTTTTTCCATGTCTACCACTAAAGAATGTATGAAATTTTAGTGAAAACGGTAGTGTTGGTATCATAATAAAATGCACTCAATACATTCTGTAAAGTGGTAGTGTTGGTGTCATGATAAAATGTTCTCAGTACATTCTGTAAAGTGGTAGTGTTGGTATCATGATAAAATGTACTCAGTACATTCTGTAAAGTGGTAGTGCTGGTATCATGATAAAATGTACTCAGTACATTCTGTAAAGTGGTAGTGTTGGTGTCATGATAAAATGTACTCAATGCATTCTGTAAAGTGGTAGTGTTGGTATCATGATAAATGTACTCAGTACATTCTGTAAAGTGGTAGTGTTGGTATCATGATAAAATGCACACTCTATAAATGATTTTGTGTCCAAACAGAGACAATATAAGATAGAGAGGACTCTTTAGTCTAGCTGTGTCCATGACAACATCTCTTGTGCTGGTGCTCTGATAAAATGTACTCTGTACACACTGTAAAGTGGTAGTGTTGATGTCACGATAAAATGCACTTAGTATATTCTGCAAAGAGGTTGGCATTAGGAAGGGTATCTAGCTGTAGAAACCATGCTGAAATATGGAATATATGAGCAAAATTTGGTTCTCTGGCCTGACTAGTCCATGATGATTTATTCAACACATTCCACCTTGTTCTGCCTAAAATGTCTTTTGAAGTCAACCAAGATGATAAAGTCACTGACATCTGTTATTGAAGTCATCTGTAAGAGGCCCTCATAGAAACAGTGTATATTTACTTATCCCTGATTGAGGTGCATATGTAGAAATAACTGCTATTGTATTGCTTATGATTATTCTGAGCTTCTTAATTGTCACATATTCTAACTCAATTGCTAATGTTAATGTGCAGGAATAACAAAGCATGGATGAGCTGGAAAAAAAAGAAGGTATAAATGTAGTAAGAGAGAAGACTGCTAATATGGATATTTGATGTATATGGATGATGATCCTTTGGTGAAGAGGTTCCAAGACATCTAAATAGGTGGAAGACAGAGGAATACCTGGGTAGCAGTGGTGAGAGCTGATCTCAAGGTGCTGAATCTCAAAGAGGAAATGACAAGGATAAACAATGAGGGGAGGGGGGCTGTGTTGAAGAAGACCCATCAAACCCATACAAGCATGCAAAAGTGGATGTAAAATAGTGATGATGATTTAGATTTGTTGTTCAGCACTCTGAGTCAAAATTCTGTCAGTATCGATTTTCTTTTATCATCTCTTTTCTGTCAAGAAGTTGAAGATGTTATGCAATGGAATTGATTCAATATGCTATACTCTGGTCCCAACAAAATTGGTCCATTCAAAAGAAGTAAAGAGATATAAATACAATATCTACTGTGAGACAAATGAAGCGACATCATTAAAATATCTGCTTGGAGGAAGATAGTAATAATGTTACATTAAGAATATTTGTTCCAGTCTAACAGATGCAGGGCCTTGTTTATATTAGTTAAGCTTTTATGAACTATTTCAGAGGTAGATTCATAATCTCATGAAACATAATGTATCTACATGTGTGTGTTTGCTTGTGCTTACATGCATGTGCCTCTAACTCCTGATTCATTGGAGCATCATAGTGCTATACAGCATGTTTTGAACATTTAAACCTGGCAGAGTCCATCCCTCTCCAAGTTTGAATACAGCCAATTTTCTTCCAGAGAAAGAGAAATAATGGAAGTGAAGTCAAGTGAGAAAGAGGAAGAAACAATCCTAGTACAGGACTGATACTTCATTTATTGACCCTGAAAATATAGAATACAATCTCCTTTGGGAGATTTGAATTCAGAGTACAGATAGCTGGATTGAATACTGCAAAGCATTCTATCTGACATTCTAATGGCTCTGCCCCATTTGCACCCCCTCCCTCATTCTTAGAGAATCTGTGGATTTCATTAGCATATTGAACTATGCAATGAATAACTGTTTATGTAGCCATGTGAATTGTATGATGTTCTTTGCACCCAGAAACCTCCAGAAAACTTAAGCATCTTTGGTAAATATGTTCAAACCTGACTTGATAATATCTGCCTTCATTATGTTGATGTAAAATGCTAGAATTACTTAATCACATAATAGATATATCATAAGTACAATTGTAGAAAAAATCTGTATGTTTTTTAGGATCAAGATATCACTCAATCTTCTATTTATTGTAAGTCTTGATGAGGAAAGAAAAGCAAATAATTAAAATTAGCCATATTACATTGTTATTCTAGATAATTCTCTGTATTCTGTACTTGCTTGATGAGGTTGTAATAATTATCTTTAATAACTTCAAAGAAAATTTGCTTTGAAGAGACTGCCTAATTATCTGAGATACATATTAATTAATATCATGATCATGTTTTGTAATTAAGGTGACTTTTATCTTAATAGCTCTGATATATATATATTTTTGTTTTGCCAATAATAGAATATAGTGTTTTATTGATATATCAGAGTGCATGGATTTCTGGTTCCTCAAACATACTGACATCATTTGTTATAAGCTGGGGTTTCACTATAATTAGGAATTTGTTGGTCAATTTATTATTAATATTCTACATACAGCTTGTACTGCTGAACCCCCCCCCCCCCTTATGAACTGTTGACTGGAGATCTTAACCATTTCAGCACCTCCTGACAGTATCACTCCCTCCTCTGATGTCAAGCAGCATTGATGCTACTACAAAATGCCCATGTTTTATTGTCCTCTCTGTAGCACAATTTTTCTTTTATTACTCATGTAACCTTCACAACAATCTGGATGATACTGTAACCACTCTAATCTTTCAGGAATTATTGTGTTTACTCCTCACTGAGAATTTGCTCTCTTCTCAGAATTGTTCTCTTTCTACTTTTAATAAGGAAACTAAAATTCCCTGCAAATCATTATTGCCTTAGTGAAGTTTAGTAGATATTAGTAGATAGCCTCTAGCTACTCTGCTGTTTGATGCCAGATAGTCATATAATTGACTTGAGAGAGAGAGAGAGCGAACACCTACTTGTTATATATGGATTTCTATTTTTGCTTTTTTCTGGTGTAAATCATTATCTTCTGTGAAATTGCAGTAACTTTTTTAATTATTTTTACAATATTTTCAGGGATAGAGTATTCATTTGGATAGGTGTAGTAGACATGTACGAAATTAGGGGTCCTTTATTTGTGTGTCTATGTGTAAATATCCAAACTTTTATTTGATAAAGATAGATATTAAAATAAGGCATGTTTTGTATCTGTGGTTTATTCCATTAGGACACTCTTTGGTTTATGATGGCTTCTCTCGATATATGAAATGTTTTTAAGTATATCCCTTAACTGTACTTGAGCTTTAGTAAACCCTGACTTACATTGAGCAGTGGATGAGCCTAACCCTTTCAATACTAAACTGCCTGAAGGTTTTATGATACAAAACTATTTGATTTAAGGTGGTTATATTTGAAGTTGGTGGTTTTGTTTTAAAGAATTAGTGCAGGTTTTGGCTGAGTTGGTATCAAAAGGATTAAGCAGAGGAGAAACGAAACTCCACAGGGATAGGTTAATATTCTATTGCAGATTACTATAACCTAATATAGAATTACTGTATATATGTGAACATAATCCCTTCCCCCAATTTTATGCCTGAGAAATAGGCAAAAATCTAAACTTTGTTTATAAGCTGAAGCAGGTAATCAACACATTATGTTTAGATGGTATGGTTTTGACATTGTCATGAAGTTTTGATTATATAAAATATTTTAAGTGTCATTTAACCCTTTAGCATTTACATTACTCTATATTTACTATTGTATTTTCATGGTAAAGGCTTTACCTCACATAATTGTCTCACATCGAATCTATGAGATTTTGATATTATTTATTTTGAGAACAATACCTTAATGTCAGTATGAGTGGCTAGTTACGGCTGGTTTGAACAGAAATCAGTGAGAGAATTCTGGCCGGATATAGCCAGTTTAAATGCTAAAGGGTTAAAGTATAGTTTTTGTTAACAACTCCATTACATAATGATATTTTACCAATTTCTGACCGTTTTGAAGGCCACATTCATTTAAAGGATATAAAAAACAATATGAATTTCATGTTGAAAGTGAAACCAGTGTAATATTCACATCCAAAGAGAAACCAATGTAATATTTATTTCCAAGGCAAAAATATTTTAGCACCTCATTTACGTAGAATTTTGAAGCTGGTGAAAATCGTCAAAATATTGGCCTCGAATACACCCCAATTTTACTATCAATTTTATTATCACATATTTCTTGATGACACAATAGAATAACTTATATGAATTTATTACTTATGACCTTACAGACAAATTAGTTATTAGTTATTAGTCAATTTAGTTATTGATCATTTTTTATATCTAAATATAATTACAAAGAGTATCCTCTTTGGAAATTTTCAGGTTAGTGAAACACTTGAATACTTGGGACTGCAACTGGTTGTGGAGTTATGGTTTGTTGAAGAACAACAAGAGTAAGTATTTAAATATTTGAGTATTTGTTGTTGCAAAATTGTTTATTTTGTATGCCATTTGTTAAATTATGTTTGTTAACCATAAATTGCATTTTTTGATATGATAAAATAATAATCTACATCAAATCTTCACAGCTAAAAGTTCATCAGAAGGACACCCCCCCCCCCTCAAACAACACATTGAACATATGTCATTTGGACATGCTTCTGTATTTGAATCTTCAAGTTGAATCGGTTAAGATCATGTAGCTCTGTGTAAGAAAAAACAATTTGATAGAATAATGTTGTTTTTCTGCTATTTAGGAAATGGATACTTATAGTTTTGAATTTGACCTATTTGAGTTAATTTCTTTTTTAAATATCTCCTTTTCTTACCATATTTCTAACAAAAATCACATCCTATAATTTTAAATTTCTTTTAATAATCAAGTATTTGGATATATTTAGTAATATAACTAACTTAAGATGGCATAAAGGTTCTTACTGAAATTATGATTGAAGATTTTTAGATAAATATAAACATTTTCAAAGCAAACAGTCTTCATTGTAGAACCTGTTGTTGTCTGGTTTAAAAGGATTATAGTTGATACTTAACTATGTTTATAGTTATAATATCAATTAAGTTGATACTTTCTATGTCACTTAACCTAGTGTAACCAATCCAATTTTCTATTTCTTTTTTTTTTTTAATAATGAATAATTTGAAGAGATTTAGTAATATAACAAACTTTCTCATTATTAAGATGGTATTTGGGTCCTAACTTAATGAAGGTTCTTTCTGAAAATCATGATGGAAAATTTTTAGATAAATGATATGGTCCCGTAACTTCTGATGGAATTGTGGGGGGGGGGGGGCATATTGACATACAGCATTTCTTGGGTATTTTAAGCCTGGTGGAGTTCATCCCTCTCCAGGCTTGAGTAAGGAAGATATTTTCATTTTCTGCCAGGCTTGAGTAAGGAAGATATTTTCATTTTCTGCTAAATCATTACAAGGTCTTAAAGAGTTAATATCTTTTGGGAGATACATAAACATCATAACAGATCATTTAGTCTCTATGTATCAAAGGCATTATGCTTGTAACAAAACAACTCTGATCAAACAGACCAGAACAATAAGTGTAGATGATTAAATATTTATTGGTGACACCATAATATGTCCTTTTCTAGTGTAAATCATTATCTGTAGTCAAATTGCAGTAAATCTTTAAGTTGATCCTTTAATGAATCAGAAGTGTTCCTAGCATTGGTTTCAATATTTGATATCAGTTTCATGAAGCAGATGAGAAACAAAAGTGCACCTGCATAGGATAATATTCTATTGCAGATAAGGCAGAAAATTGGCTGTCATTAGAATGTCGGACAGAATGTTTTTCAGTATTTGTTTTGTTTTTCTGTACTCTGTGATTAAATCCTGCTGAGGTCAATGTTGCTTTTCATCTTTTTGAGCTCAATAGTTAAAGCACCAGTTCAGTACTGGTGAAGGGCAGGATTCTCCTTTTATTTCTCTTTTTCACTATCAGTCTGTTTCTCTGGAAGAAATTGGCTATGTGAAGAGGGATGGGGGTCCACTAGGTTTGAGTGTCCAAAATATACTGCAATGTTGCACTGGAACACATGCAACTCCATCAGAGGTTGCAGAGGCCCATGGATGGGTGAAATTATAACCTTATTTAGAATAAAGTGTATTGCTTTGATGACACAATGGAAATATCTGATATGAATTCATTATGGACATTTAGACAGATATTTTATAGTAGTTAATTAAATATTATCACCATCATTTTTACACCCATTTTTCCATGCATGCATGATTGAACAACACCTTTGAGGCAGCTTTTAATGGCTAATTGTCCTGACCAAGTGTAATCCATACCTTATTTTAGGTATGGTATACCACTGATGTGTATATTAAACTGCTATGCTGTAGGATGTAAAGTTTATGTGGGACATAAACAACCGTCACCCTGAATAGTGTCAATATGACAGAAAGAGAAACTTGTCTTATTCTAATATTATCGCTAGCAAATAGATTGTTTTGACATTCACACACATACACATGCCTGCACACACACACATATGAATATAATAATGACTAACATAACTGTACAAATTAATAATTTATCCATGAAAATAGTATTAATAATAATAATAATAATAATAATGAAATTATTGTGTAAAGTGCTCAGGTGCACTACAACTCATCAAAGGTGCATGTATAGTATATAGAATAATATACAAATGTCAGGGAAGTGAATAGTGTATGAGTCATGATATACATGTGTGTATGTGTATGGAGGGGGAATATTAGGTGCAGTGTTGGCAAATCTCAGGAAGCATGGAGGTTTTAAAGGATGCAGTGTCTCGACAGCTAACAACTGATGCAGGTAGTTTGTTCCATGCTTCGGCAACTCTGAGCATGAAAAAATGTTTCCGAAAGTCATGGGAACTGTGCTGTTTTCTGACTTTGTGGGCATGCCCACGTGTGTTACAATAATGAAAATCAAAAAGGTACTCAGGGTTGTTGTTGGCAAGATGGTTAGTAATTAAGATGACTTTTATTGCCCTTAGCAAGAACTCAATATATTCTTTATATTCCCCTACCCCACTCCCACTCAAAGTTCAAAATTACATATAAATAGTAACAGTAGTCAAAGACTTTTTCAATAGGTATGAAAGATTTATATATTTTCATATTAACTTTTAACATCCTGTGCCATATAGAAACTGTATTAGCATGACACCCTTCAAAAGTAAACAAACAACACAATGACTGCACCACATGAAAAATTAAAGTCTCTAATATGTCCACTAGCTAAGATACTATGGGCATAGGGTTAGAATGTCTCAGGAAAGAATCGCTGGACAGATCTTATGGGCGAAACCAACAGGTAGGAGACTCAGGGGTAGACCTTGAGCAAGATAGTTGGATAACATCCATGAGTTCAGCTGATCTTGCTTAGGGATCCAGCCAGATTAATTGGAGACAGTTGCTTCTGACACGACCCGCTGGTGGAAGTGTTTGAAGACTCTGCCTCCACGACCCTCTCAGGAATAAGTGGACGAAGAAGAAGAAAAGATACTATAAACATTTGAATTAACAAATCCATTTTTAGATATTTTCTTCTAAATCATTACAGGATGTTCATAGTTAAGAGAATAAAGATTTTAAAATTATGATTTGATTATATAATGAAGTAACTTATGTCAGGGAAAACAAAATAAACCATGTCAAAATTTATTGCTTTCTCTACTTTATAGTCCTTTGTGCACCCCTTCACAAATTCTAGTATGATGTAGTTGTTGCTGTTGGATTATTGATTAATTGCTTTTCTCCATTAGTGTTGTATTGCATTTGATTGATAATGCTTCATTTATTAACATTTTTATCTTGTTAGATTAAACAATAAACTGTTTTCAGTTTCTATATGGTGAAAGCAATTGCTTTAAACATTTATATATTCAATACATTTCATATTGATTGTTCTTTGCTTGTTTAACCCTTTCAAGACACAGAACATTTCATAGCGCAATTTCCTACTATATGTTCACTTTTCTTCCGTTATCACTCTATTTCAGTGATATGTAATATGAAGTGAAAAATAATAACACTAAGATTTAAGTTGACTTGATTAACCCTATATTTACTATTATATTTTCATGGTAAAGACTTTATGTTACATAATTATCTCACATAATATCGAATTTATGAGATTTTGATATTATTTATTTTGAGAATTTATTTTAACATCAGTATGAACGGCTGGTTTCAGTCCGTTTGAGCAGAAAGAGGTGAAAGAATTCTGGCTGGGTATGGCCAGATTAAATGTTAAAGGGTTAAAGATAGTTTAGGTAGGTTATCAGTATTTTTGGCAGCTACAAAATAATTTACTAATTCAGATGCACTGGCTATGAAATTTCTTTTGAAAATTTTATGAAAATCCTTTTGAAAATAATAATGAATTTGGGTGTTTTTTTGTTTTTTTTTGTTAAATAACTAACTTTTTTATTATTAAGCTGGTGTTAGGAGCATTGAAAGGTAACTTAACAAATGTTCTTACTCAAAATTATGATGGAAAGTTTTTAGATTCATTTAAAAAAAAATTATATAAACAACCTTGTATCATAGAACTAGAGGCAGTTTGGTATAAAACGAGTTAAAATAATGACTGCTACAAAATTGATTCTTACTTTAGGATTCTCTAGTTAAGAAAGGGTTAAACACTTGAAGCAATATTCTATAGAGTTCATTATTAATTTCTTTTTTCCAGTTATCGTATATATTCAAATGAGAGGTGAGATGCCGCAAATCAAATTTTCTATTGATTTTCAAAACCTTTTCCTTATCTCTTTCCTCTTTCCATATTGAAGAAATGTCACCTCTAGAAAATAAACTTCACATATATGTGTATATATATATATATATATATATATATATATAAGTATGTATACGTATCAGCTGTACTAAGAGTGAGAAATGAAATTTTGTTTCATTCTTTTCCATATATATATATATATGCATAAATGTACATATATATATATATGTAATATGTGTATGCGTATATATATGTGTGTATTCATATGTATGTATATATTATTTGAGTATTTAATTAATGCTAATGTGTGCTTTTGTTTGAGGATGTGGTTTAATTTTAGCCAATCCATAAGCATGACAATAATTAATGTTTGTTATGCTGAACTTTTGCGGTTGTGGTCACTCTTATGTGTTATATTTTGTTTCTTCATTTGGAATTATTTTTTAATTTATATATCTTTTGAATCATAGTGAAATATGTGGATATGACTGTTTTGGGAAAGGCCAATTAGAAATACAAATATGAAACCTAGAGTAAGAAAAATAACAAAAAACAGTTACACTTTTTGCCTTATATTTCAAATTTCGAGATTAAGACCTCTTTTTCAAAAGAGTAAATGCATGATCGTGAATACAAGTGGCTGAAATAGAATTCCTCCGAAGGGTCTTTGGAGTAACGTTACTTGATAAAGTGCGCAGCTCGGGGATCGGGATTTGCTCCTGGTAGAACCGCTATTTCTCCGAATTGAGAGATCATAGTTCTGATACTATGGGCATGTGGTTAGAATGTCTCAGGAAAGAATTTCTGGTCAGATTTTATGGACAAACCCAACAGGTAGGAGACCCAGGGGTAGACCCCGAGCAAGATGTTTGAATAACATCCATGAGCTTCGCTGGTCTCGCTTGGGTCTCCAGCTGGATCCATTTGAGACAGTTGCTTCTTACAGGACCCACTGGAAGGAGTGTTTGAGGAATATTCCCTCACGATCCTCTCAGGAATAAGTGGGCGAAAAAGAAAAAGTAAATGCATAGACTGCTGTTTTGTCTTTCATACTTTACTTTAGCTTTCATTCTTGTATTTGCTTTGTATTGGCTTTCGTTAAACAATTATAACCATATATATTTTTTATGTAGCATCTTCGTAGAGAAGAAATTAAATTATACTATCATACAATATAATCTTGTAGTAATTTTATTTTAGAACACAGAAGTTTCTTTTGTCTTCAATATGGTTTTCTTAATCAACTCTCAAAAAAGAAACTTACAAATACAGTTGTTTTGGTTTTGATTCTTTCTTTTTTGAAGTGGATTTTTGTGGTGTTTTGCAGCAGTTGATTTTCTTTAATTTGTTTTGTTGTTATTGTTGATGTTGTTATTATTGTTGTTGGTGTTAATGTTATTATTATTATTATTATTATTATTATTATTTATTTGTTTGTTTGTTTAAAACTTTTAAGACATAATAATACCTTTGATAGTGCAACTATTATCACCATTGCTGATATTATTACTATTAGTGTTGCTATTGTTATTAAAACAGTTACTGATGACACAGTATTAACAGGTATTTCTCTGAATGTATTATGGTATCTCATTTGATGCATTATATATGTGCATTGAAATTCCCCTGGCCTTGATGACTAAAATATCAGCTATACTGACAACAGTAAAAAGTGTTTTATGGCCATTTTCCCTGCTAAAGCAGTAGTTAGTCTTACAGCCCTCATGATAAGCCCCTCCATTTCACCCTATAAATTGCATCCCCCATCACCAAACCCTTAGCTTACATTTCTTTCTCCATTATCCCGAGCCATGAATTTTTTTGGATTTCCCCTTCCTTTACCACCCTCAACATTCATTTCCATCACACCTCTTACCCAGTCACTTTCATCCTTCCTCAACACATGATCCAATCATCTCATTTAATTTTTCTTCACAACATTCATCACTGGTTCTATTCCCATCATTCTCTGCAGTTAATATTTTGTCTTCCTCTCTCTCAGTGATTCTCCACTTATCCACTGGACCAATTACCTTTCTATCCCATCTTCTCCATTCCACATATCTTCTAAGTAAAAAATGTTTTCAAACCTTTCACCTTCACACCATTCTTAAGATCCAGCTTAACATCCTTTCCATCTGTGGTTTTTCCATACACACTTTATGCTTAAATGTAGCTGCCAAATTATTTAATAATCTCTTCGCACCACTACATTTTTGATATACTACCCAGTGCATATTGTACATTTAATGGAGTTCACTCCAACACCCTTCCTCTACTCTGCACATGACCATCTTCCTCTTATTTCCATCTCACCAAATGCTTTACCACTTCCCATAACCGTCATTTCTTTTGACTTCATACATTCCTTCCACCTGTTCATCTCCCACTTCAGCCCATCCAAATTCTCTGCTATTAACACAAGATCATCTGCATATAGCAACTCCTATGGCATACTCTCCTTTGCAATTTAGGCCTTTCTCAGCTACAAATAGTAGTCAGCTTAATACTGACTCCTGATGCTCTCTAGTCTTCACTTCAAATTTGTTACTCTTCTCATCCTTCATGCTCATGATTGTACACACTTTCATACATTGTCATCACTACTCTAACCAACCACTCACTCTCTGCTCTTTGAATGCCCATGTTACAACTTCACATGGAACCCTATCAAAAACTTTCTTCAAATCAACAAACTTCTCAAAAACAAAAACAGATTTTTGCTCTGTTCTCTACTTGGCCTGTAACTGCTTCACAATAAAAATTGTGTCAGTTGTTTCCTTTCCAGCACCAATCCAAACTGTATTTCATCAGTCTTCCCTTTTTTCCATAGCCTCTTCTCTAATACTTCTTTCATACCTTCATTCCATGTTCCAGTAGTTTAATTGCTTTATACGAACCACAGTCAAGAGGATCATCATGTACACCCATATACAAAAAGATGAGAGTACTCAACTCCAAATCTACCTGATTATGGTCTTCTTTCATAAAGCTACAGATTTTTGTCATCTTCTTCACATCCCAACTTCCTACTGTCTTAAAGATATCTCAACAATATACTGAAAGTAATTTTTATATCAACTGTTGACTAATCTGGATGTGAATTCAAAACTAACTACAGTTATTTTATTGTGCCCTGTTGGCAAAGTAATATTATTCTGTTTACTTAACTTCACATTGCTGTTTTCAAGTTCCACTCTTCTATCATGAGTAAGTGGTTTGAAAGAACATTCAAAATATCCAAGTTTTCAAAACATCTTCAAAATTTTCTTTAACCCTTTCATTATCATATCTCTAATGAAAGACTGATTATGATTTTCAGGTAACTTTTGAAATAATCAAGAATTTGGAGGGATTTGGTTATAACTAATTTTTATGTTATTATACTTGTGATTGGAATATAAATTAACAAAGCTTCTTACTTGGTGGAAAGTTTTAAAATAAACATAAACATTTGAAAATAAACAGCTTTGTATCATAGAACCAATGTAGTTTTCTATGTTACAAAAAGGAAAAATAGATGTGAAAAATGTAAAATTACTATCTAAGCAGTTATGAGTCAATGTTCTTAGTTCCTAGATGAAGAATTCATACATTATAACATATCAGTTTTGCTTGTAGAAACAATACATAACTTGTATTCCTAAACATTATGCATGATTAAGAAATCATTATTATCATTCATATTGTTATTGTAAGTTCTCAATGATAGTAGGTTCTCAGTTTATGATAAAATTTTGGTTTCCATTTAAGACACTGATATCCATGAGAAATAATATGATAACTACAAATGCCTATTTCTCCACCTTCTCCTATAATCTCCCTCAGGGTGTGGCAGGGAATCTTTCACCTCAGGGTGAAATTTCACTTACATTCCATGAATGTGTTCTCCATAAGTTCTCATATACTTACTGTTTGGCCCTGGTACTAAAAAGTATCCCCCACAACTACACTAAGGCTTTGTGCTTATATGAGAAATTATTATTTTTATAGTTATTTTATTACATTATGGAAGAGGCATTTTAGCCTTTCAAAAATCACAAAAACTGTTAAATTAATCAATTTATTTCATGGAATTGTGTCAGTGACACACATTTTGCAACAAAAATTTTGACACCACAAAAGAAATGATAAATGGGAAGAGAATTGAATGGCTTTTGTATGTTTTTTGAATGACTAAAATGCCTCTTCCACAATGTAATTGCTTTAATCTCAACATACAGTCTCAAATCAAGTCACTTGCCAATCAAGTGTAACTTCAATATTTTGTTATTGTTTTTATCAATAGTTTTACTATTTCCAGTAGATTTTATGGTAAATGAATAATCTTACAGTACTTCATAATGTTTGGTAACTGAGAAATGGTATTGCATTACTATCATTATTTCTGTTTTTGAGGGGTGGATTGGCAGAATACTTTGAGCATCAGACAAAATGCTTTGCAGCATTTAGTTA
This sequence comes from Eledone cirrhosa, assembly GCA_964016885.1. Taxonomy (NCBI): domain Eukaryota; kingdom Metazoa; phylum Mollusca; class Cephalopoda; order Octopoda; family Eledonidae; genus Eledone; species Eledone cirrhosa. The sequence goes on from OZ024740.1 coordinate 354,965,812, forward strand.
TGGCTCTTTACATTCTGAGTTCAAATCCAGTTGAAGTTAACTTTGCTTTTCAGCCTTGATAAAATAACTGGGGCTGGTGTAATTGACTTTCCCCTCCTCATAAATTGTTGGCTTTGTGTCTAAATTAGAAATCATTATTATTCCAGTCTTTAGAATTGATTCACCATATCCCTGCGTGCTGTGAGAGGTAACTGAAAGGATTAGTGTCAGAAGGGCATTGAGCTGCTGTAAAACATTACCTCAGAAAGTCCTGTCAAACCCATGCCAGTATGGAAAAGCAGATGTTATAATAATAATAATAATAATAATGATGATAATTATGATGATGATGATGATGATGATGATGATGATGATGATGATGATAAGTTGATTTATGTCCATGACATGATTTTCTTAAATTGAGTATATTTTTTCTTCCATTGTTTGAAGAACTGATTTGTTGATATTTAACAATATCATATTGCATTCAGAGTTCAAATCGTACTGATGTCATTTCATTCTTCAGGGTTGATGGAATAAAGTACCTGTCAATTACTAGGTTTGAGTAATCATCATTTAACAATGTTATTTATTCTACATTGTCTTGTTGCCTTATATCCCAAAAGTATGCTCAAACATGGCTACCTCAAACATACGAGCCTGGACAATGTAGGGGAGTGCTCTCTAGTATACAGGATCCCAGGCCCTACCACCTTATATTCCCATCTGACAGAATGGAGAAAGTGTTAACCCAAAGGATAGTAAAGTAGACATGTTGAAATAGCCAATCCAACTTGCAGACTTCACTCCTACGGGTGTCAAATTCCACTCTGATAGTAGTGTAAGGATCTGATCGAGGGACTAAGTACAGTGGAATTCTCCACTGCTACAGATTTGACAACAAACCTATTGGAGAGTGGTCATAACTATTTCCAAATGTCTAACCTAGTGGCAGTGTTAGAAGTCAATATCAGCATTATTGTTATTGTTGTAAGGATGATAGATTAGCAGCACTATTAAAGCATTGGACAAAATGCTTTGTAGTCTCAGTTCTTTACGCTTTGAGTTCAAATCCCAATAAGGTCAGCTTTGCCTTTCATCCTTCTGGGATCAATAAAATAAAGTACCAGTAATGCACTGGGGTTGATTTAATCAACTTTCATGTGCCTAAATCAGAAACCATTATCATTATGTAATTGTGTTTGTAGTATTATAATAATTGTTTCTACTTTTTGCACAAGGCCAGCAAATTACCCAGTGCATTACTGGTACTTTATTTTATCGACCCTGTGAGGATGAAAGGCAAAGTTAACCTCAGTGGCATTTGAACTCAGATCATAAAGGGCCGTAACTCTTTGCTGCAAAGCATGGCGCCCGGCCCTCTACCGATACTGCCAATCCACCGCCCTTTGCAGTATTATAATAATATTTTATTATTAGTGATAAGTATCAGTTGGATTATTCATTTTATCATACAAAACTGTTTTGGCTACTGTATTTTTAAAAATCAGTTTAGATGTCATCAAAATTTAAGTGCTGAGTGAAACATGTAGATATCATGATCACCTTAATATAGTGTTTGATGATGTTTCTGAAATGAGGTTATGGGGTCCATACAGCTATCATAGTCCAGATCCATGCTAGAATTAGAGTTCAGCACTGTCAGCTAATATGTATGTGTGTGTTTAATGCATTTAACCCTCTCATCACCATATTTGCCTTTGATTTTCAATTAATTTTGAAAATAATCAAGAATTTGGTGATTATTTAATAAGATAACTTTTTCATTTATGATGATGTTTAGCACACAGCTTTATAATGTAAGATTTTTTTAGATAAATATATACATGTTAAAACAAACAGTTTTGTATCATAGAACCAAGGGCAGTTTCAAGTAGTTTGGTATGAAAAGGGTTAAACATACTGTGTTCATACATCTTGCTTGCTATTTCATTTATTTAGTGTTATGTAGATTGGACCTAGAAAAATTGTCTTTTAACTATTAACCTGATACTTTGTTGATTAACCAATTAACAGTTTCATATTGAGTCTCCTTGCATAGTGTTGAAACAGCATTACTATTTGAGCACATCTTTCATTGTTCTCATCAACAAGAAAATTTGTTTATAGTGTTATATTTTGAATAGCAGGATTCTTGTTTAGAAGTAGGTAAAATGAGCCAGCAAGAATTGAAGAAGCAAAGATGTGATTTAACTCTTTTGATACCAAATTGTCTGAAACCTCCTTGTTTTTTATTATATAAAACTCCCTATTTAAAAATATTTGTATTTATATTAAAATTTTTCATCAAAATTGTTTTAAAGAATGTTTTTGTGAAGATTCAACTTATTAACGAGAAGGTTGATTATTTTAAATTCTTCCCAATTTTTGATGATTTTCAAAATGAATTGCTAGTGTATTTCATTATAAATAGAGTAAAGAAAGGGTTAAACCATTGACTCCTTGATTCATAGTCCAACACTATTTTGACTCATAGTCCAACTCAATGTTGTCTACATCTAATCAGCTAACAACACAATTAATGCCATTAATGTTATGGCGGTGGATTGGCAGTATCGGTAGAGGGTTGGACGCCATGCTTTGACGCATAGAGTTACGGCCCTTGCCATTCTGAGTTCAAATCCTGCCGAGGTTAACTTTGCCTTTCATCCTTACGGGGTTGATAAAATAAAGTACCAGTAATGCACTGTGTAATTGCTGGCCTTGTGCCAAAAAGTAGAAACAATTAATGTTTTGATCAATTTATAAATCAATTTATAAATGTTATGCTAATTTATAAATAACTCATCTTGGAAATGTTAAGTAAATTATTATAAGTTCTAATAATCTTTTTTCTAGGGCTAACATCCTGGATAAAATGGAGTTAGTAAGCCAACGCATTATAAATTTACACTTTAGCCCAACTAAAGGTCTCCATCACTACGTGCCTGTCCTATTTGATTACTTTCATCTCTCAGCCATTGAAGTTATTATACATGGTATGCTCGTTGCTTTGCATCAACCTTACATCATGTGAGTATTACATTCAACTTTTCTTTCAACAATAAATAGCAAATACCAAATAAACTATTAAATCTCATTACTTTAATGTTTATTTTTTTATTTCATATTTTGACCAGTACATTCTTCACTCACCTCCAAGTGGTTCTCTCCTTGTACGAAAAATAAAAATTCATTTCCTTATAGGCTGAAATTGAATTCACATATGCATTCCTTAGGCATTCACACTGTGTGTGTGAATACTAACCTGTCTGTGACATGTCCAAACCCTTGCTAGCAGGGAAGAAGTATGTTAAATGAGGATAATGTGGTGGTCAGATCTGAAAGGGCTGAAGATGAGCATTTACTTCTTCAGCAAAGCCCAGATTAACTTTTTCAAATTTCATTTGAAAAGGAAAATCAGAGTGGAGAGGGAGCTGTTCCCTTCCCAACAATTTGTTGAAAGATGGGTGAGAGAGGCGAGCATGGCCCAAGTGAATGGGCCTGCTCTAAGTATGTGCTGTATATTGGAGGGCCCACTATTGGAGATTTTTCCTTTGTTTCCATTTTTTTGTTACATTTTTTTGGTTTTTGTTTCCTTTTGTTTTACATGCAGAAACCCATATTTGTACTGCCCTATACCATCCTGTGCTCTCCTTAATATCATCATCATCGTTTAGCATCTATCTTCCACGCTAACTAATATATTTTTTGTAAACTCTTTGTGGTTAATAAAGAAATCATTATTATTATGAGCTAATTTTGGCTCTTCTTTACTGCATTAATATTTCTAATGAAATTTCTGAAGCCCATTACATTAAATATATTAACACTAATTAAGGAATAGTTAATATTTCTACTTCATAATTTAGTAGTTAGAACAGGAAAGTTCATATACATTAAATGGAATTCTGTTGCTCCCACTATTCGTACAAACATAACTTAGCATATAAAAAAAAATTGGAGTTTTCCTATTGTTAACCACTTCCTTTTAATAATCTGGTGTAATTTTTCCATATTTGTATTGCAACATTGACATGTTATAATCTGTTGGACTAAATGTTTCTGAAAATGTATTATCCAAACATTTTGGACAATGGGATGCAATTTACTCCAATATTTATTGCATTAAAGTTTTGTATTGTTCCTAAAGAGAAACTTTGTTCCATAATTTTCTCAGACCCATTGAAACTTAGGTATTGAGATAATTTAGTGAGGTTTGTGCAGTTTATTCTGACTTGGAAGTTAATAACTGGAAGAGAAATTTTAGTTGAGAAAACTGTCCCAGAATGATAATGAGGAAAAATGACTGGTTGAAATTAGGGTGATAAGAAGATGAGAGATTTAGGTTGGCATAAAGTTTTCAGGTTCTGAGAAGTAAAGGCTATTGTATTGTACTGATAAGTAAAGCTATGTAAAGCTTTATTTTACCAATCTCTGCTTAGCTGAAATATTAAGACTTATTGTCATTCATGAAATAATTTTAGCATTAAGAAGAGTGATTCAGTTAATGAATTACTATATAAATATTTAAATCAAATGAATGAACTTGTATAATCAAGAAAATATACAGGATTGATGATGTTGAAGTTGACAATCATGAATTTGAGATTGGTAACAACAAATTTGAGATTAACAATGACAAAATTGAGGTTCATTGTGATGAAATTGAAGTTGACAACAATGAATTTGAGATTGGCAATGCTGAAATTGAAGTTAATAATTTGAGATTGATGATAAAGAATTTGAAGTTGATGAGGATGAATTTGAGATAGACAATGGAAATATTGAGGTTTAAACTGGTACATCATCATCATCATCACCGTTTTATGTCCATTCTTCCACGCTAGTATGGGTTAGACGGGTTGTCCTGTTGTGGGCAATGCCAGGTAAGGTGACCATGTCTTGCTTATACAGAACTGATTTTGGCTTGATTTCTACAGCTGGATGCCCTTCCTAACACCAACCTCATTTACAGTTAGTACTGGGTGCCTTTTTACTCTGGCGTCTACACGACCACTTTACAGTGTGGACTGGGTGATTTTTGTCGTGACACCTACATGACCACTTTACAGTAGGAAGGGAGTGGGACCAAACTGTCTACATGCTTCAGCTTCAGCTTGTTCCTGTGGGAAGTTGGGTCTTCTGTATTACTGCATGATGCCAGAGGTCACGGTTGTGTGTCATCGCCTTTGAGAGGTGCAATTGGGCAAGGTCAGCTTTTATCACTTCATCCCAGGTCTTCTTGGGTCTCCCCACTCCAAGGCTTCCATCGACTTTTAGTACTCTGCACCTTTTTATGCAGCTGTCATCCTTCATACGCATCACATACCCATACCAATGCAACCTCTTCTCCTGCACACAGCATTTGATTCCTCTTATGCTCAGTCTCTCTCTCAATTCGTTAATGCTTTGCCATTTGCATATATTACTATTACATATAATGTGGTAAATAATGTCATATTTTCTTTTTGTTTCTATCAGAAAATATGTAAAATAAAGTAAAGTTTAAAAAATGAAATAATAGAATAAAAACTGATGGTGATTTACTGGACAGTTGACCACGGTCATAGTTTCAAACTTTATTATTTATGTATTCTTGTGTCTATGGACAATAGCACACACACACACATATACGCATACATACACACAGACACACATACAGACAAACCTATCAAATATGTATGTATATATAAAACCTTAGGATTTAGCTGGTAGCAGCTCAGGTCACGATGGTTATATCTCCCAAGTGCATACATTGAATGAATGGTGTAAACTCACTTATTGTATTCTCATGAAAATGAGAAGCTGATAAGATAGTATCTATGTAGTCAATCTAGCTACTAAAGAACCCAATCATCAGATCAAACTAAGAAAACAATTAGTCTTTCCATTGTTGATAATATCTGGGAATTGAACTAAAAACACACAGAACTGGATCAAATACAGCCTGTTTGTCTCATTAACAATTCCACTAATCCACTGTCCTTGGACTGGTACAATATTTATTGACCCTAAAAGGATGAAATGAAAAGTTGACTTCAATGGGATTTGAACTTGGGGGCACAGTAAACTGGAGCACTGCCAGAATAGGAACCAAATCTCCCTCAAATTATACCCTACTGTCTTAAATAAACAAAGATGTATTGGATAATGTTGTTTTGATATGGATTTTAAAAAAATATCCGCACAAAAATTATACAAATACGAGGTTTGTCCCAAAAGTAAGAGTACTGATTTTCTTATGTACAACATGGTAATGCAGCACTTAGTTGATGTATATAGATATGTTGGTTATGACCTTGGCTGCATGTACATACCTGTTTAAACATGATTGATTGGGTCAGTCATGAGTTATTGCTGTTTATGTACGGATGTGTTTATAACCTCTGTTACCTTTGCAATGCAAGAAAATATTGAACAATGGTATGTGATCAAATTTTGTGTTAAACTCAACAAATCAGCTCATCAAATATTTAATTCTTTAACACAAGCTTATGGAGATGCCACTCTATTGAGAAGTAAAGTTTTTAAGTGGCACAAAGCTTTGAAAGAGGGCTAAGAAAATGTTGAAGCCGAACTTTGTTTTGGAAGACCAGTCTCATATGCAATTGAACAAAGCGATGATTTATCATTTTTTTTTCGACAACTTGGTATTGTTCATAAAAAATGTTTCCATCCAGGACAGACAATTAATCGCAACTTTTTCAAAGATGTCTAGAACAATTTCAAAAAAGGGCCCAGCATGTCCTAAAGGATATTGCAGGAGATTGGGTACTCCGCCATGATAATGTGCCTGCTCACACAGCACTTTCAGTTAGAGAATTTCTGGTGAAGAAAACATTCCAACTCTTCCACATCCTCCCTACAACCCATCTCTAGCTCCATGTGATTTCTACCTCTTCCCTAATTGAAGTTGAATGGTCATAAGTTTAGGACTGTGGAAAACATACAAAAAATTGGAACCAATGAGCTAAGGACACTCACAGAAAATGACTTCCAGTACTGCTATGATCAATGGAAAAACCTTAGAACCACTGTGTGACTCCCCAAAGGTTGTATTTTGAAGGAGATAACTTGTAATTTCATGTACGTCTAATATACATTTAAATAAAACTCCAGAGTTTGTGAACGGAAACTTCTGCATTATTTTATTATTCTTAAAACTAGATGGTAAATCACCTCTTAACACAAATGAGCTTGCTGTCGCTAATTGAAACTCATACAAATCAAAGCAAAGCATAATAATAATAATTTGGATGACTAAATTATATGCTGCAGATGATGGATAACTAGAAATACTATTACAGACAGTACATAGATTTACTAGAGATATTGATATGAAATTGAGATTAGAAAAATCTGCTAAGGCAACTTTGACTAGAGGAATATTAATTAAGAACAGTAATATCATGCTAGATAAAGAAACTATAAGAGAATTAGACTAAGCACAGATATGCAAATACTTAAGAATCAATGAATTAGACTGTGTACAACACACATAGATTGAAAGGAAAAATGATGATGGAATATTATAGATGAATTAGATAAATATTTAAAACAGTGCTAAATGCAAAAGATAATGTAATAGGCTCAATAATCTAACTGTCCCAGTAATAAGTTATAGTTACAGTATTTGTTAAACAAAGGCTTCGGAGGACCCTTCTTTTGTGTCAAAAATATGACAATCTCTCTTGTGCTGGTGCACTTGGTAGAACGTATGACCATACGTAAGCCAGATGTAGACCTCCAGCTTTTCTGGGAGATCAGTAGCCCCTCTTCAGTACTGACTTAGTCTATGAAGACCTGTAGAATCCTTGCCAGTAGGGAAATCCTTACCAGTAGGGAAAGCAGACTTTAAACGTTGTGTATGTATATATATAGTTATGTAACAAACAACATAAGGCAATTATTTCATTTACCAGTGGTTTCTTAAAAGCAAACAAATTTTGCTTTCAATCATCAGAATGAAAAAATCCTGGTGTATTTATTGATATTGGATTTTAAAAAACAAAGCTATTAAGCTCTGTTACTTACATAGAGCACTCTTTTTTCCTGGACTTTTCCGACGAAATTACTTCATTTATACAGCTCCAACCGGGATTGATTGAAGCATATTCTATATTACATATACGATTGGCACTATATATATATGTGTGTGTGATGGCTACAATCTCTGCTAAGAATATTGCAATCGCTTGTCAGATTTCAGAAAATGGTGCACATTTAGGCTACGGCAGCCACACGAACCTTTAACAGATCCCGAAGAAGCAATGCCTGTGCTTTTGAAGATTTTTTTTAAGTGGGGAAATGCTTCCGAAGCCACAGTGTTTTTTTCAGAGTTCCCCTCTCTTAGACAGGTGTTGTGACAACAACCGGGGCCTTTTCACTCCTAGGTAAAAAAAAAGAAAAGTACTATTTGGATGGCCGTTGATTCTGCTGAGTTCCTCCACCTTTTGCTGGGTCTTGTATATCATCCCGCAGGGTGTCCAAATATCAACCTCCTCATCAAGCAAGCTTGGTGGGGTTGCTGGTTTAGTCGCCGACGACTGGACCGTGAGACAGGTTGTACTGGGTTACATGCTACCAGTAACACTCAAGAGTGACCTGATATAATATATATATATATATATATATACACACACACATCAATAGGAAGGGCATCTAGCTGTAGAAACTAAGCCAAAATCAGCCCCGGGTGAGCGAAACACGGTCCTCTGGTCTGATTCCCTCCCAAAAGGTCAGCCCGTCCTACCCATGCTAGCATGGAAGATGGACGCTAAACGATGATGATGATGATATATATATTATATATATATATAGACAATATGCCCCCACACCTCCCACCGCAAGGTGGTCGTGGAGGTGCCACGGCAAAAAAAGCACCCAGCCCACACTGTAAAGTGGACGTGTAGGCGCCACGAAAAAGCACCCAGCACTCACTGTAAATGAGGTTGGTGTTAGGAAGGGCATCCAGCTGTAGAAATCAAGCCAGATCAGTTCCTGTATGAGCAAGGCATGGTCAGCCGACCAGACACTGCCCACAACAGGACAACCCGTCTAACCCATGCTAGCGTGGAAGAACGGACGTAAAACGGTGATGATGATGATGATGATGATGATATAATCCAGAAATATATTTTTTTTTATAGTTTAAGAAATGTGGTGAAACTGAATATTGTTTATTTTTATTTGTAAAATAATGTGTTATGTACTAGTAATAATAATAATTGTTTTGTTTTGTCTTTCAGTTTACCTCGTCCTCCAAAATCAGCTTGGTCTGGGAAAGGGCCTGAACATTCCACATTGGAGTCAGTATATTTTGGAAACCGACCAGGAGTTGGGGTAAGTAGATATTTTTTGTTAACTGTTCTCAGTTTTTAATGAAATTGTTGTATTATTATAGAATTATATATATATATTGTTATATTTGGGGAGGGTCATGTTATAATATTGCCAGAAATATATAATAAAAGACACTCACTGTTTAGTTTGGGTTGGTTTTCGCTTCAGTATATTTTATATCCCTATAGTTAATTCAGCTGGTAATACACACATAATTTAGAATTTCTTGCTGTAGTCACTGCTTAGTTTTTCATTCTTATATTTATGTAAGTTGCTTATCTACACAATATTTATTTAAGAGCCATTTTGAAAGATAAGATCATACTTCATATTTCCTGGTATGTTATGTTCAATATATTTAGTTGATTGTATTTGACTACAGTGGAGGCGAGTGGCCTAGTGGTAAGGGTGTTGGACTTATGATCATAATGTCATGGGTTCGATTCCTAGACTGGGTTGTGTATTGTGTTCTTGAGCAAAACACTTCATTTCACATTGCCCCTGTATACTCAGCTGAAAATGAGTACTAGCAATAGCTTGGGGGTTAAACCTGCAATGGACTGGCATCCTGTCCAGGTGGGGAGTTTTGAACTCTCAGTCACTTCATGATATTGAAACCAGGAGAAGCATTGGCCTGATGAGCCTCCAGGCTCGAGGTTGACTTTAGACTTTTAGATTTGACTGTTGTTTATTTATTCGTTACTCAAATATATATTTGTTAATTGTAAATTATAATTATGAAATATGATGTTTATGAGAGGTTTTGTAAATATTTGAAGAAAAATAAAAGACATTTTTGTACATGGTTTGAGTTGTTTTATGAAGTTGAATATATAATGTGGATAGTCTTGACAATGAACATTGATGTTTTAGTTAGTTTTGGTGCACAGCTGTTTCCTGTCTCTATTTTATTTAATCTTCTTCTATTAGTCAGTCTTGTCAGAGATTAAGATGTCTAGCTGAGGAATTTGTAAAACAATAACATAACACCACATAGTTGAAGGGAAAATGTACTAATTGTTTGCCAACAAATTTTAACTAAATGAACTTTAAACTTTAAAATATCAAACATAGTAATACATATTATAATTGTTTCTACTTTTGGCACAAGGTCAGCAATTACCCAGTGCATTACTGGTACTTTATTTTATCGACCCCGTAAGGATGAAAGACAAAGTTAATCTCGGCGGGATTTGAACTCAGAATGGCAAGGACTCTATGCGTCAAAGAATGCCGTCCGACCTTCTACCGATACTGCCAATCCACCATTAATTAATGATATTTCTTCTTGTATTTACTTTCTTCTATTATCTTAGGATTTTCATATCACTTGAACTGATCTCTAAATTGATAATACACTTTCATACTATTGTACTTAATACTGGGAAATGTGTCTGCAATTTTATACTGTATTTCAATATTTCTAGCTATAATCCATCTTATAATTGCTTGGATTATGTTCTTAGTACTAATGACATTAGCTCTAAAGTTTAATATCTCAAATATTTTTCTCCTATCATTATGGGTCAGATAGTATTTTTGTTGCTGGCTAACAGAAGACCTAATTTTTAAGAAGACCTAATTTTTATTTGATACACTTTTTTTTATCAGAATATAAATTGCATGGGATATATAGTAATTATATTTTCTTCAATGAGAAAAGAGCAGCGACTTTATTCCATTTCATCTTTTGTGTAATTTTGGAAGCTCAAATCTGTAATTTATGGCTGATCATTTTAGTATTTAACTATTTCAATTGGTTGATAAAAACTTTAGCTTGCAATCTAATGGCATTTTATATCATCAGCAAAATGAGGTATCAATAGATTTCATATTCTTATATATAATGTCAGATACATTTTACTCTCAGAGAGAGAAAAAAAAAAGCAAACAAACAAACAGAAAAAAGCATTAATCTTCTTTTCTCTCATTCAAGAAACTACGGGACATCCCCAAAGTCACTAGACTATTTTATATAAATATATATATTGACTTTTGGGACACCATGTACATGAAAAATGTAACAATTGGTAAGAACAATCAATGATATCCGAGTGTATCGAAGGGTAATTCTTCATTATCTTTGGTGTTTCCCTTCTCCAGTTACCATACCATTTCTAATATTTTCGTCATACCAATCACCATGCGTTCATCCCTGTTTATCATCCTACTCTGAACTTTATGACTATCAATCTGATTACATTGATGCCTTCACATAATAGAATGTGTTGTGTGACGAGCCAATGGCTGGTGATTCATTGTCAAGGGATGCGACCCTCACACCACAGTGTTGCAAGTCATTTCCTCAAATGCAGTCAAGAAAAAATGTGTGTCACCAGGTAGGAGGTATTTATTTAGATGTTCTGATGTTCATTAATGTGAGCACTAGCTTTTGTTATGAAAGAGTTTCTGAGAAACCAATGTCATTTGTTCTAAGTTAAATATAAGATCCCACTACATGTCTAGTGTACTTATAGTTTGCATTTGGGACATAAAATGGAATTTCTAACCACTCTTTTTCTGCATACTGAGCATGGCTGAAGGGATCTGGGCTCTGTTTTCCTTTCTACTTACTTGGACTTTTGTCTTTGCCAAGTTGACTTTAAGACCTTTTGCTTTCAAGCTATGGTTTTGGAATTTCTTCCTTAATTTTGCCATAGATTTGGTTATGTGGGTTAGATAATCAGCATATAGGAGTTCCCATGAGCAACCAGTATTAAGCTCTTCTGTTATAGTCTGCATAACGATAACAAACAGGAAAGGGCTAAAAACAGAGCCCTGATGAACACCTAATTGCATGCTGAATTCTTCACTATAATTTTGTTAATTCTAACCTATTCATTGCTTGTACTACCCTCACAAGCCACTCATCTACTCCTAGTTTTCTAAGAGCCCTGCAGATTATGGAACGGGGTTATGTCAAATGCTTTCTCCAGATAACAAATGCTTCTTATGCAGTTGAGTCACAAAGAAGAGTGCATCAGTGGTACTTTTACCTAGCACAAACCAAACTGCATCTCATCTAGGTTAACCTGGTCCCTAATCAGTTGTGCGATAATTCTTTCTGTAACTTTCATGACCTGGTCCATCAACTTAATGCCTCTATAGTTTCCGCTGTTTAGTGCATCTCCTTTTCCCTTGTAGCAGTTGACACTGCTGCTGTTATGCTAGTCATTGGGTATGGCACTATTCTGTATTACTTAGTTTACTATACATGTGGTTATGGTGTGACCCACCATATGTGTGTGTGTGTATAGATAGCATGATTTAACTCCACACAACCTGTGGTTCCAAGTCAAAACACAGGAAGTGAAGAGTTAAGTCATATAGTTAATATAAATACTTAACTTCCACATTATTAGTTGATTGCTCTTTTCTTTTGTTTGAACCTTTGTGTGTGTATGTGTGTGTGTGTGGAACAATGTAAACTGTTGAAGGTAACACACTTTAGGCAGTATTTGGGTGATAATTCTTAGGGAAGAATTCAAGCTTTAATTCTTTTCTTTTTGCTGTCTTAGTCACTGTATTTCAACCAAACTATTTCAAATGATACTGCATGTATCATGTTTGCAGCATAATATACAACAATGAGCTATGGTAAAATGATATATACTTTCACTGCTACATACTTTCACCTTTTAAAACATTATTGTGTAAGACAATGATAACTTAAACAAATGACATTGATTTCGCGAATATGGCTAATGTTAACATTTACCGTATTTGAAGTAAGCATACTAACTTTTTGCAATGTTAGTATTTGTTTAGTGTCTGGGATTTTCTCTGATGTTGCTTTTAGTGTAGTTGTTGATTTGGTGAGTTTTGCATGGGCTATTTGATCATCACCAATAGACTGGAAACTTTTTGTCATTTTTGATTTTGTATGGTGACCTTTGTTAACATTTATTGTCACTAATAATCTATTATCTAAGAGAATCTTTTCAATTACTGTTATTACTACTAATCTGTGTTATTATTCTGTTAACTTTGTAAATAAGCTGGTTGAAAGTATTGAGCATCATTTGAGTAACAAGCTAGCAGAATAAATGCTTTGTATTAGTGAAATTCTTTACTCAGTTAGGCAGTATCTATGTGGTTACTTCATCAAATAGAAATACTAATTACCATTCTAAAATATTGAGTTCTAATTTAAGTACAAGGCCAGCAAATTTGGAGGAAAGGCAAAGTTGATTATATCAACCCTAGTACTTCATTGGTACTTTATTTTATCGACCCTGGAAGGATGAAAGGCAAAATTGACCTTGGTGGGATTTAAACTCAGAATGTGATCATATGTCAGCACAATCAGGCTTGATATAAGCGATAACAGAAACAACTATACCATCACCAATAGCAAGAACGCCACCTCTAACAACATCAACATAATTAACCTTTGAGATATCCTCTATGTGGAACTGGATCTTGTTAATGTAACAGTTAGATTTTTCTTGAATCACACCCTACCCTCTTAAAAAAAAGGGAAGGGCACATTTGATATTGTATTCCAAAATGCACTTTATATTAAAAAAAAGCAACCAAAAAAGAGATATTATTAATTCACAATCTACACAATTTCCTTATTTCTCTTTAATTGTATGAGGGTCATTAATTTAAAGAGTAATGGCTAAGTTCTTTTGTAGTCTTTAGTTCTATGCTTTTAATAAGGTTTGAATAACTTTGATAAAAAGATCTTTTAGGGTAACATTTACATGTCAGCATCTTTTAAACTATTGATAAATATTTAGATTATTGAGTGTAGAAATTCAGATAATAAAGTGGTTATATGTATATAATCCCTAATATACATATATCTGTCTCTATTTTTGTACTCCTGAAGAAGGGCTAAAGCCTGACACATTGAACTTTCTTTCCTCTTTTCCATATAAAGCATGAAACTAATAAGACTTTTTGTACCTCTGTTTGTTGTTTCCTTGAACTATATATATATAGCTTGCAATATCTTATCTCCATCTTAAAGATGGTTGGAGATTGTTAAAAGCTGCAATATTAAATATAGCACAGTAGAATATAACTCAGTGTAACATTGGTGCTGTCATTATCATCTTATGATTGGGTATATATTTAATAATATTATCTTTTCATTTACATGTGCTATTAGAAAACATAGAAAGTAAAAGAACTGAAAATAACTAAAGGCATTACTTATTTAACTATTTTAGTGTTTCTTCTCTTTGATTAGCATATGGCCTTTATATAAGAAGAGCAATTAATAGATAACCTTAAGTAATATGCTGGCAAGTCCATTGTTTTGGGTTTTAATGAGGAGTAAGTTATAGCACTTGAGATGAACCAAAATTGCATTAGACAACACAGTAGACCTACCACATAACAACTATCACTCTTCCAAACTCCTTGTAATTATCTTCATATACAGCTTTCTTATCATTTCCATCATTGTCACCATCTTCATCACTATAGCCATCAATATCATACCACCATCATCATCATTAAGTAACTAATTGCTGAACTCTTAACCTATAGAACAAAACCCTCATAATTACCACTTGAATATCCTGTATAGCAAAGGTCAGTATTTTTCCAGGTTTCAAATGGATTTCTGTATAAATCCACATGTATAAACTGTGTATGAAGTTACTTTCTTTTAAAGTCTTCAGCACTTCTCAATAAATACAATATTGTTATAACAATGTCTTCCAACAACAATGGTATATATGCTATGTCCTACCCTGAACCCACAACTAAAATCTTTATCCACATTGTAATACAGTACTAGTAGTGATACTGACTAGTGCAATGGTAGTGTCAAATCCCCCTCTCTCTCTCTCATATATATATATATATATATATATATATATATATATATATATATATATATATATATATATATATTAACCATCTTGCCAACAACAACCCTGAGCACTGTTTTGATTTCCATGTGTCTAACACATGTGGGCATGCCTACAAAATCAGAAAACAGCACAGCTCCCATGACTTTCGGAAACATTTTTTTCATGCTCAGAGTTGCTGAAGCATGGAACAAACTACCTGCATCAGTTGTTAGCTGTTGAGACACTGCATCTTTTAAAACCTCCATGCTTCCTGAGATTTGCCAACACTACACCTGATGTCCCCTCTCCATACATGTATTTCATGACTCGTACACTGTTCATTTTTCTGACATTTGTACATTATTCTGTGTACTATACGTGCACCTTTCATGAGTTGTAGTGCATCTGAGCACTCATCATCATCATCATCACCGTTTTACGTCTGTTCTTCCACGCTAGCATGGGTTAGACGGGTTGTCCTGTTGTGGGCAGTGTCTGGTCGGCTGACCATGCCTTGCTCATACAGGAACTGATTTTGGCTTGATTTCTACAGCTGGATGCCCTTCTTAACACCAACCTCATTTACAGTGAGTGCTGGGTGCTTTTTTCCGTGGTGCCTACACGTCCACTTTACAGTGTGGGCTGGGTGCTTTTTTGCCGTGGCACCTCCACGACCACTTTGCAGTGGGAGGGTGTGGGGGCATATTGTCTATATGCTTCAGCTTGTACCCATGGGAGGTCGGGTACTCTGTATTACTGTGTGACGCCAGAGGTCACGGTCGTGTGTCATCGCCTTTGAGAGGTGTAATTGGGTAAGGTCGGCTTTTATCACCTCATCCCAGGTCTTCTTGGGTCTCCCCACTCCGCGGTTTCTATTGACTTCTAGTGCTCTGCACCTTTTTATACAGCTGTCATCCTTCATAAGCATCACATGTCCATACCAATGCAACCGTCTCTCCTGCACACAGCATTTGATTCCTCTTATGCTCAGTCTCTCCCTCAATTCATTTATGCTTTGCCGTTCGCGTATATTACTATTACACATCCATCGGAGCATGCAGGCTTCGTTTCTTTCTAATCTACGTAAGTCTTCCACCTTCAGCGCCCAGGTCTCACTACCATGTAACATTGCTGTTCGGATACACGCATCATACAGTCTGCCTTTCATTTTGAGGGAGAAGCCTTTTGCAGCTAGCAGTGGCAATAGTTCCCTGTACACAATAATTTCATTATTATTATTATTATATATATGCATATATATATGCATATATATATATATATATATATATATGTATATATATATATATATATATATACTATATTAAGGTATTGATACATATTGAATATGTAATGATCATGTTTCTCAATAAATATACCTTTATATATATATATGTATATATATGCGTGTGTGTGTTTTCAACCCTTGCTGGCAGGGAAAATGACTGTTAAAGAGTGATGATGATGATAATATTACTATGACCATCAATTGCCTTAACTCAAATGTTAACAAACCTACACCAAACCCATTCTATCCACAAACACAATCCATAAACCTACAATCAACCCCACTCACCAAACACATACCTCACAAGATGAAGTAAAACTCTAACAAGTCCTTCAGAACCATATCCCAACACTCCTAACTAAACAACAACCAACTTGCACCTATTACTGGTAAGGAGGTGGTGATTGGTATCATCAGGTTGTAGTTGTTGAATTATGCAGTTTCTTTCTCTCTCTATATATATATATATCATTATTTAATGTCCATTATTGGCAGTATCGGTAGAGGGTTGGATGCCATGCTTTGCAGCATAGAGTTACGGCCCTTTATGGTCTGAGTTCAAATCCCGCCGAGGTTAACTTTGCCTTTCATCCTTACAGGGTCGATAAAATAAAGTACCAGTAATGTACTGGGATAGTTGCTGGCCTTGTGCCTAAAGTAGAAACAATTATTTAATGTCCATTTTACTTGCTAGTTAGTGGTAAAACACAAGTGAAATAAAGTGAAACTGTCTCCAATGTAAGGAAGGCTCAATAAAAGTGATAGATAACAGGAAGATGAAGATAATTAGGTCGTAGATACACAGTGTTTGAAAAAAATAAAAGATTGGATAGTTATGATTGGATTGCCTTTGAATGTAGGTTTCCTAAATCAGGGCAGACCCAGGACTTAACAACAGCATAACACTTGTTTGATGTGTCTTTCACATCCATACCTGATAATAAATGTTGTAAGTGTTACAGTATAGCAAATATTTAAGTTTGTGAAGAAGCTGTCATATGTCATATCTTCATCCCCAAAACTACTTCCTTGTCATGTCAACCACCATATTTTGAGGACATTCTCAAAGATGAATATTGTTAACAGTGTTGTTTAGTTCAAGTAGATTAGGGTGGGATATAGACAGGTATATCTTTCATAAGGGGATCATCAGTAGAGTTTCTATAATTTAAAGAATGAAAAATACTTGATAAATCATCTCTCTCTCAGATTTGAGAAAATGATAAAAGTGTTGGTATATTGACACAAAGACCAGGAGTTCAAATTCCTTATTTTTTCAGTTAATGTACTTTTAAATAAGGCTTAGACCATTCTTGGTGCACATCCCAGCTGTTATAGCTATGCAATTATTTGAACACACAAAATAGGCGGAATAGTAAACTGGACACACCTTTCACTGGTAGCTTAGTACAGTATAATGACAGTATTTATGGATTAGTTATACCTTGCAGTGATTGCTGTATCTAGGACTTTGAAACTGAGTATAATTGTTTCTACATTTAGCAGAAGGCCAGCAATTATCCCAGTACATTACTGGTACTTTATTTTATCGACCCTGTAAGGATGAAAGGCAAAGTTAGCCTCGACGGGATTTGAACTGAGACCGTAAAGGGACGTAACTATGCTGGAAAGCATGGCGTCCAACTCTCTACCGATACTGCCAATTCACTGCCCTGAGTATAATAACAGTATATATGGATTAGTTACACCTTGCAGTGATTGCTGTATCTAGGACTTTGTAGCTGAGTTCAGTATAATAACAGTATGTATGGACTGGTCACAAATTACTTTAGACCATAGTTTATTTCATATGTACAGTGCATGTCTTGTCTCAAAATATTTCATTGATTATCTCAATGACATAGATATACTAGAGCAGGCCTGACAGTTGCTACTCACCAACCAGAAATGTAACAAGATCATTTGTTCCAACAAATCTTGAACCCTCCCTCTCCCTGCCCCACCAGACTTATAGATATAACACAATGCCATGTTATTATGTCAAAAAGCGGGACCTGTAAACATTAAAACATCCACCCTCCTCACACATGCACATGGGTAAATAACATCATCATCATCATCATCATCGTTTAACGTCCATTTTCCATGCTAAGAGGACATTTTGTCTATTAGTAACTTCATATGGTCTATTAGCTATACTTAATGGATTATGTGTGTGCGCTTACACATGCACACACACACACACCACAGATCATGAGATTTAACTTCATTTGGCATTGAATTAACATTATCTGCTTTGGAGTTCAACATCCCACCACTATTGTGTACTTGTCTCACCAGTATTTCCATAGATTTTTATCTGCAGTAAAATCAATTGGAAATAGCTATGCCCCAAGACTCTTTATTTACGTCAAGCTCATTAGCCACCACAACCACCACCATCATCACTGCTACCATATCTATTTTTCCATGTAAGCAAGGCTTGGGCAAGTCTGCATTGCAGCACCTCTCCCTATCTTTTAATGCTGTATTATCTTATTTGTAAGATTCAATGTTTCAGATCTGATATAAATCATTCCTAAATATTTACTTAAGTCTGGTCTCTCTGACGTATTCTTTCCGTCACAAATTCTCAAAGATGTTATTCATATCAGCCATTATATTCCCCAGCAGTAGTAGTTTTAAGCCTTTATCATTTAAACTGGCTGTATCCGGCCAGAATTCTCTCACCTCATTCTGTTCAAACTAGCTGTAACCAACCACTCATACTGATGTTATGCTATTGTTCTCAAAATAAATATCAAAATCTCATAGATTATGTGAGTTAAAGCCTTTACCATGAAAATATAATAGTATATATAATGTAAATGCTAAAGGGTTAAAAGAGTTGCAGATATTACTAGTAGCTAATATACAAATCTAAAAATCTTGAAGTTTACAAATCCCTTGCATTTTTTCTTTTTATTACTCCTGAGACACAGGAGATGTAAAGGTTAAAGATTAACACTGAATAGTCACCCAATCAGTGATGAGTTATAACATCTGACACAATGTTTTTAGCAAGGTAAATGTCCAAATTCTGACCATTTAAACGATGCTTGTTTAAATCCATATTAATGTTATTTTTCACCAGTTTATATTGTTGGAAGACTTAACTTATGGTGACCCTCCAAATTTGAAGATCTTTTGAAGGAGGATACCTATAAGAGGTGTCTGATTACCTACTCTAGACACAAGGGTGGACCTAAATTCAGCAATGCCAGCTATCAAAACACTTGTTAATTATAGAGTGCTCCCACTGTTTACAGTAGTGAACTCTTTTTATACTTGATGTTTATTTATAGTTAGATTGATTAGAGATTTACGTGTCTTGGTTATAATCATGAATCATTTATTCCTTGGTTCTCAGTCTGTCAACACAGTTAGCTATGAACCTTTTTCAACTAATTGTACCATTTAGATAAATCAGATGAATGATATTCGTGTGTGTGTTTTTCAAGTAATTATTTCTATAAGTTATGAAAATAAATATCTGTTAGATATAAATATCTTTTCTGATCATAGCTGAAAGGTAACAACTAGCATGCATTGTTAAAATTCAGGTAGCCGGTTATATTTTTAAAATTATCACACTGTTTTCTAAATCCTCTTTATATGTAGTAATGTTCAGAACACTTGCCAGGTATAAAGAGTTGTATGGACTACAAAATTGCAATCAAATCATACATCTTGATTTTTATTTGTTGTTAAAATATGAATGGTGTCTAGATGTGTTACTTTTTATGGATTACTGAATGTAAATATATTTATGTATCTAGACATACATATAAATATAGATTCATTATCTTGTTCCAATCATGTTATTGTCGTTAGTTTTATGTTGAGTTTTCTCTGCTCTCGTTGGTGTCAGTGTGTGAATGAGTGTGTATGTACTGACACAATCTTCTAAACATAAGTATAAATAGCAATTACACCATAGAAGAGAAATTTTAGCCACTGAAAACATACTAAAGCTGTTATATTAATTATAAATTTATTTTGTGAAATCAACAAAATATATAAAAAGTGACTAGAGTATCTTTTGTGTGTTTTTAGATTACTAAAATGGTTGTTTCATAATTGGTTCAGTTTCAACACACAATATCTGATCAAGCCATTTGCCAAACAAATGCAACTTTAGAATAAATATAAATAATAAATACAAAAATATAGCAATACATATCGAAGTGGTGAATATCAATTGTTGTTCCATATGGTGCTTACAGATATTTTGTGTGTATAGTAGTTGAGTTTTATTTATATATTTAAAGAGTCTGTAACCCCTACTTTCCCTCTCTCTCTCTCTCTGTATATATATATATATATATATATATATATATGGGTGACCCTGAGCCAATCCTCTGCCAATCTTCTTGTAACAGGTTGATACATAATAAAAATCTAAATACATGTAAATGAAACTTTATCGTTTATATATATATAATGATGATGATGATATATATATATCAAGGGCTTGGAGCATTATGCCACTGCAATTATCAACTGCTTTGGTATGGAACTCTTGAATCACTGAAGCTTCTTGGCAAACAAAAATATGGATACATATACAGGGTGTGGACGATATTTGTTCGCAATTTTCAACTGCTAATTTTATGCAAATTTTTTTTACTTCCGTTGTCACTCTTGTCTTCATAAAAACAGTGACTATATTTCCATTATTTATTTTCAGAATAATTGATTATGAATAATTTTGAACCTCCAAATGTGTGGAAGAGACACAGAGTTGTTCTTGGAATCCGCTCCGGGAGGACAAATAAGGAAATTTCAGACTTTCTCAGTGTCAGCAGGAGAATGGTGGAAAAGGTCAGAAAGGAATTGGAAGATTCAGGATTCGACTACAAAGCAACATCAGAAAGGAAAACATATGATTGACGATCTGACGCCTTCAGAACGCCCGAGTTCGTCGCTGAAGTTCAGGATATCATCAACAATGAACCTAGCAAGTCGATGCGTGCCATTGCAAGGGAGAAAGGTGTGGATGAAAAGCTCATTAGGCTGGTGGTACATGAAGACATTCGCTACGTTTCATACAAGATGAGGAAAGGACAATTTCTGTCAAAGGCGATGCAAGAAAAGCGACTGAAGCACGCAAAGAAGCTGATCAACAAGTTGAAACACCCACTGGAGCCAGACATGCTATGGTGTTTCTCCGACGAGAAAAACTTCTGCCAAGACCAGAAGATCAACTCCCAGAACAACAGGTGGCTCGCTGTCTCATCCAAAGACGTGCCCAGAGTCATGCAGACAAAGTTTCCAGCGACAACATTGGTCTTAGGTGTCGTCAGCAGTCAAGGTGACGTCATACCACCTCACTTCTTCCCTGAGGGCCTCAAGCTGAACACCAATGGCTACATCCACGTTCTGAGTGAGGTAGTAAAGCCCTGGATCGACCAGGTAGCTGCAGGTAGGCCGTACTTGTGGCAGCAAGACTCAGCGTCCTGCCATACCAGCCGAAAGATCCAAGCCTGGCTGTCAGAGAACTTCGTCGACCACACTTCACCTGACATCTGGCCTCCCAGCTCGCCTGACTGCAACCCCCTCGACTTCTTTGTGTGGGGCGCAGTGGAACGAGACACCAACAGATCTAGCTGCAATACGAAAGACGATCTGAAGGCCAGGATCACAAGTGCCTTTAGGGGCCTAAGTCGGGGGACAGTGACGAAGGCCTGTAGCCGGTTTCGAGGCCGCCTTGAAATTGTCATCAAAGCCAATGGCGGGTTTATCGAGTGAGATCGAAAGAACAAGTCATGAAGACAAACTGCTCCAAGTTTGATAAATATATCTTAAAAAATAAAACTACTGTGTTATTTTTTCCTAGACAGTAATCTTGCGAACAAATATCGTCCGCACCCTGTATATGATGTTTATCATGATAGAACTGGGGCTCCTACCATTAAACAACCAAAGAAACCTCCTATGGGATGCATTTTCATATGAGGCCACTTAAACCTACATTGGTGTGAGCTGTAAGTTTAATTTTTGTTACACACACACACATGCTCGTGTGTGTGTATGTATGTGTAAGCATGTATGTGTGTGTGTTTACAAATATATATATTCATAAACTTTACTAAAAGAAGTTGGATTGTTTTGATGTACCCAAGTATTTAATTAAACCAGAAACTGAATTGTATTAAGAACATTTCTATCAGAGAAAAATGATTTATTTCTTAGAATTTCCATAAAAGAAATTGTTGACATCACTCTCAGATGTAATCATTATTTGTAATTTTACCTTGATTCTTTAAGTCTTCAATTATATTTTCCAACCTATAACCTAAATTGAGTTTAGGATCTAAATATTTTTCAATATTACAATTAAACTTTAGAAACTGGCAGTTTTAGTTCATCCCCATGATTTTATCAGTAATGTTAAATCATTGATAAAGGTGCATGGCTTAGTGGTTAGAGAAATGGATTGGCAATTGCGAGTTTGATTCCTGAACCAGGCAACGCATTATGTCCTTGAGCAAGACACTTTATTTCATGTTGCTCCATCTACCAGGAGTTGTGACTGGTAGATAGTATCAGCAATAGAAAGACCAATGGAAACATTGCTTCCTTGGTCTGATTTGATGAGCTCTACCTCACTCGGCAAGTGAATGAGGTCTGGGATATTGTCAATCATTTCTCCTTAGAACATCTAATATTTTGATTTTATCAAGATTTTGGCTGAATTTATTTACACTTTGTATTTCATCAAGAAGGGGATGCATAAAACAACAAATTGTTATTTCATAATTTCAAAATAGGTTTTTGATTCAAACCATTCGGCTGTTATTCTTCTAAAGGCTAGTTTTGTGTTTTTAGGAATTTTCAATGGGTTTTCCTCATCAATTAATTGTTTGGTATAAGCTATCTATTTAAATGTTGAGATAAAAAAAAAAACATTTGTGAGTTTCTGATATAAGAAATTTCAAACTTCTTGGTAGAGTCAGCAGAAGCACAAAACAGTACTAGCTAAAGTGAGTAACATCTAATTAAAATAATTGAAAACAATTTTTCGCTTTAAACTTTTGATAATGCTAGTTATGATGCTAGCATTATCTCTGCTAATAGCTATAAGCTGCTTTATATTTATTTATTTTTCTCATTAATTTAGATTTTAAAGCATTCATAATACTGACAACATCATATTGATCTAATTTTAACAGATGAAGATATGTTGAGAAAACTTTATTATATGTTTTACTGAAATATATTATAGCTATTATGACAGTGACTCACCCAGTAATAAACTAGAATTCTCATCTCTTATATCACTGATCAAATGAACATTTATCATGTTTTTATAACTTCTGATCATTTTGTGATTTTACTATCATTAAAATAATTTTTACATATATCAATAAAATCGCAATTTGTTATTATGCAACAATAGTTCATAAACATAGCAAGGCTTCCTTTAAGCCTAACCATTACATTGAATTTAGACACTAAATAATATTGAAGCAATGAGAATATTTTTCATAAGGTTGGCATTAATATGCTTTTTCTAATTTCATATGTTTATTAAATTGGAGTATTTTACATTTATTTCACACTTGCGAAATTTGCACTGAGGTAAATCAGTATTTCTTTCAACTGCTACTAACAATGTTTCTCAAAAGATTTATTTCTAAGCTACTTACTTCAACATTTTTGTTTGCATTGTATTTTAGGTGTTATAAATATTGATAGTTTAAAAATTTAACCCTTTCATTACAGTATTCATTATGAAAAGAACTGTCTGTTCAATTAATTTTGAAAATAACCCCAAATCTGGAGGAATTTGATAAATTAATGAAGGTTTTCATTAGTAAACTGATATTTAGAATATCTTAATTGTCTTTCCTCCCACCTAAACTGAAATTAAACTCATTTTCTAATTGCAGTGTTGAAAAGTGAAAGCTCTGCATTTATTTTGGAATGTAATATGATTGAAAAGTATGAAATATATTAAAAATGCTAAAACACTCAAAACATTTATTTACACATTCACACTTTAAAATAAATGAAATTGATATATATATATATACACATTTAAAAAAAAGAGAAAGAAAACAATGTATAACAAAAATGATAAAATGCTTATTCCTTAAAATGGTTATTTTTTTAAAAGTTGTAATCATGAAAAAATTTCTACAAATCATCAGCTATTTGTAATTCCAAATGGATATAAAGAAACAAGGGATTCATTGGGCTATTTTCAGTCACTCAACTAGATGAGTGACTTATTCATCTTTTGTCTTCTATCAATGTCATTATTTTAAAAAGAAGTTTCATTATAAATGGGCTGTTAAAAAAAAAAAGAAATTGACAAACCATTGATGATTTGTAGTTCAATTTACTGATACCTGGCAAGGTGAATATCCTGCAGCTTCTATAAGACTGCATTTTTAATATATATCATTTTAAGTATATAGTTCCATCTATTTAAGTGTTATATTGTTTTGAATATGTATTATTTTTAATATATAATTGGAAAATATAAAATTGGAAAAGGGACAATAAGTGTTTTATCATTTTTGATAGGTTTCATTTTAAATATATCTGATACTTTTCAAAAGATTTACGAGTAAAAAATACAAAGCTTTTAATTATCTTAGTTTTGCCTTAGCTCTTTTGTCACTGTATATATAGTGAAATAGATTGCCTATCTGTTTCAATTAATTTATAAAATTTTGAGGAATTTAATAAAATAACTAACTTTTGCATTATTAAGCTGATATTTAGAACATCGCTTAACAAAAAAATTCTTAAATAAAATTATGATGGAAGATTTTTATATACGCATGGACACTTTAGAATGGACAGTGTTGTATCATAATTATGGACCAGTTTCAGGTAGGTTGATATCAGAATGGTTATGGTTTCACTTGTCTAAATTTCAATGTTAACGTTGTAAATAGGGAGCTGATTTAGTTTCACTCTCAGTGAAGAATAATCGCTAATCAATATGCTTAGTTTGGAACATATTATTTACAGTAACAATAATAATTGTTTCTACTTTTGGCACAAGGCCAGCAATTACTCAGTGTATTACTGGACTTTATTTTATCAACCCCGTAAGGATGAAAGGCAAAGTTAATTCCTTGGTGGGATTTGAACTCAGACCATAAAGGGCCGTAACTCTTTGCTGCAAAGCATGGGGTCCGACCCTCTACCGATACTGCCAATCCACCACCCTATATAGTAACAATAATAATAAAGGTAAGAAAGAATAGAGAAATATAGAGGGAAAAAAGAGAAAAAGAAAGAAGAAAAAGAACAGGAAGGGGAGGGGATGGCAAGAGCTCTGGTGTCGCAGAGGGGTGAACGGGGTGGGTGATTGGACTTTGGGCCTAGGGCAAGAGGGTAGAAAGCTGCGGACAAGACAGCAAAAGCATTCCCGCTAATTGCAGGGTTATAGGTATAGGCTGAAAATTACAAGCACAATTGAACATGCAGTTGTCACAGCTGATTTAATCTATTATAAACATGTTACTTATAGATCATTGACTTGTTCAGTACATATCATTCACAAGCAAGTAAAATTATCAATCTTACAAATTTCATTTATAAGAACTGCCATTTTATGATATACAATTTCATTTTTGTATATAATTTAGCATTCAAACAATTAGGAAATAGTGTTTTATTAGAGTGCTACCACAATGCAAATAGAACATTAATTCTTAAAATAATTGTTACTACTTTAGGCACAAGGCCAGCAAATTACCCAGTGCATTACTGGTACTTTATTTTATCGACCCCGTAAGGATGAAAGGCAAAGTGAATAATGATAACAAAGATGTTGGGATTACATTGCAGTTGTTTAATGATTCTTATATTTTGGGATAAAATCTGTTCATCAAATTGCAGAAACTAATTGTGTCACTCTTAGCTACCATTTTTATAAGGATATATAAGGACCATTAACCAGCTGCAAAGTAACATCCCAATATCTTTATCATATTTTTAACAATTAATGTTCCATTTACATTGCAGTAGTCTTTCAATAAACTACAATTTCCTACGTTTTCTACACAATGCTTCAAGTAAACTACAACACTCACTGATATCCACCAAAAATTTCCATAATTAATAATATATGGTGGCTTCCCTTGATTTGACTGACAAAAACTACCTTTTCTTACAAATCTGAATCATCCCCACAGTGGCAACATTGTGTTGCATTTTAATGTAAATACCAAATACAGCTAATTTGAAATTGTCAAATGTAGTTAGTCTGTAACCCTTTAGCAGTTAAACTGGCCATAACTAGCCACTCATACTGATGTTAAGGTATTGTTCTTAAAATAGATAATATCAAAATCTCATAGATTTGATATTATGTGAGATAAAGCCTTTACCACGAAAATACATTAGTAAATATAGAGTAATGTAAATGCTAAAGGGTTAAACATGGAGCGCTATTTCGTCCAATTAAGATTATAAAAACGTTAACAAAAACATAAAAACTACCTAGAATAAACTGGATTACTTTAAAAAAAATGAATTAGATTTACAGCCATCTGCTAGATGATTATTTTTATTAGCTATGTTGCTTAAAATTAGCTACATTGGTACCAACATTGTTTTTGTATTTGTCCACTCTTGGCTTAAAAATAATTAGATTAATTATTTGACATCCTTTAAACATTCACTAATCTTCATTATTGTATCCATGATTTCAATGTGTGGTATATAAAACACATTTTATTTTGTTCTGTTTATTCTTTTGTTGTATTTTTTTTTTTTGTTCTGATCACTTCAACTACTACTAAAATAAGTTACTACACCTTGAAATCCTTCTTTTGTCTTCTACTGAAACTACAAACCAAAACTAATATAAAGCTTCTGTATGAAGTGATAAATCCAGTTATAAACTATTAGAAATGATGTCTTCAAAGGTTTGTAAGTGTTAGCGATAATCTTATGAATGTTGTCAGACACAGCTCATTCTCTTGTGCCTTAACTCTTAACATCCTATTATGATTTACCAGAAAATATTTAAAAAACAGATTTGTCAATTGAAATGTTTATGATATCTATACTAGTAGACAGATCGATGTGAAAATTTGCAGTATTAGGATAAAGGTTTTAACTTTTCATGTGATGTAATTATTTTTTTTTACTTTTCAAGAATGTTCTGCTAATGCTGTTTCATGTGATACAGTACATCAAAAGTTAAGCATTAGCTTATGAGCTAGAGATTATTTTAACATGCAGTTAATCCCTGCTTGTGCAGTTCTATATTTAATTTTGTATAACAAATTTACATTTTGTATCAAATACTACATGGGCTTACATGGTAAATAATAGTTAAAAAGCTTAAAACACTCATAAAATGTTTATGACTAATATGTCAAAGATATATGCTGTTCTAAAATTTCCTTTAAATAAAATCTATCATAAATTTAATCTTATTTCAAGATTTATTTTTACGTAACAGATTCATTTACCATTTTATTATTTCATGTATTTAAAAAAATATATTTTTTTTTATTTGTAAATTATAAAGAAGAAAATAAACTACTAATGAAATGAAATAAAATATGTAATCTTGATATTTTTGTATTTTCCCTTTAAACTTGTATTTCCTTAGACTATTAAGTTTTCAAGTCAGCATTGCTATTTCATAAACACACACCCACACTCGCACACTATTTGAGAGATAGGGGATTCATAGAAACTTCTGTTGACCTTTTCCCCCCATCTATAAGGGTATATTATCCAATTTTCTCAACTATTATTCATAGAAGCTGATTGTTATTAGTCATTTTCTCCCTGGGGATGCTCACATTTTTAAATTTCAAAAATTCTCTCAGCATTCTGTAAATCATAAGTTTATTTTTACACACACACACACACACACACACATGCACACATACATACATACATACATACATATATATATATATATATATATATATATATATATATATATATATATATATATATATATATGTTTCTGTTTTCAGAGTTCAGTTTTCATCAGCTCTTCAAGTTTACAGGGTGCTTGTTATACACATCGAAAAATTTGCAACATTCTGCTTTCAGCTTATGAAAGTTTACAGGAAACTTTTGTAAGCTATAGCAAATTAATGTCGAACCTACCCACTGTTGGTAAGTATAGGTCTATCATTCCAATGTATGTTTTATTCATTCTTTCTCTTAGTGAAAGAAGCCTAGAAGATTCAATTTTCAGCATCCATATCTTACTACCATATAGCATCACATTTCTTACGTGTTTTCTTTAGTTTCCCCTTTGTTGCCTGTAAATAGATAATATAGTTCACGGGCATTGCACTTTAATCATTTCAGCCAGAATACCTAAATATAATTTACTTTGTCTCTAGTTTTTGTAGGTATTGCATTGCTATAACTTAACCATTCTCTTCTTCCTTGCCCTCATATTCCTGGTAGGGTCATGGAGTCAGTCTTCAAACACTCCTTCTAGCAGGTCCTGTCAGAAAGAACTGTCTCCAATTGATCCAGCTAGATCCTCAAGCAAGCCCAGCTGAGATCATGGATGTTATCCAAGCATCTTGCTTGGATTCTATCCCAGGCTCTCCTGCCAGTTGGTTTTATCCATCTCAATTTGGAGAAGTAGTGGCTCTACCTGGAGTGACTTCCTGATCTCCAAGCTATGCACTCTATCAGGTAATGTTACTCCAAAGACACTTCAAAGGAACCTCATTTCAGTCGCTTATATTTGTGATCATATTCTTTTGGTTATTACTCAAGATTCATAGGTAAGGGTTGGCACAATTATTGAATTGAAGATAGGGAGTTTGGCTTTTACACCTACCTTCCTTACACCGATGACTGAATACTGAAGTTGGTGCATTACTGCTCCAGCTCCTGCAATTCTTACCCTTAATTCAGCTTCTTGCCTTCCGTCACTCATGTACACGGCCCCGAGTTACCTGAACTTTTCCACCTACTTCAGTAGAGCTCCACTCATATGTAGAGTACACTGTGCAGGCTTCCTTGAGAGATCAAGTGCCAGTCTTTGCAGCACTTATATTCATTTCTGCTCTGCAACACTTCGTAGCAAACCTATCAAAGTGCATGCTGGAGATCACTTTCTAACAAGTCAAGTAATACCATATTGTTTGCACCTGCCAATCTTGATACAACTTCCAACCCAAATTTAACTCTTAGCAGAAAATATTTGAAAATAGGTTTGTTAATTCAAATGATTACAGTATCTTTACTAGTGGACAGGTTGTTGTAAAAATTTGCAGTATTAGAGTAAAAACTTATTTAAAAAATTTAATGTGATGCTGTCATAATATTGTTTTTTTGTTTTACTTTTCAAGGATGTCTTGCTCATGTGGTTTATTAATTAAAATGTTTATAGTATATTTACTAGTGGACAGATCAATATCAAAATTTACCATATTAGATTAAAGACTTCAGTTTTTATGCTTTTCAGTATTGTCTTACTTATGTGGTTTAGTGATTGTATAAGATTGGCTAGGTGGTGATTTTGGCAGAGTCATTAGAACGTTGGATAGAATTCTTTGTAGTATTCGTTTTGGCTCCTGCCAAGGTCAACTTTGCCTTTTATCCATTCAAGATTGATAAAAAGAAAATATATACCAGTCTAGTATTGGGGTCAATTCTTCCTCTATATCTCTTTCTCATTTCCATTCTCTCACTCTCTCTATCCTTCCGTGGAAGAAATCTGCTGTATTCAGACCTGCTAAGTTTAAACATACCCTAGAAATGCTGAATGTTAATGCAGCACCTCTACGACTTCCTCAGGAGTTATGGGATCATGTATGCATAAGATTGGCTATATGAAACCTTTAGGTATAGATTACATACAACAACATATACACATGTGTGTGTTGCAGTTAACATATTTCAAATACAAGTATATATTAATGCCTTATATTTTATTATATTTCAAGTTAAAATATCTTTTTTTTTTTTTTAAATGGAGTGTTATGAAATATGAAAATGGGTTGTCATGAACTATAGTTTTAGTGGAAATTGTTATTAGCTTTTTTTTTGTTTTCAGAGATGAAAGATTGTCATACCAAACTAGAGGAATTAATGAAAGTTTTACAGGTAAACAACTATTTATCTCTAAATTCTTTTCTAATATTATTTTACTTTTATGGTGGACAGATTGTTAGAATAATGTTCAGTATTATCTCTTGACACACTGTAATGATTTTGCAGGAAAGATCTAAAATAAATTTATTACTGTATATACTTAAATATAAGCTGAGAAATATGCGACAAAAAATCAATGGCAAGATGGGGCTCCAGCTTATATCCGAGGTCAATATTTTGCTGATTTTCACCAACTTCAAATTCTACGTAAATAAGGTGCTAAAATATCTGAAGTTATTATTTTACAATGAAACACTGTTTTTCTACATTTATTACATCATCATTAGAGTTATTTATGCATTTTCTTGAATATATTTCCAACAAATTTTCATAATTTGAACTTTTACATAAATATCTCATACACATACTTGCATGCACACGCACACATACATGCACATAAAAAAAAATGTTTTTCTCTGACTTAATATTGCTTTTTCTTTTAATCTTATGTTAGATTGAAATCTTACTTGACTTGTATTTTATTGCTCACACTCTTGCCCTCACTTTTTCTCTCTTTGCCTCTTTCAATTGCTGTCTCTCCCTCCCTTTTCTACTCTATGAACCCCAATACAAAGTTTATTCATTCTCTTACTTTCAAAGTATTCCCAGTATGTGAGTGGCTGGAAATAAACAAAAATTAGGGAACCTTGTTGAAACTTAATGTAATGGAAACGTATTATGTAATGGAATTGTGAAACAATAACTATACTCTAAATGACACTTAAAACATTTTAAAACTTCATAAATATATTTTATATTCATGAGAATTTCAAATGCACGCCATCAAAACAATGTGCTAATTAGCTGCCTCAGCCTATAAATGGGGTTTAGATTTTTGCTCATTTGTCAGACGTAAAATAGGAAGCAGTTGTCTTATATTCTGATTGACTTATATTCAAGTATATACGATAAATTTGATCTTCTGATGTATAAGCATGTGAGCTAAGCACTTCAGCCATGAGGATTTTATAATTTTAAGTAGTAGATTTTGAAATGGATCAAGAAGATTGTAAAACAGTATTTATCTTGTAAATAATCTGTGTCAGCAACAGCAACTTGTATTAAAATAATATTTATGTTTTGTTTCCAGAAATTTGATAATGAGGAAGATCTTCTGGAACGGGCAAGTACTCATGTAACACAACTGTGTGCTGAGAATGTCATTCTGTGGAACCAGTTCTTGGACACTATCAACCTAGATTCTTTTGTTATCTATCAGCTTGCCACCGACCACCATCACCAGCGGGTAGGAAGTTTAATCTCTAAAGAATGAGTTTCTTGATTGTTCTGTCATATCACCATCTTCATTATCATCACCATCACTGTGAGAAAGATTTGGTTTCTATTTCTAGCAGGTTGGGTGAGTTGTATAGGAGCTCCTTTGTTCTCTTGTACAATGTCATATTGAAACTGTAGACAATAGCTGTGTTAAAATTAACCTCTCCTCCCCTCCTTCTCTATTTAAAAATCTACCATTACCCCTCCTCCATACCAGTGCCTCTTCTGTCGTAATCTCCCATTACTGACTCTTTTTGCCACACCAAGGTCACAATGACCACTCTCGTGTTGGTGCTATGATAAGATGGACGTTCTGCACTTTATAAAGTGGTTGGCATTAGGAATGGCATCCAGGTGTAGAAATTGAGTAACAAATGGAATGTATGGGTAAGATGTGGTCCCCCTGATCTATCTAATCTCGGACCATAACACCCTGTCTAACCATGGAAAATGGCAGACATAAAATGATGAAATAATGATATATATATATATATATATATATATACACACATACACACACATGCACACACACACACATGCTGTTTATTTTTATATTTCAGGTAAAACGCTTTGCTGAGGGATTTTTTAACCAAGACCATGCTAAATTGAAAAGTCTGGAGACATATGAACCCAGGTAATTTAGATATATTTTATATTTTGTCTTTTACAATTTTTAGAATATTTTTAGCTTTAGGCTCATAAAGAAGTATTTTTTCTTTCTATGATCGGATCTCAGATGTGAGGAAATCTTTCTTCTGTGCCAATAAACAGAATGTTTGTGTTTTTGTTTCAATTTTACAGAGATTGCTTAGAAAGAGGTTTCTTTCTGTTCTTTTAAACCCTTTTAGTACCAAACCATCTGAAACTGCTTCTGGTTTTGGGTACTGGTAGCAGGTGACTACCCGACCAGGGAATGCGTCCCTTCTGCAAGAAATGAAAGAGCAGATGCTTCAATCTGATGATGCATGAATTGAAGCACAGCTTGGCAGTCAGGCAGTAATATATGATGGAGGCAATGTATGCTTTTGCTGCCTCAGCCGGACCTTTCTGTGTTAGTTTCTTCTTGGTCCATTTCTGGGTTTGATTGGCTACCCTCTTCATTACCTTGTCCCAATTCCTATTCATCTGGAGCAACTTAACTGTTCTGTCAAACCCAGAGCAACTTTACTGTTCTACCAAACCCAGGGCAACTTAACTGGTCTGTCAGTACCATATGATGCTGTTGGATAGCATTGATTTGGCTTTCCAGATGAGGAGCTGCAAACCCACTGACATGCCCAGGTAAATTCTTGCTCCCATCAGTGTTATATAGTCCTTTAGAAAGGTTCCAGTCACTTTGATTTTTGAAGTCTTTGACATCACCGTGATGTTGTCTGCATATGCTGATGCAGCTCTTTTACATAGTATGTCTGTGGAAGTGGCTGGAGATCCAGCATTTATAAAAGGGAGGAGAAAGGGCATCCTTGATGGACTGAGTGTGTGATCTGAAGTGGTTTTGATCAGTGACCATTTACTCTGACCACCGAGCAGATGCTGCTGTGTATTGAAGTGATCCAGCTTCTGAAGACAGGAACTAAAGCGGCTGCCATGAAGACAAGTAATCAATGGTCAACTCTATTGAAAGCCTTTGATTAGTCTAAACTGCTCAGAGCCCCACTGAAGCCAGGTTGACTCTCTACTCTCTCTATGATGTATTACATGAGGTGGAAGTTGTCGTCGATAGACCCAGTAGTAGTAGTCTTAATAATTGTTTCTACTTTTGGCACAAGGCCAGCAATTACCCAGTACATTACTGGTACTTTATTTTATCGACCCCGTAAGGATGAAAGGCAAAGTTTTGATTTTAAGACTAAAGCTATTATTCCCCTTCATTATTTGAAATCCCACATCTGCTGAATTTTATTGTTTTTTTTTCAAGCTGAAAATGTTACTAAAAACAATTACTCTGGAATGGAATAAGACACTTGGATAATTACAATCAGACTATTTTATTATTATTCAGAAAATAAACTACAAGAAGCATCTATAAATTGTTAGATGTTGCTTGTGTGTTTTTGTATTTTTTAAAGAAAGTAGTTTTGTCATTTGAGATTATAACCATCTTATTTTACCATCTTGTTTTCCTTATATAACGCAGAAGCACAATAAACAAAAACAATTAATGTAATCTGCCATTATACACACTTTGTTCAACAACCTACCTTTTATACACATAACTAATCTTCTCTGAAATTTCCCAATAACCTATAATGAATCGAGTAAATTAACCCTTTAGCATGTAAACCGGCTGTATCCGGCCAGAATTCTCTCAACTATTTCTGTTCAAACCGGTTTTTTAACCGGCTGTTTATACTTGTGTTAAGGTATGGTTTTCAAAACAAATAAAATCAAAATCTCATAGATTCAATATTATGAGATAATTATGTGAGGTAAAGCCTTTACCTTGAAAATACAATAGTAAAAACAGTGTAATGTTAATGCTAAAGGGTTAAAATGGAAAATTTGGTTTCATTGTAATGACATATGATGGTCATATATCATCTGTTGATTGTGAAAGGCACCCACAATGTGGCTATATGGTAAAGGAGTTCATTTCAAAACAATGTGGTTTCAGGTTCACTCTCATTGTGTGGCACCTTGGGCAAATATCTTCTATTATAGCCTTGGGTTCACCAGTAACTTGTGAATGAAATTTGTATGTGTGTATACTTGTGTTTATGTCCTAATATTTAGTGATTTGACAAAAAGAGATCAATAAAATAAGTACCACACTTGAAAAAGTAAATACTGGGATCAATGTGATTAATTAAATCACTAACCCATTTACATTACTCTATATATACTATTGTATTTTTGCAGTAAAAGCATAATTATCTCATAATATTGAATCTATGAGATTTTGCTATTATTTTGCGAGCAACACCTTAACATCAGTATGAGTGGCCAGTTACAGCCTGTTTGAACAGAGAGGTGAGAGAATTCTGGCTGGATATGGCTGGTTTAAATGCTAAAGAGTTAAAGCAGTGCCTCAGCATGGTTGCTGTTGAAGAATTAGTGAAGTCATGCAAGGAAAGAAAATATTAGGCTTCACAGATATAATGCAACACACTTCTATCAAAGTTTGCCATGAGTGGGGTGGAGTGTGTGGTGGGGGATTTAGTAAAGAGTTTATAAAAAACGCCCTCAAATATGTCCCTTGTGAAAAAGTGCTCCCGTCTCTCCAACTATGCATTAAAGCCTGCAAACAGGACTACTTTCAACCAACTTGAAAAAAATGGATGTTGGAAAAAAAAAATATATATATAACAATGATGATAATGCTGATGATAGCTTTCTTTATTATTTTCATAGCATTCACAGCCATACTGACTGTGCAACAATGGTACGGAATTCTCCTTATTTTCTGAACTTGCCACCACTTGCTGCTGAATGTGTTGAGCTTGATGGGGACCACACTACACTGCCTATAATATTTGAAGATGTTTACTTTGATATCAAGTTTCCAACTTGTAAAAGTGAGTATTTCTTCATATTTCAATTGGCAAGAAATATTTAAACACCCTTTTGTGACTGAATTTCTAATAAAATAAAGTCTATTTCAATTATTTAATAATAAAAACTTTTGAAGAATTTTGTAAAATTATTGATTATTTCATTACTAAGATAGTAACTTAACATGGTTCATATATCAAAATATGCAACAAAAGAAAATTAATATTAAAATGGGTGTCAGTTTATATTCGATATATTGTTGATTTTCACCATCTTTATCATCAATGTAAAAAAGGCACCAAAATGGGATATATATATATGTATATCATCATCGATTAACGTCCATCTTCCACGCTAGCATGGGTTAAGCAGGTCCCAGGCAAGTTGGGTCAGGTAACTGTGTCTTGCTCATATAGGGGTGTTTTTGACTGGTTTTCTATGGCTGGATGCCCTTCCTAACGCCAACCCCATTGACAGTGTGTGCTGGGTGCTTTTTGCCATGTCTTTTACACGTCCACTTTACAGTGTAGGCTGGCTCCTTTTTGCCATGTCTTTTACATGTCCACTTTCCAGTGTAGGCTGTGTGCTTTTTGCCGTGTCTTTTACATGTTCAGTGTGGGCTGGGGATATATATATATAGTGCAGATAATTAGGGTGCTTATCCCATGGAGGTTACATTGTAAAGCCATGAAGATAAACAGGTTTAAGCAGTCTAAAAGCACTTCACACCAGTAGTGTATCCCTAGGAAATGTTGTGATGGAGTTTCCATTTACAAAATATTGTTAAGACAGAGTTACTTTTACAAAATTGTTTTATAAAATAATTATATATAAGTAACCCTGACTTAACTATATTTCATGTGTATATGTATATATATATGTATGTATGTATTTGTGTATGTGTGTGTGAATATGTATGTGTGTGTCTTGTCCATTGAAACATTTATGATAAATAGAAAAACTTACAAACATACTTTTATAAATATATTGAAACACTGACATACATACATACATACATACATAAATTTCTAATCATACATGGACACTAACTTACAACCACATAAACAGATTATATACTGTATATACTCAAATGTAAGCTGATCCCCCATTTTATGTCCGAGAAATAGGCAAAAATTTTAACCCTATGTTTAAGCTGAGGCAACTAATTATTATGCTTAGATGGTGCAGTTTTGTAAATTCTCAAGAGTGGAGAATATATTTTAGCAATTTTAATATTTCGATATTTAAAATGTTTTAAGTGTCATTTAAAGTATAGATTTTGTTTCACAACTCCATTACATACTGTTTGTTTTTTTTACCTATTTCTGACCGTTTTGAAGGCTATATTCATTCAAAGCACATAAAAAACAATAGGAAAAACAAGTTTCACCTCCAAAGTAAAACCAGTGAAAATATTTTAGCACCTAATTTACATTGAATTTGAAGTTTGTGAAAATGAGCAAAATATTGATCTTGAACATAAGCCGACCTTCCCAGTTTACCACCAATTTTTTTGTTACATATTTCTTAGCTTATATATATTGTATGCATACATCTCTTTCATTTGATTTGTATGTTACTCTATTACATTTGGAAGCTGACACTATTGTTGTTTGCTAAAAGGAAGTAAACTAAATTCAACAACTTGTTAAAACTTTATAAAACAGATGAAATCTTTAAAAAAATTATTATGTAATGGAGTTGTGAAACAAAAACTATACTCTAAACAGCACTTGAAAGCATCGGAGATTCAAAATATTAAAACTTAATAAAAAATATTCTCCATTCATGGTAATTTACAAAACTGCACCATCTAAACCTCATGTGTTGATTGCCTCAGCTTATATACAGGGTTTGGATTTTTGTCATTCTTCAGACAAAATAAAGAGGATGGCTTATATTTGGATTGGCTTATGCATGAGTATATATAGTATGCTGGAAGATACAAATTCCAGCATTATCACATAAACATTTTGCCTCTGTGTGCCTTTCCTATAGATATTTTCATGGAAATTGTTCTGAAGAGCTTCTTCTTTGATGTCTCCTCTTCATGAGTTTAAATGTAATACTAGATTTGTGGCTAGGTCTCATCCCTTTGCAGTTGAAGTTTCTAAATATAATTGTAAATTCTATTCTGATAGTTTCTTCCCTTGCACATCTTGCTTATGGAATTTGCTTCTAGCTTCTTGCTTTCCTGAACACTAGAATTTGTAAAAATTCAAAAGAAATATCAATTGTCATCATCGTCTCTCTCGATGAATTATGTTCCCTCTGTGTCCTTTTCTTGGTATTTTAGTGACTTTTCTTGGTATTTTAGTGACTTTATTACCTTGTTTTGAGTGTGGTAAAGGAAGAAAAAAGGGGAACCCTTTAAAATTGTTGGTTTATTTTCATAGAACTGGTTTTGAGTGGGTTAGTATCAAAGGGGTTTAAAATCATAATTAAAATGACTGGATGATAATTCTAATGGGATTATTCAGTATCATTTCTCACTACTCCAAATTTACATCACAAATTCTATGGTATTTTTACTATACAGGATAAATACATGCTAATCTACTGTTAAATATATATGTTTTTAATTGCTGTTGTACTAAATTATTTATTTTTGTAAATTAAAAAGTAAATGGTTTTTAATATAATAATCTCTTGTTTTGTTTTTTTACTCCCTATTTTCTTTCTAAAATTGTTTTTAGATTTTCCTGAGGGTCAGGTTAAATATACAAATCCTGCTTATGATTCCGATGTAAAGGACTCAGATGTTGTTCTAAGAGATCGCTCCAAGTCAGATACATCTACTTGCTATTTCTACGGAGAAGATCCTAATGACTTACGTAACAAAGGCAAGAGAAAATTCATCAAGAACATAAAACCTGAAGCTTTCAAACGTCCATCTTCTTATTCTTGCATCAATGCTGATGCCACCCCTCCTCTGAAAGATGTTGTCCTTGTTGGCTACCGAAAAAAAAGTGTAGAAGAGACAACAGAAAGTCCACTGCAGTTAGGTACATTGGGTCCTGAATCAGCATCTCCACCCAGTGATTTTTTCTCTGGGAATCATCTTTCCAACTCTGTATCCATGACTTCTTTGTTAACACGCTCTTGTTGGAGTAGATCCAGTATAAACTCACTACCGGAATATATCGATGAGTTACACTCAGGTATTCACTCCATATATTTATGTGTGCCTTTCTCATCCTATCTCTGTATGTGTGTATGTATGTGTATGTACGTGTAGCTATTGTAATCTATCTATTTATCTTTTGCTATATTCTTTAGCTTTATGAAATTTTTTCTAGATGTTTTAATCTGCTTCAGTGTGTCATTACTTTAATATTCCTTCAAATAAGTTCTGCTTTTTGTCATTAACAAAGCTGTCTAATACTTTTTTTCAAACTTTCTTTAAAATAACTGGTTGTGGTGTGGCTTAAGTCTTACTAAAGTCTCTGTGAGTTGTTTTCCCCTATATTTTTCATTTCAGCCATTAGATATTTCTGCAAAGACATATTAGCTTAGTAACGATTGATCATTTTGTTAACCTGAAATTTTGTTTTTTCATTTACACAATTCTATCATACACCATACATCACACTCTTTACAAATAGTCGGCTTAAAACCCAAGAAGAATATTTGCCAAAATATTTTGGAAGTCAAAAATGTTTTACATAGCTACAACTGCACAACAATGGCTCTTCTGTGTTGAAAGCATTTCAAAACTCTCAATAGATACTAAACTTGTACAAAGTCCAAATATGCCCTACATTTAAATATTACACAAATACCCAGGAAATTACGCACACATAAACTCCTCACTCCCTCTCTTTCTCCATCCCCAGCTAAATCAAAGAAACAGTCATCTGATTTTAGTTAAGCAATTGCTCTTAATCTACTTACCTAACTACCGACCTACCTACTTGCTTGCCTGCCTTGTTTGCCTAGCCATCTCTCTCCCTCCATCATGATGATGATGATCATGATGATCATGATCATGATGATCATGATCATCATCATGATCATAACTATCATCATCATCATCTCCATTTTCTGTCTTATTTTCCATGCTTGCATGAGTTAGATAGGTTGTCATGCTCTTAGACTTCACAGGCAGATCAGACAATTGTGTCTTGGTTATATGTTCCATTTTGCATGTTTGCTATGGCTGGATGCCCTACCTAATGCACCTAATGCCAACCACTTCATGGCATGTACTGGCTTTGTTTTCTCATAGTACTACCATTACCACCTAACAAAGTTGATTGGCTGTTTTTTCATGGCGTCAACACTAACACATTTCGGTGTGGGCTGTGCACATTTTATTGTAGTATCAGAACAGTCACATTTCAACACTAACACACCCTTAGCTGGGCTGGGTGGGCAGTGATAGAGAGTGGTGAGAGGATTTGGCCTGCCAGGTAGCTTAATATATATATATGTGTGTGTGTATGTGTATATATTTATGCTTGTGTGTATATATATATGTGTGTGTATATATATGATGCCTATGCTTGAGCTGCTATGTTCCATGGCAGAGAGACATAGGCCCTGAGTGTGTAAAGTTAGCTCACTTGTGCTCTCTCAATCATGTACACTAAGAGAAAAGCTGAGAATAAGAAAAATTGAATGTAGCATGCAAAAAAAAAAACTACATTGATATGGTCATGTGATGCATAAAGACAGTGAGAGTTGTATTTAAAAGTGCCAAGCACTCCAAGTGGATG
Organism: Eledone cirrhosa; assembly: GCA_964016885.1. Classification (NCBI taxonomy): domain Eukaryota; kingdom Metazoa; phylum Mollusca; class Cephalopoda; order Octopoda; family Eledonidae; genus Eledone; species Eledone cirrhosa. The sequence goes on from OZ024740.1 coordinate 355,005,834, forward strand.
GATCCTCTGGAAATGGATGACCTAAAAACTGAAGCTTATGAAGGAGATGATACAAGATTGAACTGACTAGTCATGATACAAGATTGAACTGACTAGTCATGATACAAAGGACCTCCTCTCCTGTATAAGTACTGTGATACAAAAAGTAAATGTAATAAGTGATTGGAGGTTATAGTGTTGACAATCAAAGAGAATCAATATGAGATTTGAGAGGACCCTTCAGTCTGGATGAGCATGTAACAATCTCTCTAGTGATGGTGCCACAATAAAATGCACTCAGTACATCCTGTAAAGTGTTTGTGTTGGTGCCATGAAAAGAATGCACCCAGTACACCCAGTACAACTTAAGAGGGTTGGAAATATGAAGGGCATCCAGCCATAGAAACCATCCCAAATATGGACCATATGAGTTTGGTGGGTTAATGCAACCTGTCTAATCTTAGACCATGAGAGTTTGACAACCTGTCCAACCTATTCCAGTATGGAAGGTGGACATAAAATGATGATGATAATGATGGCATGGGATTGTGTGTGTGTGTGTGTGTGTGTGTGTGTGTGTTAAAGAGAAAAGAGACAGTAACTTCAAAGTTTCAGCTATTGCTTCAATAAATCTCAACTTCTCCTCACATGTAGTGAGTGCTCATTCAATTAATGTTTGAATGTTTTAAGTATGCTAGTATTTAAAATGACTTTAGTATATGATATAGGATCATGTTGGCTGGTGACATACCATACTATGAGAGTAGGATGAAATGAGAATGAAAAGGATGGTAGTGATGGAGGAGAGAAATGTAACAACATTTAGATCCCTGTCTGCACCACTCTCCCTCATACACCTTCTCCTACCTTAGTACTTACCCCGGCTCATCTCTCTCATTATCCAATTACCCCCACCTTTGCCCTCCACCACTCACATCCTTCATCCTCACCTTGGTTCCCTAACCTATGTCAGCATGGAAAGCAGATGCACTTGTTCATCACTCTCACCTTGTCCAACCCATACCAGCATACAAAGCATCCCTCTTTTCTCATCCAACCCACACTTGCTTGGAAAGCCGGGGACTCCCTACCACAATAGTCTGTCCAGTAAAGTAGTAGTACCTGTGCTAAGTTTGGATTAGGAAGAGCATCAATCCATAGAAACCATACCAAAAATAATTGTATGAGCTAGACATGGTCACCTGACTGATCTATTCTCAGAATATGACATCCTGTCTAACATATGTGACTGCCAGATGCAAATTTGGCAGTCACTTTGGAAAGCAACCCAAATTTTCTGAATCTGTTGTGAACCTCTAATGAAGCCCACTTTCACTTAGAGGAGAAAATCAAATCTAAGAACAATGTGTTCTGGGAGGCAAAGGAACCCATTGAAGTAGCTGGGAAACCTCTCCACTTGTCTAAATGTACCATCTGGGCTGCTATTTCTGAGAGAGGGTTGATTGACCCATTCTTTTTTAAAGAAATGGTGTCACTGTTTCAGTCACAAAGGAACATTATGTGGAAGTCCTGGAAGCTACAGACCATGCATATTTCTTTAATGAATATGTTCTGGTTCCAGCAAGATGGGGCAAGCCCTCACACCACCCATGTGTCTCAAGAATTAGACAAGTCATCACAGAATCAGTACTTAATTGGAACCACAGATGTCTCAGATGAGCGAGAGGCCGCATTACACTCACATACATTCCTGCACTCTGCAGAATGCACTGTGAATTTTATACTGGTACCAGCACAAGAGAGGTCATCACATCTTTGACACATCAAAAGAGTCCCCTTTACCCTTTGTTTGGTAAGTTTTCTATGGCTGAATGCCCTTCCTAACACCAATCACATTACAGAGCATACTGTGTGTGCTTTATGCCATTAACACTAGAAAAGTTGTCATGCAGTCACTGAAGGATCTTCTCAATCCTTCTTGGCATGGTTTCTACAACTGAAAATCCTTCCTATCACCAACCACCTTATATATAGAGATTATATATAAATAGTAGCCTACTGTCAAGCTGTAATCTCTTCCTGTTTGTCCTACTACTACTAACAGTTATTTGTTTTTTAGTTTCTGACTATATTCTCCCCCACCTCAATGCATCTATCTGTCTTTTGCTCTAAAACTGCATCCTCTATAACTCCATCCCTGCTTATGGCTGTTTTTTTTTAATACTAATCTATATACATTCAAACTGAACATTAAGTTCTCTTTCTACACATAGTTACTTTGAACTTTCAAACTTGTAAGATTTGAAAATGCTATGGATCTTACTTTTTCATTACCATATTTCTAATGAAAGACACTACCTATAATTTTTAAATTTTGAAAATAATTGAAACTTTTGAGGGATTTAGTCATGTAACTAACTTATTAAGTTGGTGTTTAGAACTTAACTTAACAAAGATTCTTGCAAAGAATTAGGGAAGGTTTTTGAATAAATATAATCCTAGTGAAATACACAGTTTTGTATTATCGAACCAGGGTATCAAAAGTAATAAATTAACAAACAAAAGGAAAAAGTGAAAGTACTAATATATGATTGACATGTTTATATATATATATATATATATTTATATATATATATATATATATATATATATATATATATATATATATATATATATATATATATATATATTATATTTCTATACCTTTCATTTATATATATATATATTATATATATATATATATATATATATGTATATATATATGTATGCATGCATGGATGGATGGATGGATGGATGGATTTCCTTGGGTTACAATTGAAAAAAAAAGAACATGCAAACAGTTATAGTTGCTGTGTAAATGAAAAAACACAAAAGTATCAGGTTTCCATTCTGATCAGTCTTTACCCGATTTTTCTTTTTGTAGTTATTTCATACTTCCACCCAACACTTTTGCAGATTTTGCATTGAAAAGCAAGAATGATAGTTTAAGCATTCTGTTGCCGTAGCCAAGTGGCTGAAGTGTTTAAATAAAAAAAAAATAATAATCTCCAAATAAATAACTAGAATAGTAACTGATTTACGGTTAACTATGGATAGAGGTTTCAAATAACAACTTGTTCAATTGGCAATAGAGAGTTTCAGCAAGCATGTTAAATAATCAGCGACTGAAATTGAGTGACTATAGCAACTGTAATCATAAATGCAGTATGTTAACATGTATAAAGTATGTAGATGTGTATAGGTCTGTAACTCTTGATGGAGTTGTAGGAGTGCTGTCATGACATACTGTGTGTATTGCATTTTTTAAACCTGGTGAAGCCCATTCCTCTCCAGGTCTGAACATAGCTGATTTCTCCCTGAGAAAGAAAGAGACTGGTAGAAAAGAAGAAAGAGATATAGAGGCAGATTTGACCCAGTACTGAACTGGTATTTTTTTTAGCGATCTCAAAAGGATGGCAGAAGTTGTGCTCAGAGAGCCCAGAGAGTTGGAACAAATACCGCAAAGCATTTTATCTGACATTTTTATAACTTTGCCAATATGCCACCTAACATGTATGAAGAGAATTTTCTAATTAGACAATTTGAATTAGATATTGTACATAGACACACAACACAGTGTAACTCAATATGCAAAGTCCTTATGCTGAGGAGAATATGTCTAAATTAGATTCAATAGCCAGAAGTGAAATATTTACTGAATTATGCAGTTCATCTAATTTTAAAGACAGACTGCCCATCCAAATTTTATAATTGGTTAGCTTCAAATCATCTCTGTTCTGATTTAATTTTTAGTTCTCTGAGATTAATGAAATAACTGTTATTAACATTTCAGGATAGTTTTGTTGCTTCAAGTGAAAACTATTTTAGAGAATCTATTTGATTTGAAGCTTTTCCTTACAGCAGAACAGAGATATTGAATTTCATCGGTATTTCTTATGAATTATATGAAGAAGTTGATAATTTGGTCCTGTTAATAAATAAGTAACTTAGGTGTTGAACAGAAACAATCAAATTTGGTTGATAGAAATTTTGTCATGATTTGTAACTTTTCATGCTGTTTTTGTTTCAGTAAAGCTTTTTCTCATGTGCTTTGTCCTCAAAGACTGCCAAAAGCATGCTGCTAATCTTTCTCAATTTTACTTACTTTGACTTCTCTGTTCTTTCTTGTTCATTCTGCTGAATGTTTTGTCTACACAGTGACATGTGTTCACCATGCACCATCATTTAGGGTTTGGGTATTTTATTTCTTTCACTTGCTCTTAAAAACTTAAAATATTTCAAATAGTGTCATTTGATATTATTTAAACTTCTATCATACCATTGTAAATGTTGATTGTATTGTTTAATTATAAAATGTGTTTTGTCCAGTATGTTTAAAATCTAAATTCTGTTCAATATCACTCCATGATAAAGAAACCTTTCTAAACTACTTTATTTATAGCGTAATTTTGTTATAAAGTAGTGTTTCCAAATATACTGTTACAAACTGATTTATCTATTAGGCTTCATTCCATCATTTATTTCCTGTCTTCCATTCAATGTATCCATTCTATGGACTTATGTATTTAGATTTGTTTCATTTGCATTGGAGTGATAGCTGTAAAAATACCCCATATTTCATGTTCATTCTGACATTTTTAATTAGAAATATCCATCATAAAGATATTAATTTTCTACAAAAGACATACTGATCTAGTTTATTATTGCCCTTTCCATGTATAAATCAGGATATAAGCTGCAACAAATGAATTCCTTATTATTCATCGTACCAGTTCCAGTTTACTTATACATGGTACCAGTACACAATTAGATCTACTGAGTCATTAACAGTTGTATATCTTTGCTAAATATACAGTTCAGCATTGGTGAAGGAGTGGGTATGAGCTTTTGTTCATTTTCACAGGTAAGCTGACACACTGTTAACTGGCTGCCAGTATCTTTATGAAAATTAAATAATCCTGTTTTTTATAAGTTAGTAAAAAAAGAAAAGGCTATGTCATTGACTCTTGCAAATGTGATCCCTGCTTAAATCAATAAATTCTATTATATATACTATATAATAGAATTTATATATATATATAATGTAGATAAATCTACCAAAATATACGGTAGTGTCCAATCCGTATGATTTATATATATATATATAATGTTAATTCATGTGAAATTAATTCATGGGATTAATTCCTGACTTGCTAGTTTGGAAGTTAGAAGAAAACTTTAGGTGTAACATCAAACTATGTAGCATTACAAATCACTCCTTCGAGAGATGTCCATATGAGTACAATGGCTCACCACCTAGAAAGAAGTTCAACACTTTCAAAGCCAATTTAGAAATTGATAGACAAAAATAAGACTTCCAGTATCTCAAGGGCATTGTTAAATAAGGTACAGGTAATAAAGAATGGATTAAAATCTTGTGATGTCTGCTTCACAAAGAACTTTCACATTGTCCATTATCCTATACCAATTTTAAATAAAAAGGATGAGCTAATTTTCGCTTGCTAACATATGCCAAAATTCTTCATTTAGAATTTCAAAGAAGGCTCTCAGATATATGATATACACTGTTTATTTTATTAGATTACAAGCCTAAAGTTATTTCATTATTTTCAAAGCTGCTGTTTAAGTTATATATATGTTATAAGCTGGTGATTCACTCTGTTGCTATGCGAAGTAGCTTTATATATATATATATAAATATATAAGGGGTGTCCCCCAAAAATGTATACACACTTCAACACCATTCTAATAATAATATGTATACATTTTTAGGGGGCACCCTGTATATATATATATTTATATATATATGCACATATACACACACACATATATATATATTTACATATATATATATATGTAAATATATATATATATATATGTAAATATATATATATATATATATATATATATATATATGTAAATATATATATATATGTAAATATATTTATGTAAATATATATTTATGTAAATATATATATATAAATATATATATATATATATATATACACACACATATATATTTACATACATATATTTACATAAGTATATATATATATATACACATATATATATATATTTATATACATATTTATATACATATATATATATATATGTATATATATATTTATATATGTGTATGTATGTATATGTATACGCACAGGCTGGAGATAGAACGTGTAGCAACAAGGGCAGTGCCCCAGCATGGCCTCAGCTGGATGGCTGGAACAGGTAAAAGAGTGAATGTGTATATATATGTTATGTATGTATATATATGTATATAACATATAACATAGTGAAAAGACATATTAAAACATATCTTAATGCTACATGTATCTACTTGAAACGGGTTATTTCTATAGAAACTTAGAAGCAACTTAATTTATTTCTTAGATTTGTGCTACCAGTGTTGGCATATGTGATTAGAAGAGTACTTTACTGTTTGAGCGTTAGTCTGCCGCATGGTCCCAGCAGACAGAAGGGCAATGTTGGCTTGGAGGATGGTGAGGGGGAAGCACTGGAACAACCACTCTAACTCATGTGCCATACTCATGTGGGTAGCTAACTCCAAGCTCATTGTAGGGATCTGGTGTATGGGCCAAGAATGCCAGTTAGCAAGCTCCCATATAATATAGTATTACAATTTTATTTCATAGCTTTTGTGTTGGAAAATTTTCAACATTCTAGAATAAATATTCCCCCTTTTTTTTCTTTTTGTAATTGAAAAATAATATTTTTTTAGGATTGTATCTATTAATGGACATTTCTAAAATATTTCCGGAATCAATTCTGTTTTCTCATTACTTCATCTCATGTTATTCATTTCTATTAGATTGGCTCTCATCTTTAAGTATTTAAGAGCTTCACTTCCTTCCCTGGCCCATTTTCCCATTCCAATTTGGTCTCTTTTGCTCTTTTCAATTAATTAGTCAACACGGACAACATTACTCATTAGGAATGTGGCTTTGATGCAGAGAAATATGAAATGCACGCTTGATGAAGCATTCTCCGTTATTACAGAATTCAAGGGCTGTTTTATGTAATACCATTTCTAGGATATAGATAAATTATTAGGTTAGATTTAATAAACTTCAGATAATAATCATACTCATGGTCTATATATTTAATTGATTACAAAGAGGGATTTTATGCCTGTTACTAATGAATTACACATTTTAAAATTGTTACTTTGCCTGAATAAATTCTGTGTGTGTATGTTTGTAAGTGTATGCTATGAGCACATGCATGTTTTTGGAGTTTTACATTCAGTTTTCCATAATAGCTTAAGAGGTAGTTTTGTTTCATTGCGAATATGGATATTTGCTGATTGTTAACACTAATGATTTGATGGTTGGATACCATTTTTATGATTATCTACTCAATGGTAAAATAGGAGTAGAACTTCAGCTAGACTGAAGAAAGTAGGACTTTGTGCATTAAAAAGGAGTACAACACACATACATGCACACGCGTATACACATACACACACACACACACACACACACTCTCTCTCATGATTTTTGTTTGGAAAACATGTTCTTATAAAATCTATTGAGGAGTGCTCTGCATCTCCCATTTTCCTGCATAGTTAACATGAGCTTAAACTGTGCATCATGCTAATATTATGCAGGGCAGTAAAAGCATAGACATTAGAGCAGCAGACAAAACATAGAACCATTGAAGGATGGCCATTAGAGCACTGGAAAAAATGCATTTGGGGTATTTGTAATTTCATCTTAATGTTCTGAGCTCAAACGGTTGACCATTTGACTATGGATCAGAATAAATAAGTGGATTCACTCCACCATACCACTTTCTTTATGAATTCATAGCCCTGTGCCTCCCTATGTTTCTATGGTGTGTATTCCAGGTGTACAATCAATGGAACCACCCACTCATGTAATTAATGTGCAAGTGGCTGAGCATTCTACAAATACACACATTCTTAACATAATTTTCAGAGAGATTCAGCATAATGTTGTGTGTGTGACAAAACTGGCCCTTTGAATTACATATATAGTCGATCCATTAGGCTATCAAACAGTCTCCATCTACCTAATTTCATTAACAAAGTTTGGATGGACCTGAGGCAATGGTAAATGACATTTACCTGTGATGTGCTCACAAGGATTGAGCTGTAGATTTACTTAGGTTTTGCCATCACAGACAAATTAGTAGACTGATATTGTTGATATGCACTAATGTTGTATATCTATGTAACTACTTAATGATTATATGTTCTAAATCTTGGGCATATTACTTGTTTCCTCTTTTTGTATGTTTATTTTTGTTTATTGAAACTTCTTATTAGTTTTAGATTGATTAAAATATTTACATTGCTATTTTTGTCTTTAACTCTTAAGATCCTATAATGATTGAGCAGAAAATGTGGTTTTTTAATTCAAATATTTGTTGAACCTTTATTAATAGACAGAAAATTTGCATTATTAAAGTAAAGACACTAATTTGTAATGAATGTGATGCAGTCATAGTGCTGTTTTATACATTTCAAGAATGCTTTGCTAATGTGGTTTCATGTCGTACAGGATGTTAAAAGTTAAACCAAACAGCTGTGTGTCAGAAGCAGAGACAAATTCATGCAAGGTCATTATTGACATATGATATTAAAGGAACTTACCCTGTTTGGAATGGCTATTTAACAGCATTTAGCACAATAAGAAATGTGTTAGTAGTAGTAGTAGTAGTGATGGAAGTTTCTAATTTAGGCTCAAGGCCAACAATTTTGGGGAAAGAGGAAAGTTGATTATATTGACCCTAGTACCAAACTGGTACTATATTTTCTTTACCTCAGAAAGATGAAAGGCAAAGTTGACCTTGGCTGGATTTGAACTCAGAATGCAAAGGGTCAGATCAAATGCTGCAAAACATTTTGTCCAATACTAATAATAATAGTATTGATTTCTAACATAAGAAAAGGTTGGAAATAGTTTGGGAGCTATCTCTGTTGACAGCAAAGTATGATGATTTTGTGAGATGTGTAGAGTTGCATAGCAGTGACACATGAGCAGTAAATACAGAGGATATGCAGTGGGTGGAGAGAAATGAAATGAGTATGTTCCATTAAATGTTTAATGCATGAATGATGGTGTTTGGATGAAGTGAGAGAAAGATTGGATATAAAAGAAATCAGTTGTAATGTGCAAAGGAGAAGACTGCTCTGGCATGGACATGTGATGTATATGGGTGAAGAAATGCCAGGAGAGGACATTAGAAGAAAGCTGTAGTAGAGAAAGACTGAGGAAAACCTGGTTAAAGGTAATTAGACCCGATCTCAAAACACTCAACTTAACTGAGTAGATGACCAAGGAATACAAGTATGGGTAGGCTATGCTGGCAAGGACATAGCCAACCTAGGCAAGCATGGAAAAACAGACATA
>OZ024740.1:355020168-355132668 GCA_964016885.1 Eledone cirrhosa
AACTACTTTTCAAGATTCCTCTTGAAACCCAACTAATCTCTACACCACGTAATCTGCAGGATTAGAATAGTGTGTCTATATAGTGTACTTCAAAATAATGTAGCTTTTATATATATATATATATATATATATATATATATATATATATATATATATATATATATATAATTATAACTGCAAAGCTATTTCACTAGCTTGAGGGCCAGGAGTTTTGAGCTTTATGCACTCTTCAAATATTACACAAGTTTGAAAAGTGCATTAAGCATAAAACTCCTGGCCCTCAAGTCACAGTTCTAGCTTCAGTGCTATGAAGTTATAGATCACTTTACCCATGTGTTGAGCTTTTTGTTCACATTTGCACACTCAAACCTATACACACACGCACACACATATATGTATACTCACATATAATGTTATTTATTATAGTTAGTATGTATTTGAGTGGATATGTGTATATATATATATATATATATAAGTAAAAGGTAAACAGAAATAACAAAACAAACAGTATAGAAGGAATATATTAGTTTAATGCTTGAAATAGCAGGAAGAGTGTCTTAACGTTTCGGGCGTTAGTCATTCATTAGAAGAAAGAATGAGAAATTAGAAAAATTGAGGGATGGGCAGGGCTGAACCGGAAAATTTTTTTAGAGAAAAATAACAGGCCCATTGATCTTGCCATCTATATATATATTAATTGGCGGTGGTGATGATGATGATATATATATCTACTTGTATCTAGTCACACAAACAAAATTAGAAATATAGTAATTCGTTTTCAAAAGCATTTGAATTTAAGTATTTTAAATCTTATTATTTTAAGTAGTTGTGCTTCAGAATTGCATGATTCCCTGAAAACTATTTCTTTAAATCTTAACAGCTTTAATGATTTAGCAGAATGTATCTAAACATGGGTTTGGTAATTCAAATGTATATAGTATCTTTACTAGTAGACAGATAATTGTGAAACATTACAGCAATAAAGTAATGACTTATGTGATGTAGCTATAGTGCTGTTTTGTTTATGTGGTTTCACAAGGCACAAGACACTAAGAGTTAAATACACAGTTTAACCAATTGTCTAAAAGTTCTAAATATTTTGATACAGCAATTATTTTCCCCTTTTCCTCTATATGGTTGACTTTTATTTAAAATGTGTTCCTACAATAGTCATTCATTTATATTTGATCACAAAAAAATTGAATAATTACTATAACTCTGAGGGTGGGCTAGTTAAAAATATTTTATTTGATTCAAGTGAAATTACAGTTTGTCAAGATTATCTTCTAAATTACAATCCAATCAACTGCTTAACTAGAGAATCCAATTTCAATTTATGTTGTATTGAATAAAAAGAAAAAAACTATAACTTCTCTCTAAATGTGTGTGTGTAGTAAGTTCCGTAAGCTTTAGTGGCATCACTGAAGGCTTTCTGTTCATATGGTGTATCTAGAGCAAGACATCTAACTTAGCAATTATTACCCCTCTCTCTCTCTCTCTCTCTCTCTCTCTATATATATATATATATATATATATCATCATCATCATCATCATCAACGTTTAACGTCCGTGTTCCACGCTTGCATGGGTTTGGACGGGGGTAGTCCCACTTGAGGCAAGAGTGATTGTCTTGCTCGCATAGGACTGTCTGGCAGGTTTTCTACAGTTAGATGCCCTTCCTAACACCAACCACATTTACAGTGTGGGTCTGGGAGGTTTTTACCGTGTTGCCTACACGGCCACATTACAGCGTGGACTGTGTGTTTTTTTGTCGTGACACCTACACGATCTCATTTGTTTCGGCCTGGATGGCGCGGCACCAACATGACTTTACATAGAACGGGGTGGTGTGGATGGGGTGGGGGTGGCGGCGGGAGGGGTGTATTTTGTTAGAGATGCCTACTGGCAAGGCGGGTCTTCTCTGTTACTGAGTACCGCCAAAGGTCACGGTCCAGTGACATTGTCTTGGAGAGGTGTAAGTGTGTGAGGTCGGAGTTTATCAGCTCATCCCATGTTTTTCTAGGTCTGCCTATTCCGTGGCTACCGTCTATCTTTATTGCCCTGCACTTTGTAATACAGCTATCGACTTTCATGCGCATCACGTGTCCATACCAACGCAGCCTTCTCTCGAGTAAACAACATCTGATCCCTCTTATCTCTAATTTTTTCCTTAGTTCGTTTATGCTTTGCCGTTCACGTATATTACTGTTACACATCCAGCGGAGCATGCAAGCTTCGTTCCTCTCTAGTCTGCGTATATCCTCTGCACACAATGCCCAGGTCTCACTACCATGCAACATTGCTGTTCGTATGCAGGCATCGTACAACCTGCCTTTCATTTTTAGGGAGAACCCTTTAGCAGCTAATAGTGGTATAAGCTCTCTGAACTTTTTCCAACCAGTTCTGACTCTAGCTACAGTGCTTTCAGAGCACCCTCCCCCACTGCTGATTTTATCGCCCAGGTAACGGAAGCTGTCCACTATTTCTATAGAACCCTCTGCGCAATTGAAAGAGCTAGTATTTTGTGGGCACTTGCTGCTACTTATTGCACCAGAACACCGGCCACATGTAAAGTCTATGTTCTTAGTTAGCTTACCTGTGATCCCACTACATCTTTTATGCACCCATACTTTGCATTTAGGACATAAGATGGAGTTTCTACCTACGCCTTTCCTACATACCGAGCACGACCATTTCCCAGAAGGGACCGCCGCCTTGTTTTCTTTCCTACAAACTAGAACTTTGGTCTTAGCCAGGTTAATTTTAAGTCCTTTTGACTCTAGGCCGTGCTTCCATGTTTGGAATTTCTTCTCTAGCTCGGCCATTGATTCCGCTATGAGTGTCAGGTCGTCTGCGTATAGGAGTTCCCATGGGCAGCCTGTCTTGAACTCCTCTGTTATAGCCTGAAGGGCAATAATAAATAGTAGGGGGCTGAGAACAGAGCCCTGATGGACGCCAACTTTTACGCTAAACTCTTCACTATATTCGTTGTTAATTCTAACCTTGCTGACTGTTTCTTTATACATGGCTTGTATAGCCCTCACAAGCCATTCGTCAACGCCTAGTTTTCTAAGAGCCCACCAGATAATGGAGCGGGGGACTCTGTCGAAGGCTTTCTCCAGGTCGACAAAAGCTAAGTAGAGGGGTTTACCTTTAGCTAGGTACTTCTCCTGTAGTTGTCGTACTATGAAAAGAGCGTCTGTGGTGCTTTTGCCTGACACAAACCCGAACTGCATTTCATCTAGATCAATTCTCTCTCTGATTAGTTGCGCTATATATATATATATATATATATATATATAAAATTAGAAATAAGAGGGATCAGATGTTGTTTACTCGAGAGAAGGCTACGTTGGTATGGACACGTGATGCGCATGAAAGTCGATAGCTGTATAACAAAGTGCAGGGCAATAAAGATAGACGGTAGCCACGGAATAGGCAGACCTAGAAAAACCTGGGACGAGCTGATAAACTCCGACCTCACACACTTACACCTCTCCAAGACAATGTCACTGGACCGAGACCTTTGGTGGTACTCAGTAATAGAGAAGACCCGGCTTACCTAAATACATAGTAAAACCTACTACAGTCAGTAGGCATCTCTAACAAAATACATCCCCATCCCACCACCCCCACCCCATCCACACCGCCCCCTTCTATGTAAAGTTATGTTGGTGCCACACCATCCAGGCCGAAACAAATGAGATCGTGTAGGTGTCACAACAAAAAAAAACACACAGTCCACGCTGTAATGTGGCCATGTAGGCAACACGGTAAAAACCTCCCCGACCCACACTGTAAATGTGGTTGGTGTTTGGAAGGGCATCCAACTGTAGAAAACCTGCCAGACAGTCCTATGCGAGCAAGACAATCACTCTTGCCTCAAGTGGGAAAACCCCCGTCCAAACCCATGCAAGCGTGGAACACGGACGTTAAACGTTGATGATGATGATGAAGGTGTTGGTGCCGTGATAAAATGTACTTAGGACACTTTATAAAGTGATAGTACTGGTGCCACAATAAAATGCACCCAATACATTCTGTACAATGGTTGGCACTAGGAAGGGTATTCAGCAGAGAAGAAACTATAAAAATATGGAACATGAGAAAAACATTGTTATCCAGCCATGTGGTTGCAAAGTGAACTTCTTAACCTCACAGCCAATCCTGCCCCTTTATACATATATATAATTCTGGCTCTGCACTTTTTCAAATCCTGCCAAGGCTAATTTTTGCCTGTCATCCTTTCTGTAAATAAAGGACCAGCTCGGTACTAGGGTTAATTTATAATGTCATTCACTCTTTTGGGGAAAAAAATTCTGCTGTGGTCAAACAGAAAGGGAGAGGTGCTTCCAGATTTAAATTGTCCAAGACATACCAAATAATGGTGCTCCTATGTCTCCATTAGGAATTATGGGAATATTAGCAAAGACTGTACTGTACTCCTAACATTGAAGGTAATTGACTTTGAGCTATGGCTTAGTTAATCCAGTTCAATTATATCTCATAGTAATTATTTGTCAATGACAAAATAATATTTATTATTACTAAAACACAGGCAGTGAATTGGCAGTATTGGTAGAGGATCGAAGGCCATGCTTTACAGCATAGTTAAGTCCCTTTACGTTCTGAGTTCAAATCCCACCAAGGAATTAACTTTGCCTTTCATCCTTACGGGGTCGATAAAATAAAAGTACCAGTAACGTATTGGGATAATTACTGTCCTTGTGCCAAAAGTAGAAACAATTATTACTAAAACACACGCACACACATACATTTATATATACTTAAATGATGAAATATGGCTGATTGACTTAAAGATAACTTGTTTGACTAGGCCTTCTGGTATATTAAACTAATAATTACTGAATTAGATATGGTAGCACCTCAGCAAAATAATAAATATAACCACCAGGAAGGTGTATCATAAACCAAGGTTAAGCCTCTATCCTTATTTATGTCTGTGATTTTTATGAATAGTTCAGGTTATTGTTCCATTTATTGTAAACGTTGTTATTATCTATATTGTTTTCTAATGTAAAAAAAAATCATTACTTTTTCATTTAGCATACAAATGATTATTGTTTTGTTTTTTTTTGTTTTTTTTTGGAAGTACAAAAAAAAGGTTATGAAATTAAACAATAATTTGTGATTGCTAAAATACACTGTGTGGGGAGAAGAAAGGAAAAAAACGTGCTTTTTTTTGCATGTATACAATGTTCTTTTTTATTTTTATACTCATTTAATTTAAATATAAATTAGTGCTAGTGCCATGATAAAATGCACCCAGTACAACATGTAAGGGGTTTACTGTTAGGAAGGGCATCCAGCCACAGAATCCATGCCAAATATGGAATGTATAAGCAAGATGAGGACTCTTTGACCTGTATAATCTCAGAACATGACAACCTGTCCAACCCATGCCAGAACAAATGGCAGACATACAATGGTGATGATGTTACATGGGAGGGTGGGAAATAACTTGATTTTGTTTCATAGAACCAGAGGCTGTTTGGTGTGGTTTGGTATCAAAATGGTTAATTCTTTGTGTGATTCTGTTATCTTCAATGTGTCAAGAGTGTAGAGTTGATAGAAATCTGTTGGTGAATTGTGTTTAGAACTTGTTTTGATTGAAGCCAAATAACTTTTGTAACATTGATTGACAATGCACTTTGAAACTTATGAACCTCTCATATCCTCATCTTTTCTCCTCTTTTTGGAGATGGTAACTCTCAGATATTTAGACACATTTTATTACTGTTATGGTTTCAACATTTGGTAATGTGGAAAACAGATGTTAAATGAGGATGATGGTTCATAAGTATCTAAAAATCTCATAGATTCCATCTAAAAAAAAAAAAAGAATAATAGATAAAAATAAAACCATAAAATCATTTCTTGTTCCATTTCACTCAGCTGAAAATAAGTACCAGTGACAGCTGGGAGTCAGCTCTGCAATGGATTGTTGTTTCGTGAGAGTTTAGTACTCTCAGTCCATGAAACTAAGATAAACTCTGGGCTTTGTCCAACCCATGCAAATATGGAAAAATGTATGTAAAAACTCTAACTCTAAACTCACATTTTATTAAATTGGTTCAGAGATCTAAGAATAAAAATATATGCTTTTTAAAATTCTCAGTAATATTGAATTGAATGTAAAAAACTGTTTCATATTTATAGACGAAAGGGAAGCAAGATTTTTTGAGGTTCAAGTTGCTCCGAAAGTCTTTAATGATGCTAGGAATGTGTGTTTGTTAAATAATCGTTTGTTTTGGATTATTGACCTCATCTTTAGATATAAAATAGCTTTTAACATTTACATTTACGTACTCTATGAATTGCTTGATTTCCACCCCTCATCAGATGTCTCATTCCTGGATGTATACATAGTACCATGTTGGGTTCATGATCATAAGGTTTTGTGTTCGATTCCCAGAGCAAGCAGTGCATTGTGTCCTTCAGCAAGACACTCTATTTCATATTGCTTCAATTCACTCAGTTGGCAAAATGTATTGTGTCTGTAATTCAAGGAACCAACCTTGTCACACATTGTGTCACACTGAATCTCCTTGAGTTCAACATTAATGACACGCATGTCTGGAATGTTCATCCACTAACATGTTAATTTCATGAACAGTCAGTTCTGTTGATTGAATCAATTGGAGCACTCATTGTTGGAAATGACAGAGGTACAACACAACACAACATAGTAACAAATTGGATTTGAATCACAAACTTTTATTTTTAAGGACAGCCTAATGTATATGAATGTCATTCCCTTAATTTAGAAATAAATGTTCTTAGTACAAACCCAGTTTGATACTATGTACACATCTACAAATAAAGCACTTAATAATGATAAAGATCAAATTTATCAAAACAATGTAAAGATTAAAATCTCTGGAGATGAGGTTGATAGAGTTAAAAATTATGGCACCAATGATATTTGTGAATTGAAGTAAAAATAATTTCAGTTGGAAATCAAGTTTATTTTATGAAATCTACAAGTTTGGTTTCTATGCTAAACACCTATTCATAAAATGTATTTGGAAACAGAAATTTGTTATGCCTTCATTTTTTAATATCAAACCACCTGGAACTGCCCTTGGTTCTATGATACAAAGATGTTTATTTTAAAGAGTTTATATTCATCTAAAACTCATCCATCATAATTTTATGTTGGGACAGTTGCTTATACTATTGAATCTTTCGAAATTTTTGATTATTTTCAAAACGATTTGAAAATCATAAAGATATGGTAATAAAAGAGTCAAATTGAAGTCATTAAATAGCTAGGAAAAAAAAATCAATAGATATTCTCTATATATTTCTGTATACAAATTACAGTTTGTAGCAGTTTCTTCAAAGTGTTGAATAGCATAGATACATTTTAAAACCAAGTGCAGTAAATAGACAGGAAGTTAAATCACTGGACTAGATAAATAGATCACAATATTTAAGTCAGGGATCATATTCCCTTTTCCTTCATGCAGTAGTGGTACAATAAATACCCAGTTATATACAGAAATCAATTCAGTAAACAATCCTATCTTCTATATACACATATGTACAACATTGAAGTGAGTAATTAACTACAAATCTTATTTTATTACTTCTGATCAACTGTTTGTTGTTGAAAATGTTTTCTTCTTCTAATCTGAATGTCTTCACATTTTCCCAGCACTGTTATTATTAATGCATGCAGCATGTTTATCCACTTATCTTTTATTTCATGGTTTGAATCATTTTTTGTTTGTTTGTTTTATTGTTTAATATTCTATTTGATTGTGTTTTGTATTATATACATCATCTGAATATATAAATAAATGAATAGATAAATAAATAAATTGTTAACCACATTGCTGGTTGTAAACGTTGAAGTCTATTGATTCCCTCAGGTTATAGCTTGACTAGATGTTGTAATTTATCTATCATTCAACTGTATTGATTAACCAACTCCTCTTGTATGTTATGTATTCTCAATGATAAATAATATATATGTATATGTGTGTATGTGTGTGTATATACACATGCGCTTTTATAAATATATATATATATATGCTGGGACTGAGGAGACAACTAATCATGTGAGTACTTGATACATGGAGAAATGTAGAGATGTGTAAAATCCCGACTGTGGTGCCAAGCAAAAACAAACCAAAACCACTTGCCGCCAGGGTCGGGTTTTATATATATATATAAATATATATATATATATATATATATACACACACACACGGACACATATAGACATATATATATATATATACACACAGACACATATAGACATATATATATATGGACACATATAGACATACACACAGAGTTGTTAGTGCAGTTGAATGGAAAGGAACTTAAAACTGCCATTTTTCACATTAAGAGTCAATGTATACTTATAATGTAGCCTTCTGAGTGATTTAGTTTGATGCTGAAACTAAGTATTTTCCGTGATTGGTAGCTTAAAAGATAGTTCTTTAAAATTGTATTTTATTGGTTTCTTTTAATGTAAATTTGTAATCATGCTAAAGATCTGAATTTATTTGGAATTTAAGGAACCTTGTATACTGTAATGAATCGAAAAGAATAAAAAAACTAATTTGTTTAGGTTAATATAATGTCTAATATTTTTCTCTCTGTGTATAATAAAACTATGAGAGACTACAGTTATGTTATTCATTTGATATTTATCAAATAGAATTCACTTAGTTTAGATGAGAGGCTATGTAAATGAAATTATTTAAAATAATTTTTAGACAATTTAAAATAATTTTTAGACAATTTAGAATAAAATCTAGAACATTTTTAGTTTTGTAATATTTCTAATTTAAAATCCTTAAAATGTTTGTAGTTTTTGTCTAATCATCCCTTTTTTTAATTTGTTTATTTTTAGGTAAAAAAATCAAAGCAGATACTCTTTCTGATAGTGGTTTAGTAAAGGCATCCAAAGAGAAACATTCCCCTAAATCCCCTACAGTTCCAATTATCAATACAAATAAGTGCCTTCAAAATGTTGATGGACAAGTTAATGAAGCCTTCTTACTTGACAGGGAAACTCCGGAAAATTTGTCCCCGAAAAACTGTCATAATCACCAATCAGAAAATATAATTCAGGATAATGAAAATACATTGTCAGATTGCTCTGAAGTTGTTGAAAGTATTTCTAACAATATCGATGCAGCATTGAGTTGTTCAGAATCTGCGGAGGATCATTCAAACAATGTTGACTCTTTATCTACGTGCTCAGAAGCTCTAGAAGCTGTTTCATTAAACAATGCTGACACACTGTCCAGTTGTTCGGAACCTTTAGAGGTTGCTCTGAATGAGAATGCCATATCTGATTGCTCAGAAGTGGCAGATGTTGTTTCAAAAGAGTCTAATGTACACTCTAATTATTCAGACAATTGTCAAGTAGTACAAGACTCAATCCCCAACAGCAGCAATACTGTTTCAAATAATATTGATCTCAATAAAAAAGAAGATAAAACTGATTCATGCATAGACAGTCCTAGTGAGGTCTCTCAAGACAATAGTCTTGGCCTTTGTTCTTCATCAACCATTACAAGTGAACGAAACTCAACCGATGAACAAATAACAATCTTTGAGCTTCTGAAAGAAGAGTTTGCTAAAGTAAACCTCGAGGAAAAGATTAGAGGAGAGGTGATAGTGGAGGATGAAAGTTCTGAAGAGAAGGATGACTTTGAATCTGACTATTATCAAGCACCCAACAGTCCTCTTCATACTCAAAAGTCTGCTAGTGACCCAGACATTCATCAGAGTGTCATATGTCGAGCAAGGAGCTCTGAGCTATCACTTGCTGAAACATTAACAGAAGGCACTGGTAGTATTGGACCAAATGGTACTATCTGGTCGCAGTCGACAACCACTGGAAATTCTGCCATATCATCATCATCATCATTTCCTGAGCTTTCGCGAATATATGACTTTAAATGTGATATGCCAAGGCTTGTGTCAGCTGTAGGGCACAAAACTGTGAAGTAAGTAATTTTTCTTGTTAAATCTTCTTTGTTATATTAAAGTTTTCATCAATCAGTCATTTTTTATGAACCTATATACAAGCAAACTTTGGTATATTTGCATCAAGGGCTTGACAACCACTTTAGAGAGGTTGGTGATAGGAAGGGCATCCAGCCATAGAAAACTCACCAAACAAAAGGTTTGAGAAGACTATGATTGTATCAAAGACATGAAAACCTCATTAGTGCTGGTGCCACAAATAAAATGCACCAGGTGTACTCTGTTGTGTGTGGGAATGTATGTAAGTGAGATGTAGCCTCAGGCCAGTCTGAGAGATCAGTAACTCTTATTAAGTACTGACTTGATCTTTGACAATATCCAACTAGCATAGAAAACAGATATTTGATGATGATGTATAAAGTATCAAGTTATATTCAAACATATATACACATGTGTTTCTGTTGTTTTTTCAATGACAGGCTGACCTTGTTTGAACAGACTTATGGGCAAATGAATTCCAGAAGTGATTTTATTTTATGTCATACCAGAGACTGCATTGTTTAATATATTTTTTTTTTATTATAATCTTTAAGACGATAGTGTGTTATATGAGGAAGCTATGGCTGCTATTTATTTTATTTCTAGAAAAGTATGCTAGACATTTGAAACTAGATGTAGAGAGAAATAAAGAACTTGCTGTCCAATAGGCTGGCAAATATGGTGTATATATCATCATCGTTTAATGTCTATTTTTCCATGCTTGCATGGGCTAAATGAGTTGTCCACATTATGATTCAAGTTTGGCCAGATGGCCATGCCATACCTTGTACATATCAGGACTGTGTGTTGGCTGGGTTTTTACAGCTGCTGGGTGCTCTTCATAACACCAACCATGTATATAGTGTGGAACTGGGTGGCACCATTATGAGTCATGTCTGGCCAATTGGCCACGCTGTACCTTACTGTATTTTGGCTGAGATTTTTACAGCTGGATGCCCTTTCTAACAGCAACTATGTTTACAGTGTGGAACTGGGTAACACCATTATGAGGGAGATCTGACCAATTGGCTGTGCCATGCCTTGATCATAGTGGGGACATGCTTAGGCTGGATTTTTACAGCTGCTGAATGTCCTTCCTACTGCCAACCACTTTTATAGAATGGAACTGTGTGGTCCTTTTATGAAGAGGGGTCTGGCCAGTTGGCCATGCCGTACCCTGCTTGTAACTGAAACTAACTTTGAATGTAAAGCATCAAACTTTTGAAATGCTGAAGGGTTATGAAGTTTGTACAAAATGTAGGAACTCAAATGCAGAAATGATTGCAAATTTAGTCAGTTTCTATAAATAATAGCCTATAAAATCAGGGAAAATCTGCTATGGTTGGGAAAAAGTGATCAGCAGCTGCTACGAAGAATGAAACTGCATACCTTTCAGATACCAGCTGATTGTCCGAGCTAAACGACCTCTGATATATATATATATCTATCATTATCATCATCATCAATTTACGTCCACTTTTACCTGCTTGCAAGGGTGGGACGGGTCCTCTTCAGCATATCTCCATTCGTCCCGGTCCCTCATCATCTCCTCTGAGCTTCAGCAATATGAAGTCAGCTCTCACCACCTCCGCCCATGTTTTTCGAGGTCTTCTACTGGGTTTTCCTTCAACTGGAATTTCCTGGCACTTCTTCACCCAGCAGTCATCTTCCATGTGCATCGCATGGCCATACCAATGCAGTCTTCTTTCCTGCACACTACAGTTTATCCTTCTTATACAGTTTCACTCTCTACTTGTCTATGCTTGGTCGTTCTTGCACATTGACATTGCACATCCATCGGAGCATGCTTGCTTCATTTCTCTCCAGCCATCACATATCCTCTGCAGTTGCTGCCCATGTCTCACTAAACATGCAGCATCGCACATCTCGCACAGGCATCATATAACCGACCTTTCGTTCGTAGGGAGAAACCCTTTGTTGTCAACAGAGGAAGCAGTTCCTGTTCTTATTCTAGATACTATGGCCTCGGAGCATCCTCCTCCCTTGCTAATCTGATCAACTAGATATCGGAAGCTATCAACCGCCTCTATAGATCCTACCTACATTTGAAAAATGGGCCTATCACTGATACAACTACTATCAAATTTTCCTGAACATCTACCACATATGAAATTTTATCTTCCTGTTAGTTTGCCTGCTATCCCACTACACCTCTTGTGTACCCAAGATCTGCATTGTGTACATTCTATAGAGTTTATGCCAACTCCTTTTCTACATATCGAACATGGAATCAGTCTTGTCCTCTTTCCTACTTATCAACACTTTAGTCTTAGCTAGGTTCACTCTCAGTCCTCTTGATTCCAACTGCTGTTTCCATAGCCAAAATTTATTCTGTAGCTCCTCTACTGATTCTGCTATAAGTACCAGATCGTCAGCATAGAGAAGTTCCCATGTTATAGCTTGGAGAACTATAACGAATAAAAGTAGGCTGATGACCGAACCCTGGTGAACTCCTACTTGTATCTGGAATTCCTTACTAAACTCCATTCCGACTCTCACTTTACTGACAGCTCCTCTGTGCATAGCTTGCACTGTCCTCACAAGCTATTCCTCTACACCTAGTTTCCTTAGGGACTACCAGATGACAGATTGGGGGTACTCTATCAAAGGCCTTCTCTAGGTCAACAAAAGCTAAATATAGTGGCTTATTCTTCTCTAAGAACCTCTCTTGTAGTTGTCTCACAAAGAAGAGGGCATCTCTTGTACTTTTCCCAGGCACAAAACCAAACTGCATCTCATCTAATTTGACTCTTGCTCTAATTAGTTGTGCTAGCACTCTTTCTGTCACTTTCCGTCAGTTTTATGCCCCTATAATTGCTCCTCTCCAGAGTATGCCCTTTATATTTGTAGCAATTTACAAGAATACTGCTGCACCAGTCTTTGGGTATTTATATACACACATATATGTATGTATGCATATATATATATATATATATAAATACACACACATACATACATACATACATACATATATATACACACACACGCAAAGTACTCCATATCCTAACATGTTGTAAGTGGCGACTAAAAGAGTTGGAATCAAGAAGGGCATCTATCTGTAAAACATTGTCTCAAAATGTCTCATCCAACCCATGCCAGCATGGAAAAGTCAACGTAAATATGATATTAATGATATATGTTGTATGTTGTTTATAGTGTGTGTGTGTTTAACATTGTTTATGAATGTAATGTGTGGGTGTCAGGCTACACTTGATGAACTTTGCTAATTTACTATGAACATGTCCATTCTTGAAAGGGATTAGTCACACATGAGGCTGTGCATGTGTGCGCGCACGCACGCACACATGCATACATACAGTGGCTTTCATCTACAAATGTCAATAAGTTGTGTGTAGTGCATCTTACAAACAGTGATCTATATATGATCAATAATATTATGATTTTACATTTAGTTTGTTTCCTCATATTAAGGGATAGTGTAGGATAAAAGTCAATGTTATATATATAGAGAGAGAGAGATAGATAATAAATTGCCTCATATTTCAAGGAATAGTGTGGGTTAAAAGTCATTTATTTACATATATATATGTGTATATGTGTGTGTATGTGTGTGTGTGTGTGTGTGTGTGTGTGTGTGTGTGTGTGTGTGTGTATATATATATATGTGTGTGTGTGTATATATATATATATATATGTTGGTGTATATATGTGTGTGTCCCACCCTTGCAAGCAGGGAAAAGCAGACGTAAAATGATGATGATGATGATGATATATCTATATATATAGAGTTTCACTTATTATTGCAATATGAAATATCATGGCTATAAATATGACTAGTATCTTTTAGTTCTGAGTAAAAAATAAATCAATATTCTGTTTAATATTCAGTTATCAATGTTCTGTTTAAAGGAGTATTTTATTTACTTTATTTATAAAACAGGATGGTTTTTACTGAATGTTTCACTAGTTTGTATGTGTTGGTGTGTATGTGTGTGTAAATATTTTAGGGTCAGTCAACAAAAGGAGTTGTGCATAATATAAAGAGAAAATATTTTAATGCTTTGGATACTGACCCACCCAAAATTCTCTCTGGTTGTATGGAGTAACATCATCCATTTAGAAGGTTCCTATTTAAATTAACCCCCCCCCCCCCCCCCCAACATGATTTTATATATTTGTATATATATATATATCTATCTATCTAAGGCGGGTAAAATTCCCAAAATCCATGGACGAGTTCTCTCCAGCAGTCTCTGTCCCTCATTATCGCTGTCATATATATAAACTTTTTGTTCTGTTACAAATACATACCATTTTAATAATTGAAATTATTTTAGTAAATCCCTCCAAATTCAAATATGGTGTATTTTATTAGAAATATGGTTGGTAATGAAAGGGTTAAAAATATAAGGTAGATATAGCCTGTTTGTAGCTTAACCCTTTAGCATTTAAACCGACCATTTCCAGTCAGAATTCTCTCACCTCTTTCTGTTGAAACCAGCTATAACTGGCTGCTCATACTTATGTTAAGGTATTGCTCTCAAAATAAATGATATCAAAATTTCATAGATTCGATATTATGTGAGATAAAGCCTTGACCATGAAAATACTATAGTAAATGTAGAGTAATGTAGATGTTAAAGAGTTAATTTATATTTTATGATGTTAGTATCTGTGTTAAGATTTTTGCTTTTGGAATTATGAAATAGAATAAAAGAATAATAGAATAAATTTATGTGAATTCTATCTAAATACCTACCCTTCTTTCTTTCCTCTCTCCATTCTGTGTTTCCATTTATTCCTCCTTCTTTTATTTCTTTCATGGAATTCAGATAAAAATATTGTTTGTGTATATGAGTGTGTGCATATATGTATATGTACACACACACACACACGTGTGTGTGTGTGTTTATATAAAATATGTGATTATAGTGTATTACTTCACTATATTCTTTTGTAAGATGAGAGCTCTATGCACATTACAGTCCTTAGTTCATCAGGATATTTAAATATTCTATGAGCGTAGAAATGAAGGAATAAATATAATTTCCTTGATATTTTCTAATATTGTACATATTTATATATCAAACTTTAAAGTGGCCATGATGGCGGCATGACAAAAAGCACCCAGTACTCACTGTAAAGTGGTCATGTAGGCGTCACAATAAAACACTCAGTCCACGCTGTAATGTGGCCATGTAAGTAACACGGTAAAAACCTCCCAGTCCACACTGTAAACGTGGTTGGTGTTAGGAAGGGCATCCAGCCGTAGAAAACCCGCCAGACAGTCCTGAGCAAGATAACCAATCTTGCCTCAAATTGGGACAATTCCCGTCCAGACCCATGCTAGCGTGGAAGGTGGACGTTAAACGATGATGATGATGATGATGATATATATATATATATATGATGGCTGCACCTCAATTTCAAGTTATGCCATTACTTGATACTTAAGCATGGATGTGGCTTTTTAGTCCTGTTAGGGACTTGCCTATGGCCAGCAAAGCCATGCATTGCAAAAAATACCAAGTGATGCCTGTGCATGAAGCTTTTTTAAGTGAGGAAAGGCGTGGCACGGAGCCAATCCCATTTTCTGAACATTGAATGCATTTACCCAAAAGGTAGAACAGGTCTACATCATTGGATGCAAATAAAGTGGCAGGTTTTATATCAGACTGACCTTCTCTTAGAGAGATGTCTTAATGAAGACTAGTAGTCTCTTGTTCCACAAGAAAAAAAACAAACTTTATTAGATGTCTGTTAACTCTTCTGAGTTCCTCCACCTTTTGACAGGTTTTGTTTTTCATCCTGCAGAGCGTCCACAATCACCCTCCTCACCAAGCAAGCTTGGTGGGGTTGCCAGTTTAGTCACCAACAACCCAACCATGTATAGGTTGTACTGGGTTACATGTTACCAGTAACGCTGAAGAGCAACCTGACACACATATATACATATACACTCATACATATATCATACATACATTGACTTTTCACCCACACTATCCCTTGAAATATGAGAAAACAAACTAAATAAAGTCATAAGATTATTGATCCTATATAGATCACTGTTTCTGAGATGTGCTACATACCACTTATTGACATTTCAAGATCAATATTATTTATTAATATTATAAAAGAAATCATTATTATTATTATTATTATTATTATTATTATTATTATTCAGGGCGGTGGA
Source organism: Eledone cirrhosa (assembly GCA_964016885.1). Classification (NCBI taxonomy): domain Eukaryota; kingdom Metazoa; phylum Mollusca; class Cephalopoda; order Octopoda; family Eledonidae; genus Eledone; species Eledone cirrhosa. The sequence goes on from OZ024740.1 coordinate 355,036,358, forward strand.
TTGGCAGTATCGGTAGAGGGTCGGACGCCATGCGTTGCAGCATAGAGTTGCGCCCCTTTACGGTCTGAGTTCAAATCCCGCCGAGGTAAACTTTGCCTTTCATCCTTACGGGGTCGATAAAATAAAGTACCAGTAATGAACTGGGAAAATTGCTGGCCTTGTGCCAAAAGTAGAAACAATTATTATCATTATTAAGTATTAATTCATTTTTGTGAGTAAAATGTTTCGGCTATATAAAACCTCATGCACATACATGGAAGCATGCATACACCCCTGCAGACACATGTGTGTGCCCACACACACTCACACACCTTCTCATCTAGCTATGTCCCAACTGTGATATCTGAACTCAGTGAAGTTGACTGAGAAAATCAATACATTTCTCTTACAGTTACTAAGCAGTTTAAATGGTTGTGGATGAACTTATGATTCTCAGTTCAGTTAGCTAGCATTGTGCGATCTCTGCAAACTGTACACCATGTTTGCTTATTAAAAAGCCATATCATTTCTGTTTATGGTGCTGTATTATATGACACATGAAAATGATAAGAAAGAAAAATATCAACATGAAGGAAAGGATTTTAAAATATTAATAAATAAGAGTTCTTGTAGTAATCCTTTTTACTTGTATTTTTTATGTTAGGTGCTGCTAATATATTTTCATTGGTTGCTTTATCTGCCACCCAGAGAGTTTGGTATATAAAATATGATCCGTTTCATTCTCACATGCATGCATAATTCATTCCAATGTTGTTTTAATGAAATATAGTCAGGCATTTGATAACAAACGATATATATTAACTAATGAAGAATTTGTGAGTTGTTATGTGATACTGAATTTAAGTTAATGCATATCTGTGTTGTGTTAAGCAGTGAATGCTGACATATAGTTTTGTTATGCATTGGAAAATATAATATTGTTGTTCTACAATAACATAACCCTATGTTACAGTATACTTGGCAGTAGAATTACTGTTGGATAGTACAACTCAGTTTGGCTTTAGTTGATTTATTACATTGAGGGAGTCAGCATTCAGTTGACATTTTCACTCATGACGCAGTCCTTATATACTTGCATTTAATTTGATCCACTCACAAAGGCTAAGTTTATTTTGGAAGTATTTCAGGGAAAGAAAGAAAAAAAAAAAAGAAGCAAATGGCACAATAACATTTAAGCTATAAATTGAACAGTTCTCAATTCATTTCCTTTTCCCTCAAGAATGCAACCCATGGAAAGTGGCAGAAAAATGTTGATGATGATGAGTGGCATATTTAATAATGAAGTGTTCTCTTTGATATTCACTATGTATGGTTAAAGTTAGACAGTTGCAAAATTGAGATATTCCTACATTTGAGTGTGGCTTTCTCTTTTGTGATGTTTCCCTCTAGGGTTATTTTCTTTATGACATTTTTAAACATGGAATCATAATGTTCAAGGTGGAAGGCTATGAGAAAGAAAATGATCACAGATAAGTGGAAGAGAAAAAGAGCTAGCCCCGTTTCTCAACTACAACTGATACATATGTTACAACAAAAAGCATAGATACCACAGTTGAATCTTTTGAGATTACTACTGTAATGTCACCACATACAGTGAAGGAAAGTATCACTACCACTTGCAATAACAGCAATAACAGAAATTAAAACAATAATGACAAAACCACAAGGAAAATATTGTTCACTTCTCTTATGAGCTAATAAACAACCCATTTGCTGGTCAGCAAAGAAGGAGTAATCATAATACACCCACTATATCTAAGTTTATGTTCTAAGTTCAAATTTCGCCAACATTAGCTTTGCCTTTCATCCTTACGGGATCGATAAAATAAAGCACCAGTAACACACTGGGGTAAATTTAATCGACTTTCCCTTCCTCCTAATTGTTAGCCTTGTGCCTAAAGTAGAAACGGTGGATTGGCAGTGTCAGTAGAGGGTCAGACGCCATGCTTTGATGCATAGAGTTACGGCCCTTACCATTCTGAGTTCAAATCTCGCCGAGGTTAACTTTGCCTTTCATCCTTACGGGGTCAATAAAATAAAGTACCAGTAATACACTGGGATAATTGCTGGCCTTGTGCCAAAAGTAGAAACAATTATTATTATCAATATTATTATTATTATCGTTGTTGTCATCATCTTTATTATTATTTTTTTTCTTTAATAGTTTTGTATCTATGAAAGAGAATTTTAAGAAAGAATTAAAATATCAGGGTCATCTGTACAGGTCAGTATATTTTATTTACTTTATATTTTCTTGACCGTAAAACAATCCATTGATTTCTTTGACCAATGCCTTGTGAATGGAATTTGATAATATATGTAATTACATCACATCATCATCACCATTTAACGTCTATTTTCTATCCTTGTATGGGTTAGACAAGTTGTCACATTTTGAAACTAGACTATTCAGGTGACCATGTCCTTCTTGTATGCTCCATTTTTGTCTTGGTTTCTATGGCTGGATACTCTTTCTAATGCCAAGCATTTTACAGTGTGTACTGGGAACATTTTATCATAACTCCAGCACTACCATCTTTCAGGGTGGACTGAATACATTTGTCATGGCAGCAGCACTATATGTGTGCGTATAAGCAAGACAATGTCATCAGACCTGCCTTGTCGTACAATGGGGCAACTCGTCTAACCCATGCTAGTGTGAAAAAATAGATGTTAAACAGTGATGATATGTGTGTGTGTGTATATATATATATAGGCTACATAACCATGTGGTTTCAGATCCAATCCTTCATTGTTTACATTTAGCATTTGGCCAGAATCACACGTTGGCTGACAGAGAATGTATACTTTGTGTATATAATAGGCGTAGTTATCAGTAAGAGTTCCCATTCTTTTAAATGTTTGGAAGGTTCCCTTATAGTTAATCGTTTCTGTTACCTCAGGAGACCTAATTATCAGTGGAGGTGTTTAATCTGAAAACATAGTAACTTGTGTTAGAAATGGGGGAGAAAAGTTTAGTAGGCTATTACCATTTGTGGTTTCTTTCTTTGTCTAAGTGGAGGTCAGATTATATGATGCATATCTATGAACTTTAATGCTGTGTGGTAGCAAAACATGGGCAGTGAATGTGGAAGATGTGTGGAATCTGAAAAGAAATTAAGCATGCATAATCCATTGGATGTGTAATTTTAGTGTGCATAAATGATAAAGCACAAATAAGCTGATAGAGAAGCTGGATATATGAGAAATCAGATGTAAAGTGCAAGGGAGAAGACTGTACTGGAATGAACATACTAGGTATATGGAGGTTGATAGTTGGGTAAAGAAGTTCTAGGTGGAAGGAACCTGTGAATGAGGTAGATTGAGGATGGCATAGGAAGAAGTAATGATGGCTGATCTCAAGTGACTGGATCATGAAGGAGATTGCAACAAATGGTAAGGTGCTATGCTGGATAAGATCAATGTAACCTGTGCATGTATAGATAAGTAGACATAAAAATACATGATGATGATGATGGCTGGATTAATGAATAGTTAGGTCTGAAATTAATATATATCCTGTAGTATTATAGTGTATTGATGTTTACATATTAGCCTCTCTCATTGCTGCTGATTTGATTTCTGCTGTATCCCAGACATTGTCATCAAGTGTACTTTACTATTATGTTTACTGTATAATCAAAGTTAACTATATTCTGAGATCATTTCTTTTCTATATTAAAGCAAATGATAATATATTAATTATAAGTCACTCTAATATTTAGGCCTACATCTACTTCACAGTTAGTGTATTTTGTGGATAGTTGACATTGGTGGGTTTGAGTAGTAATTATCTTTCTGACATCTTGTTTCTGTCTACACCACTTATTTGTTATTAATATTGTTTTGAGATATGTCATATCAGTGACCTTTTCTTTTTTTTTGTGTGTGATTTTTACAGTCATTTTCTTTATCATCGGCATCTTTTTCCTCTCCATTGTGATTATCATCTTTATTACTACCACTACTATAATCACCATCATCAACATTATCACTCTAATACTGACAATAATTCTGAACAATATAGTACATATGTTAGTTGAAAATAGTGTAACCATAGTTGCTGCTAACATTGTAATCATCATCACTACCCTCATAATCCCCACATCAACATTTAACGTTCATTTTCCTTGTTAACAGGTTTGGATGGGTTATCACAGACCAAGTTGGTATTTACTCAAGAGCCATTGACCTCTTAAACCAGGGGTTCTCAAAGTGGGTGCTACTGCTCCCCTCAGGGAGCATTGAGAACTCCAGGGGGTGGTGAGGGGTAGAGATGATATAATATATAAAAGTATATTAAATATCAAATGATGCATATATAGTAAAATAAAAAATATATAATATATAGTATATATTATATCATTTATTATATACAAATTAACGATTTTATTTATTATATATTATTTACAATTTGCATGTAGGCAGGTCTCTCTGGAAATAAGGGTGGGGGCGATGAGGGTATTACGTGGCCGTGAGGGGGTGGGGTGGGGTGCTGGGGGTGTTTTATTGTTCCTCCAGCACTATAAAAGTTGTCATGTCTTTGACATCAACGAAGAGTCTTCTCTACCCTTAGTTTGGCAAGTTTTCTGTTTGTTTTGGATTCACTTCCTATTACCAACCACATAACCATCATTATCATAATTGTACATAAACTTGCATATATAGTGTTGTTAAAGATGCCTACACATGTTAGTTCATTACAAAGAAGTTTGCAGGACATCTTTTAGGTATGAAATATTGAATGTTAAGGTAAACCTGTTTACTAAATCTAATGTTTCAAAAGTAAGATACATTTATTCTTAAAAAAAACAACAGCATACATTTAGATTTTCTATTATATCAAATACATGTTCATTTTCATCTACATGAAATATATGTATTTACAAATTTATATGGATTAACCCTTGCTGTTGCAACTGACCAAATTTAGTTTCCATAAGCTAGCCATACTCATTCTCTTTGATATCTTACCTTTAATATGAGATAAAATCTAACTATATTACAAATATCATCATGGTTATTTTAGTTCATTTTTTTATATGAATACTTCAACAAATATTTAAAATGTATGCGTCACAATGCAAATGACCATAATAATGTCAATCACTATAAATAATAGAGAAAATTGGGTAAATATCCTTGGATATAGAAAAAAGTGGATAGAGGCTTGAAATCTTTTAAAACAGACAGAATTCATGGTCAACTGCTCTTTTGCATAGTGGTTAACATATTCATATAGCATCCAAAAGGTGTGGGGTTCAATGCCTTACAGGCACCTCTGCCTACTGTTTTCCACCATCAGGTGTACTTTACCCAATTTTTCTCAACTATTATTTCTCGTGATTAAGTATTATTATGGTCATTTGCATTGGGACACACACATTTTAAATTTCAAATTTTCCCAATGCTTCCAAAGTCAGCTGCTTTATTTAAATGATGTTAATGTTTAAGTATAAATGATTTCTTCATAATGAAATACAGACTCAAAACTATAACCTTTGATACGTTTCATCTAATTACTTTTAAAATCGGGAATGACAGGAATGGTAATGAGTTGGAAGATGAGTCAGGTACATACACAGAAATTATTATTATTTGGGAACATTTTTCTTTATGATCAAGGGATTTAAATTTGAGATTTTATTCTATTTACATAAAAATAAAAAACTACCTGAATTTCTTTGCTTTATCAACTTTTGTCTGGCAACTGTTTCCAAATAATGTAGACCTGTAGTAATTTTTGCTTAATATTTCAGAAAGAATTCACATCATTTGTATATCTACAATTTGTATATCCCAAATGTTTAGCAAGATGAAACCCAGAGTGTGATTCTCTATCTGTATACCAAAGTATATATCTAAAGTCTGTCTCAAGACCGGAGGCTCACCAGACCGGTGTTTATCCAAGTTTCCATGGCATTAAGTAACTGAGAGTACAAGACAGGACGCCAGACCAGTGCAGGGTTAAACTCATTTTCAGTTGAGTATACTGGAGCAACATGAAACGAAGTGTTCTACTCAACACAGGAATTGAACCCACAATGTTATGGTCATAAGTTCAACATCCTTACCACGAGGCCACATGCTTCCGTGTATACCAAAGTATATTTATATATGTATTTATGAAATAATCCAATTCATTTGAGTTAATAGCTGAATGAAAGAAAGAAAGTTTCAATATAGATGCATTGAAATATCTTCCAGAGTAGAAAAGTGAAATATGAAATTTTAAGTTAATCATTATCATCCTATGATGGCATGAGTTGGACAGGTTGGATAAGTATGTTTTGTTCATATATTCCATGCAGTGCAGCTACTGTTTATAATTAATTATATACCACTGTGATATCTATGTAAGCTATTGAGAGTTAAATATCTTTGTTATGAATGCAACTCTCTCTCAAAGAATTCACACAAACTATGTTTTTGTTTAATTTAGAATTATATATTTTCCCCCTCTTCTTCAGTGAATTTTCATCGGTAGCTTCGGACATTCCATATTTCTTGACTCCACAGTATTATGATTCAAACAGTGCTTCTGATCATCTCCATTTAATCATCTGTGTCCATGGTTTGGATGGTAAGTTAATAACTCTTCATCAATTAAACTTAGACAATGTCTTTCATTAGAAATATGGTTGCAAACCTTTAGACATTGTTTTCAATTAATTTTAAAAATAATCATGAATTTAGAGAGATTTAGTCATATAACTTTCTCATTATACTGATATTTGGAATATAACTTAACAAAGGTTCTCTCAAAACAGTGATGGAAGGGTTTTAGGTAAATATAAATAATTTAACCCTTTCGCTACTATATTTCTAATGATTTTCGATTAATTTGGAAAATGATTTCGATTTCTAATGATTTTCTATTAATTTGGAAAATAATAAAAAATGTTGAGAGATTTAGTAATATAACTAACTTTCTCATTGTAAAGATGATGTTTGGAGTGTAGCTTAACAAAGTTTCTCATATATAATTATGATGGAAGGCTTTTGTATAAATATAAACATAGGACCAGCAGCAGTTTCAGGTAGTTTGATATGAAAAGATTATACTTCTACTCTCCAAACTGTTCATCTGGTGTCTGGTCCTACAAAATCTCTATCTTTTGAATAGCAATATTAGCATTAACTGATTTAGCAGAAAATATCTAAAATGGGTTTGTTTATTCAAATATTTATTGTATCTTTACTAGTGGGCAGATCTTTGTAAAAATTTACAGTAAACTAAAGACTGTATTTTTAATATGATGCAGTCATAGTGCTCTTTTGAGATTTTCAAGAATTCTTTTGATTTCATGTGGTATAGAATGTTAAAAGTTAATATTTAAACTTGCTCTTTTTTTCCAGGAAATGAAGAAAAAATATTAAAATTTCAAATCTATTATGAAAGCGCATAATTTTTTTATATTTTATTTAGGTAATAGTTCTGATTTAAGATTGGTTCGTACATATATTGAAATGGCTTTACCTGGACATCGCATAGAATTTGTTATGTCTGATCGCAATGAAGTAAGAAACATTTCTTCAATTTAACATAAAATTGTGTAATCGTTTGTATGATTAACAATATTTTTATCATGGACTTTTTATCACCAGACATATCTTTTTGAAATGTCATAAAGTTTCCAGTGAATAAATCAGGAAATAATCTGGCTTATCACATTTTATTTGATATTAAGTCAAGGCTAAACAACATCACCCATGATAAGTTAAAAAGGGAAGGATATATATATATATATATATATAGGAGAGAAGACTGTGTTGGTATGGACATGTGATGTGCATAGACAATGACTGATGGGTGAAGAAATGTCAGGAAATCCCAGTTCCAGTGGAAGGAAACCGCAATAGAGGACAACCAAGAAAGTCCTGGACAGAGGTTGAGAGAGCGGACCCAAATAGGTAAGACTGAGAGAGGAGATGACGAAGGAATGCAACAAGGGGAGAGATGCCGTGTTGAGAAGGACCCATGCAAACATGGAAAAGCAAACGTAAAAATGAGGATGATATGATAATGTAATCATGGATACACTGGATTGCTTGTAATCATAGATCTATAACAGGCTTATTTGATGACTGTTTACTGTTTGTTTATATACTGTAACTTAACAGTCTGATAAATACTGATATAGAGATTGATAAAATAAGTACAAGACTTGAAAAATAGGTACCAGGGTTGATATTATTGACCAAATTCCTTGAAAGTGATGCTCTATAATGGCCGTACTCTGACTGAAACTAGTGAAAAATAAAAGAATATATATACATATATATATATATAAGAGAGTGTTGAAGTTTGCTTGAAGCATTGTGGAATAATAAAATTGGTTGTTTTGGAAGCCCCAACAATGCAGATGGGTAAATCTCTGGGTAACAGAATCAGGTGGTAATGAGAGAGATGTAAGAGGAAATGTAGAATGAGACGTATAGGGTGTAGAGGAACATAGGAAAGAGTGTAAAAATAATAACACGAGATAGAGTTACCATGGAAGTGTCCCTATATTTCGGATTTCGCATCCATCAACTGGGGGTTTTCTGAGTGGGAACGTTTTTAGTCGGAGAGGAACAACACATGGCCTCTGTTACCCGGAGATTTACCCATCTGCATTGTTGAGGCTTCCAAAACGACCAATTTTATATATATATATATATATATGCTAGGTTTAAAGTGCCCTAGACTACACCCCTACAACTCCATCAGCAGTTATGGATATAGAAAGATAGAGAGGGAGAAAAGAAAGGAATGGAAAAAAATTGAGAAAAACACACACTTGCATATTCAGTCAGCCATTTTGGAGAGATATTAACAGTAATTTGTTCATTAGAATTGAGAGCAAAGTCAACAGTTACAGTAAAATTGCCATTATGTGAGATCTTAGCTGCTGGGGTGATCACTTTTGAACAATCAAAGTTTAATAATGAATTAATTGAAAACAAAAAAACAAAAAAAACAAACATTGCAGCATATTAAACTTTTTGTAAAGTTACTGTTGAAATAGTTTGAATATTTTCATCAATATTAATTCCTTTTTCTTAATTAGACATGTTGTTTCAGGCAAGCAGTTTTGGTAAATATCTGGAAAAAAAATGTTATTTGAAAAAAAATCTATTATTCCTATCTTAATTTTCACCTAATGCTCATGTGTACCACTTTACAGACAGACACATTTGCTGATTTTGAGTTGATGACAACAAGATTGGTGAATGAAATTCTTTGCTATGTTCATATGTATGATTTACGGCCACCGTCCAGAATCAGGTAATAATTAAATAACCACTTCTACTTAACCCTTTAGTATTTACATTACTCTATATTTACTATTATATTTTCATTGTAAAGGCTTTACCTCACATAACTATCTCACATCATATCAAATCTATGAGATTTTGATATTATATATTTTGAGAACAATACCTTAACATAAGTATGAGTGGCTGGTTACAGCTGGTTTGAACAGAAAGAGGTGAGAGAATTCTGGCTGGTTTAAATGCTAAAAGGTTAAGCTTCATGTCAATTTAAACGTACTTTCTCTGTTGCATGTTATTAGACTCATCACCAAGTCCTTTTTGAAACATTGTTTCATGGCTGGATACTCTTTTAGTCACTTCTTACGATGCAGAGATATAGTGTACCTATTCTAATACATATAGTTATTGGAAAGATGACAGTGTTGGAAAGTTGGCAGGAAGAACAACTAGCAAAAATTGTACAGCACCACAGAACTGGACAGAACCTTTATCTCTATCCCTTAGTAAACTAGTCTCTGCCTTGTTTTGACACCCAGTGTTTCAGCCATCATGGCTAAGGCCAGGCTGGAGTATTACATTAATGTGTGGGTTCTTATTTGTATTTGGCGCTCATACTATGCATCTAAAACATGAGCCTCTATATGGTTGTTTGACCTGCTAGAAACAGCAATCAAATCACACTTGACTTTCTTTTTCTTTTTTTTTTTTTGTTTAAATAAAGGAAGGACAAATTGGGATAATATAGTATGAGTTAAAATATATTTCAATAAAAGACTGCAGGAATTTCACTGCAGAAACAGCTTTCTTAGGGGTTTGTTATACTAAGGCTGACTTTGGGTTAAGCAAGAACAACAACAATGTTAGCTTTGTGCTAACATTTGATGAAGCCTGCTTGGTGAAGTCTGACCTGGGATTAAACAACAGCATTTAACATTCTAAGATGATTTAGCAAAAAATATCTAAAAACAGGCTTGTTTATTCAAATGTTTTTATTATGTTTACTAGTGGACATATTGTTGTGAAAATATGTAGTAAACTAAAGACTGTAATTCATTGTGAGTCAGAGTGCTGTTATGTACTTTTCAGGAATGAATGTGGTTTCGTGTGGTACAGAATACTAAGAGTTAACATTTCATTGTTTTTCATTTTCTTTTCTCTTTTGTTTTTCAAGTTTCATTGGCCACTCTTTAGGAAATATCATTATCCGTTCTGCCTTGTCTCGATCTGACATTTCGCACCTTCTTCCTATGATGCATACATTCCTTTCATTATCTGGCCCACACCTTGGCACCCTGTATAATAGCAGTGGACTGGTCAACATGGGTAAGTGACATTTTAAACAAACATACGGATTATTCTGAATCTCTCTCTTCTTCATCAACATCATCATCATCATCACCATTTAATGTCCATCTTCCAAGCTAGCATGGGTTGGACGGTTTTGTTCCACTTGAGGTGAGATTGGTCGAGAGACCATGTTTCGTTCATGCAGAACTGTATCTGGCAGGTTTTCTATGGCTGGATGCCCTTCCTAACACCAACCACATTTACAGTGTGGACTGGGAGCCTTCTTACTGTGTCACCTACACGATCACTTTACAGTTGATAGAAATGGGAGGATGGAGTAGGGTGTGTGGGGTGGGGTGTATATTGAGTTAGGGTTATATTGGGTTAAGAGGTGTCTATTGACTGTAGGTTTAAGTTTGTATGCAAGGGAATGTGGGTCTTCTGTACCAAAGATCTCGATCCAGTGACATTGTCTTAGAGAGCTGTAAGTGATCAAGGTCAGTTTTTATCACCTCATCCCAGGTTTTTATATATGTATATATATAAACTTATTTTTATAGAGCACTGGAAGAATTTGAAATATGGAAATGTCAGCACCCCATATGCAGAAAATGACTGCAATAATAGCCAATCACAGTTAAAAATAGCTGAGAAAATTGGGTAAAATACCCATAAAAATAGAAATAGTAGACAGTTGCTTCCATCCAATTTTTTACTACCTTTGGGATGTTCAAATTTCCATATATATATACATATATATTTATAAAATATGTAATACATGTTTGGAAATACGATGATGTGTATATTCATTTTGATACAGTTATCCATGTGAAACTAAATAGAAAAAAGTGATAGAACTGCCTACAAGGATTGAACTATATATTGAACAACAACATAGACCACTACACTACGGCAACCTGCCAACTTCTCAATCTCGTATACATAGCCCACACTGTAAAGTGGTCATGTAGGTGTCATGACAAAAAGCACCCAGTCCACACTATAAAGTGGTTATGTAGGTGTCACAACAAAAAGCACCCAGTCAACATTGTAAAGTGGTCATGTAGGTGTCATGACAAAATGCACCCAGTACTCACTGTAAATGAGGTTTGCATTAGGAAGGGCATCCCGCTGTAGAAATCAAGCCAAAAAATCGGTTCTGTGTGAGCATGATATGTCCACCTGACCTAGCATTGCTCACAACAGGATAACTTGTCTAGCCCATGCCAGCATGGAAAAATGGACGTTAAATGGTGATGATATATATATATATATATATATATATATATATATATATATATATATATATATATAGAAGTGTTCTCCTAACTTTGGATATTCTTTAACAAACTACCCTATGTGTGTGTGTGTATAGTATCTAGGCCATAGTATCTAGAATAAGGATGGGTTGGAAGAAGTTTAGGGAGTTGCTTTCTCTGCTGACGAAGAAGGGTTTCTCCCTGCGTATGAAAGGCCGGTTATATGATGCCTGTGTGAGGAGCACGATGCTGCATGGTAGTGAGACATGGGCAGCAACTGCAGAGGATATACGATGGCTGGAGAGAAATGAGGCAAGCATGCTCTGTTGTATGTGCAGTGTCAATGTGCGTGAACGACCCAGCATGAATGTGTTGAGAGAGAAACTGTCTGAGAGGGATAGAATGTAGTGTGCGAGAGAGGAGACTGAGGTGGTATGGACATGTGATGCACATGGAGGATGACCGATGGGTGAAGAAGTGCCAGGAAATGCCAGTTGAAGGAAGACGTGGTAGAGGAAGACCATGAAAAACATGGACGGAGGTGGTGAGAGCAGACCTCAGATCGCTGAAGCTCACGGTGGAGATGACAAAGGACCGTGACAAGTGGAGAGATGCTGTGCTGAATAAGACCCGTCCCACCCTTGCAAGCAGGGAAAAGCGGACGTAAAATGATGATGATGGTGATAATATATATATATAGTGTAGTTTGTTGGAAGAACACTTCTTAATATTTATTTCTAACCTCAAATAAATACAAATTGTTTCAATAAGTCATGGGCATCAACAAATCCTTTTATTATATATGTTATAAGACTGATGATGAATGTGTGCTTTATGTATATAAATATATATATATATGTGTGTGTGTGTGCGTATGTGTATGTATATATATATATATATACATACATATACACACACACACACACATATATATATATATATATATATATATATATATATATATATATATATATAAAGCACACATTCATCATCAGTCTTATAACATATATAATAAAAGGATTTGTTGATGCCCATGACTTATTGAAACAATTTGTATTTATTTGAGGTTAGAAATAAATATTAAGAAGTGTTCTTCCAACAAACTACACTATATATATATATCATCATCATCATCATCATCAACGTTTAACGTCCGTGTTCCACGCTTGCATGGGTTTGGACGGGGGTAGTCCCACTTGAGGCAAGAGTGATTGTCTTGCTCGCATAGGACTGTCTGGCAGGTTTTCTACAGTTGGATGCCCTTCCTAACACCAACCACATTTACAGTGTGGGTCTGGGAGGTTTTTACCGTGTTGCCTACACGGCCACATTACAGCGTGGACTGTGTGTTTTTTTGTCGTGACACCTACACGATCTCATTTGTTTCGGCCTCGATGGCGCGGCACCAACATAACTTTACATAGAACGGGGTGGTGTGGATCGGGTGGGGGTGGTGGGACGGGGTGTATTTTGTTACAGATGCCTACTGGCTGGAGTAGGTTTTACTATATATTTAGGTAAGGCGGGTCTTCTCTGTTACTGAGTACCGCCAAAGGTCTCGGTCCAGTGACATTGTCTTGGAGAGGTGTAAGTGTGTGATGTCGGAGTTTATCAGCTCGTCCCAGGTTTTTCTAGGTCTGCCTATTCCGTGACTACCGTCTATCTTTATTGCCCTGCACTTTGTTATACAGCTATCGACTTTCATGCGCATCACGTGTCCATACCAACGTAGCCTTCTCTCGAGTAAACAACATCTGATCCCTCTTATCTCTAATTTTTTCCTTAGTTCGTTTATGCTTTGCCGTTCACGTATATTACTGTTACACATCCAGCGGAGCATGCAAGCTTCGTTCCTCTCTAGTCTGCGTATATCCTCTGCACACAATGCCCAGGTCTCACTGCCATGCAGCATTGCTGTTCGTATGCAGGCATCGTACAACCTGCCTTTCATTTTTAGTGAGAACCCTTTAGCAGCTAATAGTGGTATAAGCTCTCTGAACTTTTTCCAACCAGTTCTGACTCTAGCTACAGTACTTTCAGAGCACCCTCCCCCACTGCTGATTTTATCGCCCAGGTAACGGAAGCTGTCCACTATTTCTATAGAACCCTCTGCGCAATTGAAAGAGCTAGTAGTTTGTGGGCACTTGCTGCTACTTATTGCACCAGAGCACCGGCCACATGTAAAATCTATGTTCTTAGTTAGCTTACCTGTGATCCCACTACATCTTTTATGCACCCATACTTTGCATTTAGGACATAAAATGGAGTTTCTACCTACGCCTTTCCTACACACCGAGCACGACCATTTCCCAGAAGGGACCGCCGCCTTGTTTTCTTTCCTACAAACTAGTACTTTGGTCTTAGCCAGGTTAATTTTAAGTCCTTTTGACTCTAGGCCGTGCTTCCATGTTTGGAATTTCTTCTCTAGCTCGGCCATTGATTCCGCTATGAGTGTCAGGTCGTCTGCGTATAGGAGTTCCCATGGGCAGCCTGTCTTGAACTCCTCTGTTATAGCCTGAAGGGCAATAATAAATAGTAGTGGACTGAGAACAGAGCCCTGATGGACGCCAACTTTTACGCTAAACTCTTCACTATATTCGTTGTTAATTCTAACCTTGCTGACTGTTTCTTTATACATGGCTTGTATAGCCCTCACAAGCCATTCGTCAACGCCTAGTTTTCTAAGAGCCCACCAGATAATGGAGCGGGGGACTCTGTCGAAGGCTTTCTCCAAGTCGACAAAAGCTAAGTAGAGGGGTTTACCTTTAGCTAGGTACTTCTCCTGTAGTTGTCGTACTATGAAAAGAGCGTCTGTGGTACTTTTGCCTGACACAAACCCGAACTGCATTTCATCTAGGTCAATTCTCTCTCTGATTAGTTGCGCTATTACTCTTTCCGTGACCTTCATGACCTGGTCGATTAATTTAATGCCTCTATAGTTACTCCTATCTAGGGCGTCTCCTTTACCCTTATAACAGTTAACGATGATGCTGCTATGCCAGTCCTTCGGAACAACCCCATTCTGTACGACTTGGTTAACTATGCGGGTGACCATGGTGTGTCCCACCGTGCCAGATGCCTTCAGCATCTCAGCAACTATTTCCGAAGGCCCAGCCGCCTTACCAGTCTTCATATCCTTGATTGCCTTACTTATTATACTCCCCTCGACTAACACTGCTGGTCCCTCTATTGGGCCGATATGGGGGAGACTGCCTTTCTCCCAATTATTCTCCTCATTTAGAAGCCTTTCATAGTGACACTTCCAAGCTACCTTCTTATCAGCGTCGGTGATGGCAAGTGTGCCATCGTCGTTTAGTACACACTTCTCCCCGACAATATCACGGTTTTCCTTGACGCATTGCCTAGCAATCCTGAACACCTCACGTTTTTGGTCATCGCGTTGTAGAACATGCTTGAACTTTCTTTCCTCAGCTTCCCTTCTTGCTAAGTACACTTGTCTCCTAGCTTCCCTCCTGGCCACTTGATAGTCCTCTCTACTTCCCCCATCCCGCCATACTTTCCAAGCCTGCTTTTTGGCCTTAATTGACCCCTCCACCTTACTGTTCCACCACCATGTTACTCTCCTCCTGCCTACAGGCCTGCTCCAGCCACAGACCTCGTCTGTCGCCAACAGCAGGTTTGCTTTCAGAAATTCCCACTCTCCCTCTATATTGTCCGACTCTAAATGTTCTTCCTTACTGTCGAAAGCATCAAGTAATATGCTTTGAAATTTATTCCTGGCTGTGGGGTCCTTTAGCTTCCATATTTTCCTCCTGAGGATAGTCCTCTTCTGTTGTCGAGTACGTCTCGTCCTGACTATGAGGTCGCTAATTATCAGTCTATGTTGGGAGGTGCATTCTTCATGGGGGAGGGATTTAGTGTTAACAACAGACAC
Organism: Eledone cirrhosa; assembly: GCA_964016885.1. Classification (NCBI taxonomy): domain Eukaryota; kingdom Metazoa; phylum Mollusca; class Cephalopoda; order Octopoda; family Eledonidae; genus Eledone; species Eledone cirrhosa. The sequence continues at coordinate 355,052,060 of OZ024740.1, forward strand.
TCTGTCACGTCTTCTGGTAAGGATATAATCTACCTGGCTTGTGTGTTCCCCGGATCTATAGGTGATCAGGTGATTGTCACGTTTTTTGAAGTTAGTGTTACAGATAGTTAGGTTATTTGCATCACAGAATTCCAGGATTCTGGAGCCTTCCTCATTTCTAGTACCAAACCCATAGCCTCCATGGATTTCGTCGTAGCCGTCACAATGTTGTCCAACGTGACCATTTAGGTCGCCTGCGATAATTATATAGTCACTGTCGGATATTTGGGAGGTAGTTAGCATCAGTGTCTCATAGAATCTGTCTTTTATAGTGCCGGGCAGTCCGGATTGGGGTGCGTACGCAGATATTACTGTCACCGTAGTTCTATTGAGGACAAGTCGTATTTTAATTATTCTGTCGTTCACTCTATTTACGTCTATTATCTTATCTGCCCACTTTTCTGCTACCATGATTCCTACTCCACCCAGCCCATCGTCGTTTCCCACCCAGAAAAGCTTATAACAACGTTTTTTACCCTCAATGAACCTAGCAGACCCACCCCTCCACCTGGTCTCTTGAATACAACAAACATCGACCTCCTTACGTTCAAGCATTTCTACAACCTCGTTAGCGCGACCCTTTAGGGTGCCTACATTTATGGTACCAACTCTGAAGTTTTGGATTGCGTTTGGGGGTTGGGGGCGGTGAGGGGCGGGGGGCGATGGGGTTATGTTAGCCGTCCGCGGTCGAAACAATGAGGAGTGCTCGCATTCTCGTCCAAGGGGTGAATTTGTCTTTATCTTTGGCATTGTCGCTGAGCGTCCAGATTTTTCTCTCTCACCTCCACTCTCCAGGATTCCGCAGTCCATCCATCCATCATATATCGTATATCGAAAGGCAACCAGGCAAGCGATAGTATAGGCCTCTGGTTTCTGATTGGTCCGCGTGATAATACTGGTGATGCGTGGGGGCTCTGTTTTATGATTGGTCCACGTAATAGCAATGGTGGTGTGTGGTGTTGGGTAGCTAGCAAGAAGGTAATGATTGAGTGGGGTCCATGCTAGCTAGCAAGAAGGTAATGATTGAGTGGGGTCCATGCTAGCTAGCAAGAAGGTAATGATTGAGTGGGGTCCATGCATTTAACAAGCGATTAACAAAAATACAAAATTTGTTCTGTTAAATACGTCCAAAAACCTACGTATTTAGCACTTAATAGAAACAGAAAATGTAGTTTGTTTTAGCGATAGATTGGCTATTTGGACTTGATACGAAATATGGATTGTTTTGAAAATACGCTAGGAGAGAGAGAGAGAGAGAGATGAAGTCTGTACATTACGTTTACATGAATTTCGTTGGGACAGCAAGCAATGAAATGAAATTTGGCGAAGTGAATTCCTATCATATATTTATAGGGAGAGAGAGAGAGAGTGAGCGAGAGCGAGGGTAGGGGGCCACATGATGGCTGTGGGTGTTAGGCGTTTGACCGCCCCGTGCCTTCGAAGAAGGAAGAAGGAAAGGATTTTGCTTTTTTGTTTTGAAGATACGCTAGAATTAGGGATTGGGGTTTGAAAATACGTTAGGAATTAAGGTTTGAAAATAGCTAGCAAGAAGGTAATGATTGAGTGGGGTCCATGCATTTAACAAGCGATTAACAAAAATACAAAATTTGTTCTGTTAAATACGTCCAAAAACCTACGTATTTAGCACTTAATAGAAACAGAAAATGTAGTTTGTTTTAGCGATAGATTGGCTATTTGGACTTGATACGAAATATGGATTGTTTTGAAAATACGCTAGGAGAGAGAGAGAGAGAGATGAAGTCTGTACATTACGTTTACATGAATTTCGTTGGGACAGCAAGCAATGAAATGAAATTTGGCGAAGTGAATTCCTATCATATATTTATAGGGAGAGAGAGAGAGAGTGAGCGAGAGCGAGGGTAGGGGGCCACATGATGGCTGTGGGTGTTAGGCGTTTGACCGCCCCGTGCCTTCGAAGAAGGAAGAAGGAAAGGATTTTGCTTTTTTGTTTTGAAGATACGCTAGAATTAGGGATTGGGGTTTGAAAATACGTTAGGAATTAAGGTTTGAAAATAGCTAGCAAGAAGGTAATGATTGAGTGGGGTCCATGCATTTAACAAGCGATTAACAAAAATACAAAATTTGTTCTGTTAAATACGTCCAAAAACCTACGTATTTAGCACTTAATAGAAACAGAAAATGTAGTTTGTTTTAGCGATAGATTGGCTATTTGGACTTGATACGAAATATGGATTGTTTTGAAAATACGCTAGGAGAGAGAGAGAGAGAGATGAAGTCTGTACATTACGTTTACATGAATTTCGTTGGGACAGCAAGCAATGAAATGAAATTTGGCGAAGTGAATTCCTATCATATATTTATAGGGAGAGAGAGAGAGAGTGAGCGAGAGCGAGGGTAGGGGGCCACATGATGGCTGTGGGTGTTAGGCGTTTGACCGCCCCGTGCCTTCGAAGAAGGAAGAAGGAAAGGATTTTGCTTTTTTGTTTTGAAGATACGCTAGAATTAGGGATTGGGGTTTGAAAATACGTTAGGAATTAAGGTTTGAAAATAGCTAGCAAGAAGGTAATGATTGAGTGGGGTCCATGCATTTAACAAGCGATTAACAAAAATACAAAATTTGTTCTGTTAAATACGTCCAAAAACCTACGTATTTAGCACTTAATAGAAACAGAAAATGTAGTTTGTTTTAGCGATAGATTGGCTATTTGGACTTGATACGAAATATGGATTGTTTTGAAAATACGCTAGGAGAGAGAGAGAGAGAGAGATGAAGTCTGTACATTACGTTTACATGAATTTCGTTGGGACAGCAAGCAATGAAATGAAATTTGGCGAAGTGAATTCCTATCATATATTTATAGGGAGAGAGAGAGAGAGTGAGCGAGAGCGAGGGTAGGGGGCCACATGATGGCTGTGGGTGTTAGGCGTTTGACCGCCCCGTGCCTTCGAAGAAGGAAGAAGGAAAGGATTTTGCTTTTTTGTTTTGAAGATACGCTAGAATTAGGGATTGGGGTTTGAAAATACGTTAGGAATTAAGGTTTGAAAATAGCTAGCAAGAAGGTAATGATTGAGTGGGGTCCATGCATTTAACAAGCGATTAACAAAAATACAAAATTTGTTCTGTTAAATACGTCCAAAAACCTACGTATTTAGCACTTAATAGAAACAGAAAATGTAGTTTGTTTTAGCGATAGATTGGCTATTTGGACTTGATACGAAATATGGATTGTTTTGAAAATACGCTAGGAGAGAGAGAGAGAGAGAGATGAAGTCTGTACATTACGTTTACATGAATTTCGTTGGGACAGCAAGCAATGAAATGAAATTTGGCGAAGTGAATTCCTATCATATATTTATAGGGAGAGAGAGAGAGAGTGAGCGAGAGCGAGGGTAGGGGGCCACATGATGGCTGTGGGTGTTAGGCGTTTGACCGCCCCGTGCCTTCGAAGAAGGAAGAAGGAAAGGATTTTGCTTTTTTGTTTTGAAGATACGCTAGAATTAGGGATTGGGGTTTGAAAATACGTTAGGAATTAAGGTTTGAAAATAGCTAGCAAGAAGGTAATGATTGAGTGGGGTCCATGCATTTAACAAGCGATTAACAAAAATACAAAATTTGTTCTGTTAAATACGTCCAAAAACCTACGTATTTAGCACTTAATAGAAACAGAAAATGTAGTTTGTTTTAGCGATAGATTGGCTATTTGGACTTGATACGAAATATGGATTGTTTTGAAAATACGCTAGGAGAGAGAGAGAGAGAGATGAAGTCTGTACATTACGTTTACATGAATTTCGTTGGGACAGCAAGCAATGAAATGAAATTTGGCGAAGTGAATTCCTATCATATATTTATAGGGAGAGAGAGAGAGAGTGAGCGAGAGCGAGGGTAGGGGGCCACATGATGGCTGTGGGTGTTAGGCGTTTGACCGCCCCGTGCCTTCGAAGAAGGAAGAAGGAAAGGATTTTGCTTTTTTGTTTTGAAGATACGCTAGAATTAGGGATTGGGGTTTGAAAATACGTTAGGAATTAAGGTTTGAAAATAGCTAGCAAGAAGGTAATGATTGAGTGGGGTCCATGCATTTAACAAGCGATTAACAAAAATACAAAATTTGTATATATATATATATAGTGTAGTTTGTGTATATATATATATATATATATACATATATACACACACACACACATATAGGGTAGTTTGTTAAAGAATATCCAAAGTTAGGAGAACACTTATATATATATATATATATTGGATTAAATGCTCTGAAATAGCGATATATATGTGAAGATAGACATAGAATATTCGAAAATATTCTGTATGTTTATAATAAACATTTTGAAGACCTAATCGCTATAGAATAGAATACGTCACGTATTACAATTAGATTCTCGATAAAAGCAAGGGAAGTAACCTACGCGTTTCATTCTTATTAGAAATCTTCAGGATTACATATCCAGTGCTTTTATCGAGAATGACACAGCTAGAGACTTATAGAATACTTAGCTGTGTACAGGAACTGGTTTGAAAGAGCGGTTGCCGGTCCGGCAGAAATTAGAAATTGGATTAAATGTATAAACATACAGAATATTTTCGAATATTCTATGTCTATCTTCACATATATATCGCTATTTCAGAGCATTTAATCCAATTTCTAATTTCTGCCGGACCGGCAACCGCTCTTTCAAACCAGTTCCTGTACACAGCTAAGTATTCTATAAGTCTCTAGCTGTGTCATTCTCGATAAAAGCACTGGATATGTAATCCTGAAGATTTCTAATAAGAATGAAACGCGTAGGTTACTTCCCTTGCTTTTATCGAGAATCTAATTGTAATACGTGACGTATTCTATTCTATAGCGATTAGGTCTTCAAAATGTTTATTATAAACATACAGAATATTTTCGAATATTCTATGTCTATCTTCACATATATATCGCTATTTCAGAGCATTTAATCCAACTTCTAATTTCTGCCGGACCAGCACCGCTCTTTCAAACCAGTTCCTCTACACAGCTAAGTATTCTATAAGTCTCTAGCTGTGTGATTCTCGATAAAAGCACTGGATATGTAATCCTGAAGATTTCTAATAAGAATGAAACGCGTAGGTTACTTCCCTTGCTTTTATCGAGAATCTAATTGTAATACGTGACGTATTCTATTCTATAGCGATTAGGTCTTCAAAATGTTTATTATAAACATACAGAATATTTTCGAATATTCTATGTCTATCTTCACATATATATCGCTATTTCAGAGCATTTAATCCAATTTCTAATTTCTGCCGGACCGGCAACCGCTCTTTCAAACCAGTTCCTGTACACAGCTAAGTATTCTATAAGTCTCTAGCTGTGTCATTCTCGATAAAAGCACTGGATATGTAATCCTGAAGATTTCTAATAAGAATGAAACGCGTAGGTTACTTCCCTTGCTTTTATCGAGAATCTAATTGTAATACGTGACGTATTCTATTCTATAGCGATTAGGTCTTCAAAATGTTTATTATAAACATACAGAATATTTTCGAATATTCTATGTCTATCTTCACATATATATCGCTATTTCAGAGCATTTAATCCAATTTCTAATTTCTGCCGGACCGGCAACCGCTCTTTCAAACCAGTTCCTGTACACAGCTAAGTATTCTATAAGTCTCTAGCTGTGTCATTCTCGATAAAAGCACTGGATATATAATCCTGAAGATTTCTAATAAGAATGAAACGCGTAGGTTACTTCCCTTGCTTTTATCGAGAATCTAATTGTAATACGTGACGTATTCTATTCTATAGCGATTAGGTCTTCAAAATGTTTATTATAAACATACAGAATATTTTCGAATATTCTATGTCTATCTTCACATATATATATATATATATATATATATATATATATATATATAAGTGTTCTCCTAACTTTATATATATATCATCACCGTTTAACGTCCATTTTTCCACGCTGGCATGGGCTAGACAAGTTATCCTGTTGTGAGCAATGCTAGGTCAGGTGGACATATCATGTATGTGTGTGTGTATATATACACACACACACGCATACATATATGTATGTATATAGGCGAGAACAGAGGTATTATATCTATAGGAACTTCTGTATGCAGATGACCTAGTTCTCATAGCTAAATTTGGGGAAAAATGTGAGAAGAAATTCCAAATATAGAAGCAAAACTGAAAATTGAGAAGTAAATCTAGTAAAAACAAAAGTTTTAGTTAGAAAGAAAAACAGGACTCTTCTACCATCTGCAAAGTACCCATAGTCAATATACTGTATAGTTATTGCTAGTAATTCCATATTGTGTACCCAATGTAAACTATTCTTGCTAACAAATATTAAATGATGATGATGGTGTTCTGAAAGTGTAAATAAATCAGGGAGCTATTAACTCTTCTGGCAACAAAATAATTCTCTATTACAATGATTGGTAAATTGTATGATGTTTATATATGAAATGCAATGTTGTGTGGCAGCTAAACATAGACAAAGAATACAGAAAATATGCTAAGACTGGAAAGAAATGAAGCAAGTGTGCTCGTTTGGAAATGTTATGTTAGTGTGAATGAATAATGGAGTACAAAAGAGCTGAAATTTTAAAATATGGGTATAAGACTAATCAGATATTGTGTGCAAGAAAGGAGGTTCCTCTGGTACAGACATGATGTGTATGGAAGTTGATTTTTGGGTAAAGAATGCCAAGTGGAATGGATCAATGGAAGGCATAGGAAGAAGTTATGAAAGCTCATCTCAGGAATCTTAACCTCATAAGGTAAATAACAAACCATGATAAGTGACAATACACTGTGCTGGAAAAGCTCCATCCACTCCTTGAAAGCATAAATACATGTAAAATGATATGATGAATAGGTAACATCAAAATTTACAGTGACGTTATGTTGTTGCAATTTTGTTGTTCTAAATTATTAGTTGAATATATTTTCCTCCCTTTCCTCATTTCTTCTCCTTCCCTTCCTCCATTTCCTCTTCCTCGCATGTCAGTGTTTTTGAAATATTGGGTGAAATGTCTGCTTTCTCTGCTAACAAGATTGACTGGGTGACCACAGATGAAGTATTATCTGTCTAAGAAAAGGAAATCAAACCTTTTAGATGCAATCTTAGCTACATGGAGAATATAGATTTCTTTCAGAAACTGTTATTCCTAGAATTGCTTTGATAGTCCTAGAATGTATGTGATGTAAAAGCTGATGAATTAGAAGTATTAACTCTTTTGATACCAAACCATCTGAAACCTCCTGGATTCTATGATACAAAACTGCTCATTTTAAATTGTTCAGACTTATATCAAAATGCTCCCATGATAATTTTGTTTAAGAAACATCTATAAAGTTATGTTCCAAGCACCAGCTTAATAATGAAAAAAGTTATTTTATTAAATCCCTCCAATGTTTTAATACATTTCCACAATTAATTGAAACATAGGCAATATCTTTCATTAGAAAGATGGCAATGAAAGGGTTAAGTTATTCCTGTTACATTCATCACTGACTATGTTTTTTTTACCATGTTTTAGGAATGTGGGTAATACAAAAATGGAAGAAATCCGGATCCTTATTACAGTTGTCTATGAAGGATCATTCAGATCTGAGACAATGCTTTCTTTACAAACTCAGTCAGAAATCTGGTAATATATATATTTGTTATATAATAATTTGTTGTATTCCTTATTGATTAACTCTAAAACTTGAAGTATTTTCTTAAATTTCGATAGGTAGTTATAGTTTGAAATCTTAGATAAGTTACAGAGAATATATGTATGCCATATATACTTGTGTATAAGTTGCGCCTCACAGCATTTTACACACAGCATTTACAATTATCATCATTTAAGGTTTTGTAGATCCAGTAGATGTCATATGTTATATTTTTGTGGAATTAAAGTATATACACAAGTATATACACTATAAGGCAGAGTCATTAGAACATCGGATAGAATGCTTTATGGTATTTGTTCCGGCTCTCGGAGTTGAAATCCTCTTTGCCTTTCATCTTTTCAAGGTCGATAATAAAATGTACCAGTTTAGTACTGGGGTTGATTCTTCCTCTCTCTGGAAGAAATCTGGAGAGGGATGGCTTAAAATGCCCAAGAAATGCTGTATGTCAATATGGCGTTCCATGACTCTATCAGGAGTTACGGGACCATACATACATACATATACACTATATATACAATATTATTGTTGACTCTTCAAATTCGTTTTATTTAAATCTTGGAAAATTATGGCAATTATTTTTTTGTATGAAAATGACATTGACAAAATAGAGAAGTTGACTATGGGGCTCACAAGGCCATCCCCAGCTTCAATGAGGAAAATGGTCACAAAATATCTGTTGTATAAAAATGTCTCATCTCCATTAAATGGAAATTACTAAAGATGGATTTGCTACTTAATTTGACAAGAAAAAATTGGGGTCTTGAGACTGAATTTTTAAATCAATGTGAATTATAATAGTTCATCACATTTTCTAATGAAATTTGGTGGATGTTTGAAGTTCAGTTTTTAAAATATGTTCAATTTTATTACTGTTTATAAAAGAAATTCATTTATAAATTAAAAAAAAAAAAATTGGAATTTATTTGGAATCAAAATTTCTTTCCTTTATTTTGATTAGAATTGAATTAAATGAAAGTTGATACTCTCTATTTTAAATAATTTTCTTGTTTTTATTTTAATAGCAGGTTTAGAATCTTTCAAGAATATATTACTGGTTGGTTCATCTCAAGATCGCTATGTTCCTTTTCATTCTTCAAGAGTAGAAATTTGCAAAGCTGCACAAAGAGACACTTCTACGCTCGGTTAGTTTATCTAATTACTTATTTTATTAGCACCAATTAGTATCAATTTGGATGATTTAATAGATTGAGTATGTAATATGTGAGCAGAATAAGTTCTCACTTGATAACTTTCTGGTTATCATTACTGACATTGTGATCTTTTATTAACAAGTTACTGAACATATTGGAATGCGTCTAGTTCATTAGTAAAATTGACAGTATATAGCAACTATAGTTGGGGGCAAGTATTTCAGCAATTGAGAAGAAATATCTTCCAGAGAATAAGTGTGACCTCTTATGGTGTTCATCTTAATGTTCTATATGTTTTTTGGCATTTTCATAAGATGAATAGAACAAAACATTAGTACTCATTACAGTCCTCAGATCACACAAACTTCTGCACACACACACACATATATATATTTATATGTGTGATTAACTCAATGCTTTCATATTGTTAAATTAAATCAACCATAATAATATGCCACGGACGTTTGTATATATTATATATGTATATCAGCTTCATATACACAATGTTTGTTGATATCTGTGTGTGTATACCAAGCCAATCTCTTGGATTTTTACGAAGCGCTGAGGCAACAAAGTTAATACAAAGAATGGAGTGCTGATGCACAGAGATGCTATAAAATAGCTTATAAAATAGGGTGAGATAGAAAAAGAAGTTGCTGATGACCTCTTTACTTCTTTTTCTGTTTTTACGTTTCTTCACTCTATTTTATAAGCCATTTTATAGCATCTCTGCATATGAGAACTCCATTCTTCATATCAGATATATATATATACCATTGATTTCCAATCCCACATTTGGTTTAGTTTGTGTATTTGCACTTCCTCATGCAAGACATTCAGGCAACTATAAAAACAAAATGGCTGTTTGTAATTCCTTAAAATTTGCACAAACAAGCATACACACAATGTATTTCCTATCTCAGTCATATTGTTAGTATTCCAGACAAAGGGTCTTGAGTTCAAATTCTGCATTTGTCCCTGTAAATAATTATTTCTCCAAAGTTTCTCATACATTTAAACCTGATACCAACCAATCCCAAAAAAGTAATGTACAGAGGCTTACTCTTTACTTACTTCTGCAGTTGTCTCACAAGGAAGAAGTCATCGGTTGTACCACCACCTGGCATAAAACCAAACTGCATCTCATCTAGCTTAATTCTATCTCTAATTAGTTGCACTACAATCTTTTCAATAACTTTCACGGTCTGGAATGTTAAATATCACTGCCAACAATGCTGAAAGTGAAGAGAACATCCATCAAATTCACTCACAAGACATTAGTTGACTGGAAGTTATAGAAGACCTTAAGTACCACATAATGAGATAGAACCCAAGACCATATGGTTGTAAATCAAACTTTTTAACTACACAGATGCCTGCATCTATTAATAAAATAAATATCAGTAGTATACTGGACACTAAATTTTATATTTATAATATTTGATCAACTCTATACAGCCAGTCTTGAATCATCATCATCATCGTATAACGTCCATTTTCCATGCTAGCATGTGTAGGACAAGCTGTCCCTTTGTGAGAGATCAAGTCAAAGGACCATGTTTCGCTCACACAGGGTTGATTTTTGGCTTGGTTTCTACGACTGGATGCCTTTCCTAATGCCAACCACATTTACAGTGTGTGCTGGGTACTTTTTATTGTGTCACCTACATGACCACTTTACAGCGTGGACTGGGCACTTCTTGTGTCACCGACACGGCGACTTTAGTGTAGACTGGGCGCTTTTTGTTGTGACACCTACATGACCACTTTATAGCCAGGACTGGGCACTTTTTGTCATGTCGTCGATACAACCACTTTACAGTGTAGACTAGGCGCTTTTTTGTCATGCTATAGTGAATTACAATACATGATATATAATTGTTTGTTATCACTTCTGTATAATTATTGTTAATTTAATATTCTATTCTAATCTTTTGACATTCTTTTTACTTTTAAAACCAGGTGCCGTCTATATTGAAATGGTAATGAACATTCTGAAACCTATTGTTAACAGTGCTACTACTAAATTAATACGATATGATGTGTTTCATGCATTACCAAATACAGCTAACACAATCATAGGAAGAGCTGCCCACATAGCAGTCTTAGATTCAGAACTCTTTATTGAAAAATTTCTTCTTGTTGTTGGTTTAAAGTTTTTTAAATAAAGTCTAAATTAAACATTTTTTTTTGAAATTTGGGAAATAAAATAAAAAAAAAAGAAAATATTTTTAAACAGCATTATGGTGACTTGATAAGTTTGGAATATTTTCCCAGTGTTCTTCAATAATTTTTATCCAATTTTGCCTGCTGTCATTAATATTTGAACTATGCTAGGCTGCCACAAATGCATTCTATTGTCAGGAGTTCATGATCGTCTTAATATTCTTCCATTATCTGGGAAATCAACTTGTCAGTTTCTTCCAAATACACAGTTCTAACATAAAAAGTTTTGTTATTTTTATTCGATTTTTTCCCTTCAAGTGCCTGTGTATTTGGCTGAAACAATGGGATTACACTCAAATAAATTTGATACAGGACACATCTTATCTTTGGTGATTTTACAGTTGCTGTCATATGCTTAAACAAGTCCATTTGGTAGACAACAAATGTATTCTTTGTAATGTTTTCTGGATCATACTAGATAAATAGGGATTGGGGGCTTGTATTTTGGAAATATGGGAAACTACTTATGGAAATTGATACCATACTAAACTCAGTTGAATCTAACAGGCTGATGTTAATATTATAATAGTAACAAAAGGAAAAATTCTTTTGATCTCACACTGCACTTACATGCCCAGAATTTTTATATTTTTGTCTACATCTGATTTACACAGTTGACTTCAAGCTAAGAATTGATGGCATCATCATCATTTTTACATCCATTTTTCCATGCTTGCATGAGTTGGACAAGTCCTTTTCAGCACAGCATCTCTCCACTTGTTGCGTTCCTTCGTCATCTGCTCAGTGATTCTTAGCAATTTGAGATCAGCTCTCATCACCTCTGATGAAGTCATCATTGGTCTACCTCTACTGCAGCTTCCTTCCACTGGGATTTCCTGACACTTCTTCAGCCAGTGATCATCATTCATGCACATCATATGTTCATACCAATGCATTCTTCTCTCCTGCACACTATTTGGGATTCCTCTTAAACCCAGTTTCTCCCTCAGTTCATCCAAGCTCTGCCATTCTCTCACATTTACATTGCACATCTAATGAAGCATGGTTGCTTCATTTCCTCCAGCCTACACATGCTCTCAACAGTCACTACCATGCAGCATTGCAATTCAGTCCTTTTGTATGTAGGGGGAAACCTTTTGTTGTCAACAGTGGGAGTAGTTCTCTAAACTTCCATCCTGTCCTTATTCTAGCTATTATGCTCTCAGAGCATCCTCTTCTACTGCTAATTAAGCCACTTTACTTTTGGCTAAGTCTACTCTCGGCCCTTTGTATTCCAAATTCTGTTTCCATAATCAGAACTAGTTAATTCTCTAGTTCTTTTATAGATTTAGCTATAAAGATCAGATCATCTTCATAGAGAAGTTCCCCATGGGCAGTTAGTCTTAAACTCCTGTCATAGCGTGGAGAACTATGATGAACAACAGTGGGCTGAGAACTGAACCCTGATGAACTACTTGTACCTTGAATTCCTAACTAAATTCACTTCTCTTGAATTTAATGGCTCTATCCAATGTTCCACTCCCAGGTGACCCGGTCTTGCTTTGCTCCAGCCACAGGTCTCATCAATAGTTCACAAAAGTTGCTCCATAAGAATTTCCAATTGTTCTTTATTTTATGCGTACTTAACTCATCTCTCCTCTCATCAAACACATCTTGTAGGGCCTTTTAAACCTATATTTAACAGAAAGGTCTTTTAGCTTCCAAACCTTCTGTTTGTATTTTCTTGTGTTTATTCTAATAACTAACTTGTGTTGGGAGGAACATTCTTCCTCGGAAGGCTTTATCATTTATTACTGTCCGTCTATCTCATCCTACAAGAAATCAATCTGGCTTGTGTTCACCTGATTGGTATGTGATCAAGTGGTAGCCAGTTTGCTGAAATTTGTGAATCCATCATGGTACTGTTCATTGAAATCGCCTGCGAAGATGAGGTTCCTGCTTGTGATGCATAGGTAGATGTAATTGTCACCATTTTATTTCCTACAGCTATTCTAAGATTTCTCAGCTAGTAGAATATTTATACCACCTACCCAAAAACGTTTGTATCTATGTTGTTTGGTTGAAAGTAGTCTCACTGAGACATCCCTTATGTACACAGCATACATCCTGTTCTCTCCTCTCTAACAGCTCTATAATTTCATCTAATTTACTTTTCAGGGTGTCACCATTGAGAGTGGCAGTCCTGAGATGTGTAACTTGGCAGTGGTTAATTCCCTGAGCAATTCTTTGTACCTGGAAACGATAAAGGCTGTGCAATTGCTTGATGACAGTCGAACATAGCTACTCTAGCCACCCCACTACTGAGCGTAGCATTAACATGACTAGTGTTAGTCCTTTATACACAATTAGTGTGAATTTTTTTCTGTTGTTTTCCAAATTTTGGCATGGTTTTTTTCTGGTTGGATGCCATTTTACAGCATGAACTGGGTGCATTATTTGTGCCACCAGCACTAGAGTGTCCTTTCCACCTTATATTCAGTGTCTACTCTCTTCGATGGCTTACGGAATCCACGTCTGCCATGTGTAGTCATTTCTAATGGGAATCACTACCCTCCTAGATGAGTTGCCTTCACTACAACTTATGGTGTTGTCTGCAATTGGAGTCACTGTTCTTCTAGATGGGTTTGCCGTCTATGTCTGCCCTGTATCAGTGACTGCTCATCTAGAAGGGTTGCCTACATGTCAGCTTACAGAGCACACATCTACCCCATGCAGTTGTATTGACAAGCACTTCCACATTACAGAGTAGGCTGCAAACATTTTTATCATGACACCAGCACTGGCAATTTAGAGTGGGCTAAGTGCATTGTATCATGGTACCAGAGTGTACTGGTTGCATGGTATAGTACTCAAGTGATGTGTCTTCAATATTTGTTGAAGCCATTAATTAGCTTTGACTTCTGGAAAAGACAAATGTCATCATATTTCCAGCTTTCTTAAAATATAAGACCTGCATTATTTAGAACCATTTTATTATTTTTTTTTTATATTAACATGGCTCTGGTGAAATTAACTCAGGAGGTAAACATTTAACCCAGGGTTTCTCAACCTTTTTTCAGTCAACCCCCCCCCCCCCCCATTAAATTTCAAATAAGATACTGAATTCATCTTACATCAAATGGGTACTAAACCTAAAACAAATGTGTGTGTGGTTGGGCCTTTAATCACCAGGTGTCGATTTAAGTTCAATTGCAGAAAGGAATTCAAAACGACAACACACTCAATCATATACATACATAGCCACTCCCAAAAGCCAGTTTCATCCAAAATTCTGACCACCATTCATCATCTTCCAAGCTAGCATGGGTTAGACGAGAGTTGTCCCACTTGAAGCAAGCTTGGTCGGGTGACTGTGTCTCGCTCATATAGGACTATCTGGTAGGTCTTCTACGGCTGGATGCCCTTCCTAACACCAACCGTAGAAAACCTGCCATTCTTTATATATATACACACATTCAGCTTTTCGCTTTTATTCATTTTTTTCTTCTTTTAGTCGTCTGTCACCATTCATCTGATTTTTGTTTTGGAGGTTTCACTTTAGTGACACCAGTTACACATGGTGTTGCCAAAGTGGAAAAAGTGTTCTTTAATTTTTTTAAAATTTGAAAGAAAAAAAAGATAAATGCTCACCTGAGTATATTTACTGCCTTCCAAATGAAATAAAATTCCCAGCGCCCATGTTGGGAAACACTTATTTAACCCTTTTGTTACTGTATTTCTAATGGCAAACACTATGATTTTCAAATAATTGTGAAAATAATCAAGAATTTGGAAGGATTTAGTAATAAACTAGTTTTCTTCTTAGGAAGCATAAGTTTTGATACCAACCCATGCAAAACTATCCATTTTAAAGGGTTCCTACTTAAATTAAAACAATTTTATATACAAACATTTTGTTAAGTTACAAATACCATCTTGATGAAATCATAATTTTAGTAAATTAAATTTATTAATTACCATATTTGATATAAAATGTACCTCAATTTGGGCAGGCATTTTAAAAAGTCAAGTGAAGGATATAAAGTTTGTACATGGTATTTATTTTTTGTTATATTCTACATCATAATACTAGTTGTAATATTTTAATACATTTTCAAAATAAGGAAGTGTAAAAATAAATTTACATTATTCTCTAAATTATATTTTTTTAAAATATTTAGTACATTTTTTAAATAGAAGAATGTGAAAAATTTATTTTATTCATCATAAAATTTATTAAAATTGTAGCTTTTTATAGAAAAAAGTTGCCATTGTTGGCGTTGAATGGATCACCCATTTGTTTACATTTGGGAAGATGTCTGTGGTTTAATTTAAGGGCCACTGCAGTGTTAGAACTCCATTAGCCAATAACCTTATAAGACACAGGGTGATTTTCTGGGACATTTAAAAAAAAAAAAAAGTGCATCTTATAAGCCACCAAATACAGTAATTAAAGTACAAGGTATTTCATTAGAAAAGTGATAATGAAAGGGTTAGGAATAAAACATAAGATGAAGGTTTAAGGGGTAAATGATGTGACAGGTATTACACTTGATATGCACTACAAATACACACTGGCCACTGAAAGCAATCAATTTTAAGAAAAACAAAATTAATGACACATTAATATATTAAGATATGTTTATTTTTTATTTAATGTTCCTTGTCCAGTCACTGTGCACTTTCATTCAAATTCTCGCTCAACTTGAAAACACTTAATCTTTTGTATTGTACAAAATAAAGTCATACAGTAACTGAGCTCCTTTGAATTTCAACATTTTCAGAGATTTGGTCATGGTCCTCATAATTGGTAATAATGTAGCAACTACCTCAGGGTGATTGATCTCCAGCATTGCTAACAGGATAAAACAACCTCGGTTACAAGCAGCCCATGATTTCAGTACACTTACAGGAACTGTGTTCAGTAAGACCAGGGAAAAATAAACTGCAATGAGATATAGATATAATTTTTACAAACATTTCACATAAACAGGGAGAAAAAATAACTAGACAATGTAAAAAGGGTGGGGCAGACTACACCCCTGCTCCAAATGGACAAAGATGCAACACTTGCTGTATCAGCATGATACACTCCTGCTAATTTTGCAGAGGAAAGCGGCAGGTTGACATAGGAGGTTTCAACAGCAACAGGCATGAAAAGGAAGTGGGCTGTCAAGTATTTCAATATCTTTTGCTCCTCTGCTCTACAGGTGGTAGTGCCCAGGTTTGTGACTGAAGTGACATCATTGGAAGTGCAGAATGTGGCATTCCACCAGATTAGTTTTTTTAACTCCAAATCTTGAATGGAAAAGGTTGATTCTGTTTGTGTGCTTACTGTTACCAGGGTCTGAATTCAGACTTATGGATCAACACTGAATTTGCTTTTGCCAAGAATGTAGCACAAAATTCATACATTTACAGGGGAGAGATATAGTCTATAAAACTGAAATGGCTCCAGTTTTTTTATAGAGGGAATGCAAAGAGAATACATCTCAGAGAATGAGCCATAACTAAATATGTTAATATATATATATATAAATGGAGGCACATGGCTTAGTGGTTAGAGCATTGGCCTTGCAATCGAAAGGTTGTGAGTTCAATTCCTAGACCGGGGTGATGTGTTGTTTCCTTGAGCAAGACACTTTATTTCACATTGCTCCAGTTTACTCAGCTGTAGAAATGAGATGATAGGGACTGGGGTCCATATCATTCCACTGCAAAGTGGTCGTGGAGGTGCCACGGCAAAAAAGCACCCAGCACTCACTATAAATGAGGTTGGTGTTAGGAAGGGCATCCAGCTGTAGAAATCAAGCCAGAATCAGTTCCCGTCCCACCCTTGCAAGCAGGGAAAAGCAGACGTAAAATGAAATGATGATGAATGATATATATATATATATATATATATATGTGAAGGTGAACTTAATGTAGATGTAACTATTGTTTGAATTAGAAACCTTTATTGTTAAAAGTGTGAAGTGTAAACACTTTCAACTATACCTCTGTACATAGGACATCATCCAGATAAATTTCAAACCTTATTGTGTACTTATTAGTGGATAATTAACTCTATGATAATACATATATTGGTATATAATCAAAAGAAAAGCCCTACAAACCTGTATCATCATTATCATTATCTTTATCTTTTTCATAATTTTCTTTATCAAAAGCAATCAGTTTCTTCAGAGTTATGTGTCCAGCTGGGTGCTCTACTATGTGTAGATCACCAAGACTGCTACTGTCCATAGTCTCAGCACAAATTTCAGCAACAGCTTCCATTGATTTTGTCTTGTCGCCTATTGGAAATCAAAGAATATTTATTTTGGTGAATTTGCAATTGTCATTTGGTAAACATATTTTAGCAGTGTAAAATTTTGCATACTTAGTAATATACACCTTTTTCATATATGAAAATATACTGAAGTTCTTAACACAAGCCCTTTTAATATATTAATTTTTCATATGTAATTATACACGCAATCTAATCCATTTTTCAACATTTATGTGACGGCCAAAATTATAGAAATGAATTTGAGGTAGTCAACCTCTATTTATTTGTCGACATCAAATGGAAGAAATATCTAAGTAGCTGCAGCATGATTTGAAAACAGAAATTTGAGTCCTTGTCATTATATATTTTCAACAATACTGTTGACTGGATATCTATAGCTGAAAAATATTGTTAAACTTCTGCAGAACATGAACATAGCTTTAGATATCCTCCAAATAAAACATTATAGCTCACACAGTTCCTTTCTCAGCACCCCAGCTAAAGAACATCCAGTCTAGTGCTCTAACACTTGCAATGATTATTTTAAGTCCACTACTAGTGAGTCCCCAGTTTACTGGGTTGCAGGTACTTTACAGTAAGACTGTCCTAAATGTAGGACAAAAGAAATGCAATAGCAGAGCCTATTCATAAGAGAAAGGATTTGAACATATCACAGCAAGCTAAACAAAACAGCATTCCTACTGTTTCCACAAATGAGTTGTACCTATATATGGTACTTATTTATAAATAGATATATCTGGTAAAAGTTGAATGATACAAAATAATACAGGAAAACAAGTCATACTAATCTTTCAAACATTGAAAACTAATTTACAGATAATACAACTTTCACAGTAGATTAGAAAAGACAAAAAAAAAAGCCAGACTTTGAATAATATTTACCTTTAGCATGTGTGATAATGCTGACCAGGAAGAGGAGGCTGTTGTTGTCACTGACCAGATCTTTAGTATTTTCTGTCACAAACTTCAACAATGGTTTTGAGATAATATCCAATAATTCAGAATGTCGAATAAGTGAATCTTTTTTGCTGAAAATTTACAAACAATAAACTTTATTAAATGATTTAACTCTTTTGATATCAACCTGCCAAAAACTGGCTCTAGTTCTATGAAACAAAGCAGCTAACACGTGTTCCTACACTCCAGAGTGCACTGAGTGCTTGTCTTATACACAACTGATGAGCCCTCATGGCTCTTTGTTTGGCATGTTTTCTATGGCTGGGCTGGATCCCTCTATGATTAAAAGTACAAGGATCTCCATCGATTTCAACAATGAGTGTTACAATTGTTTTTTGAATGGAACAGTCTATTTATGAAATTAATGTACAAGTGACTGAGCATTCTACAGAGAAGCTCATACATTCAAACCATATTTATAGCCTTTATCATATGTAGCGACATGGAGTTACGGCTCTTTACGGGCTGAGTTCAAATCCCGCTGAGGTTAACTTTGCCTTTTATCTTTACGGGGTCGATAAAATAAAGTATCAGTGATACATTGGATAATTGCTGGCCAAAAGTAGAAACAATTATCATATGTTGCTTGATAAAGCACATAGTTTATTGCTTCAGTATTGTTAAAAAAAAAAAAGTTTCACTTTTGTAGTTAAACAGTAAAAAAAGATCCTACCCATTTTAGCATAACTGCTGTATGGTTGCAAAGTGAAAGAGTGTGTATCAAGTCTTTTAGTTTAATTTGATGAATAGAAAATCTGAAACCTTAAAAAAAATTACCTGAATTCATTGTCATCTCCTTCTCGCATAATCTTAATAACATCTGGATGGAAATGTAATGGATCACGAGGAGCTAGTAAGTACAATAGAAGCTTTCGTCCAAATGAATTAGTTGCTATTTCTTTCAAAGATTTCAAAATTTCCTGAAGAAAACAAAATGAGTCAGGTTAAAATAAAAAACGATTTTTAAAAGAAGTTTAGAACAAGACCATAAATTTTGGGCGTCATTATAGTCAATTAAATAAACTACAGCTCTATCCAATAATAACTGTTTCTAACAAACATTTTTTAGAAGAACAGTTGATTATATTTAACCCTTTAGCATTTAAACCGGCCATAATTCTCTCACCTTTTTCTGTCCAAACTGGCCATAACAAGCCACTCATACTTATGTTAAGGTATTGTTCTTAAACTAAATAATATCAAAATCTTGTAGATTCGATATTATGTGAGGTAAAGCCTTTAATGCGAAAATATAACATATATAGAGTAATGTAAATGCTAAAGGGTTAAGAAACTTTTGTTATGTAATCTTTCAAACATCAGCTTATTAATCAAAATGTTAATTATTTCATTAAATTCTTAAAATATTCAAAGTTAATCGATACTTATAGGCAGTATATTTCATAAAAAAATATGGTTAACAGCTAAGACACAAATAGCTTAATACTTACCTCCAAGATAACTTTCGATAGTAATTTTGTATCATCAACAACATCAAAAGCAGACAGCAACACCTGATGAGCATACTCCTCCTGGCACATTTTCAAGATGAAACCTTTGAAACTTTTTACAATCACTTTTCGATCCTGAAATGAAAGCAAGAAAAGGAAATAAAACAAACGGCAAAGATAGACAAACTTAGCATAGAATGCACAAAACGTAATAAAATATTTTGTTAGTTGAGTTCTGCAATTAGAAATGGTCAAAAGATACTATTGAAAACTTTCTATCAAGTAATTTATCCAAGGCAGGTCAGCTTGGTGGAGACCATCCCCCAACTAACTCTATCCAACAGAAAAATCAAAGTCAATAGAACAAGGTAACAAGATAGGGTCGCTCTGACCTGTCTAGTCATGGTCCATGACAACTCATATAACTGATGCCAATGGAGAAAGCAGACAGAAAACGATGATAATGAACCTATATAGAAAATATTTTAGAATATAAATTATATATTTACCTTGGTATTGCCATACCATATACATTTCATAGCCACACGTGCACCATCTCGAGAATGCACCATATTTACAATGCCCTCTCGCAGTTCAGTGATCATTTCCTAGGAAAATATGATAAACATTCACATTTTAAAATCAGATTAACAAGAAACATAAAAACACTGACATCATCAGAATCTTTTTTCATCAGTGGTTTTTATATTTTAAGGGATGTCAATGTTTCTGGAAAATATTATAATTTTTCGAAGATTTTTAGAAATAGATGTAAATACAATTCTTTGATTCTCAGCCTAAAACTATTTCACTTCAATTAGTCATTAACACTTTTAATACCAAAATGCCCCTAGTTTTATGATACAAAGTTGTTAATTCTTAAGGTGTTTATATTTATCTAAACACATTCCATCATAATTCAATGTAAAAACTTTTGTTAAGTTACGTCCCAAAAATTAGCTTAATAATGAGAAAGTTAATTCTATTACTAAATCCTTCCAAAATCGTGATATTCAAAATTATTGAAACACATAAATATTATTCTTTATTAGAAAAAAACAAAAGGGTCAAAACACTGTTCTTAAACTGACTGTTTGTAAATTTGTGACTGGGAAGGCTGCCTGTATTGCTACACACTTTTTCACTTTGCAACCATACAGCAGTCTTGCTAAACCGTAAGTCTGTAAATTTGAGACTGGGAAAGCTGCCTATATATCTAAAAGACACATAGTGTTGAGTATCACCATAAACTTCTGCGCCTGGGAAGGCTGCCTACTTATTTTATCATTATGTAAGAACCTTTTCTTAAGATTTGTGACCAACACCATCTTAATAATGAAAAAGCAAGTTATTTCACTAAATCTTTCCAAATTTTTGCTTATTTTAAAAATTCATTGTAACACTGTCACACTATGGAAACATATCTGACCAAAGCTAACCAACAACAGACCAACAAACATCAATATAACTTCTCCTGTCCTGTTTGGCTGCCGTAGGTTTATTAAGTCTTTCATGATTATATTTCTAATGAAATACAATATATTTCAATTAATTAATGAAACATTTTGATGGATTTACTAAAATATCAACTCAACACATGGTTCTAAAATAAAATTGTTGGAAGATTATAATTTAAATAGGAACCCTTTAAAATGGATGGTTTTGTTTCACAGAACCAGGGTGGTTCTGGGTGTGTTGGAGACGACAATAAAGATGGTAGAGGCATGGCCAAAGATTTGATCAAATGTTTCATTTAATGCACCATTACTGAAGTAAAATTGACTTGAGCTAATTAATAATTGTTTCTACTTTTTTGTCACAAGGCCAGCAATTACCCAGTACATTACTGGTACTTTAGTTTATCGACCCCGTAAATGGTCTCTGATTTAGACACAAAGCCAACAATTTTGGGGAAGGGGAAAGTCGATTAAACCGACCCCAGTGCGTTACTGATACTTTATTTTATTGACCTCGTAAGGATGAAAGGTAAAGCTAACCCCGACGAGATTTGAACTCAGAACGTAACTATGCTGCAAAGCATGGAGTCCGACACTCTACCTATACTGCCAATTCACAACAAATAATTGTTTCTACTTTTGGCACAAGGCCAGCAATTATATCAGTGTATTACTGGTACTTTATTTTATCGACCCCGTAAGGATGAAAGGCAAAGTTAACTTTGGCGGGATTTGAACTCAGACTATAAAGGGCCGTAACTCTTTGCTGCAAAGCATGGCGTCAGGCCCTCTACCAATACTGCCAATCCACACTGAATTCACAACAAATAATAAAGATCAATACTTACAGTTCGCATAGTTTTATCTGCATATAAGAAATACTCTGAGAATAAACGGTGAATAATTGAGTGAGATAACAGGCTCCTGGAAATTTGAAAACATTTCACATATTAGGTGGATATAAAACATTACAAGTGTCTTTTAAAAGTCATATATATATTGTGAAGGTACATTGCTAAGTGGTTAGATTACTGGATTCAAGATGTAAGGTTGTATATTCAATCCCCAGACAAGGCAGCATGTTATGTTCTTAATTGTTTCTATTTTTTGGCACAAGGCCAGCAATTATCCCAATGTATTACTGGTACTTTTATCGACCCTGTAAGGATGAAAGGCAAAGTTAACCTCGGCAGGATTTGAACTCTGAACATAAAGGGCCATAACTCTTTGCTGCAAAGCATGGTGTCTGACTCTCTACCGATACTGCCAATCCATGGAAATAGTTAATTGAAATATTACTCACTTTTCAATGAGAGGAACTAAAATTTCCTTCATATTTTCCAGAATTGTTTCCTTTTTCTTGGGGTATACATTAAACATATCTTCTAAGCAAGTGATCTCATCATTCTAAATCAATAAAGAAGTAATTATGAATTAATTAAGAGTAAAAAATCATCTGAAATCAAATTGATATAATCTCTTAACATTGTATAATTAAAATATTTCAAACAGGTTTGTTAATTCGAATGTTTATGATATCTTTACTAGTGGACAGATTGTTGTGAAAATTTGCAGCATTCAGAGTAAAGTCATATACTCTTAATATCTTGTACCACACTAGCAAGACATCCTTGAAAAGTACAAAACAGCACTATGAATACATCACATTAAAAATTAAAGCCTTTAGTTTACTGCAAATTTTCACAACAATCTGTCCACCAGTAAAGATAATATTATAAGCATTTCAATTCAGAATCTTATTTTTAGATATTTTCTGTTGAATCATTACAGGGTGTTAACAGTTAATGTTTAATGCAGCCATAGTGCTATTTTGTACTTTTCAAGAATGTCTTGCTAATGTCATTTCATGTGGTACAAGGTATTAAGGGTTTAGCATTTTAGAAGAGATTTATTTATTTTGAAAGTAGTAAGATGGTCATATGGATATATTATCAGCCTAGTACATAGAATTTGACTTCAAATCCACTGCAATTGCAATCATTGTTTCTGAGCAGAAGGCATTATCTGAGGTCAGCTAATCCTTAAAAGAGTACCAGATCATTTAGGAAAACTAACTATGATAGACTGGCATCCTATTCAAGAGAAAAAGTCGGTAATCAAGTGGAGCAACTGATCAATTAGACTGACCCACACCTTGCTTACATACATTCCTGTACTCTACTAAGTGCATTTTATCACAATATCAGCACAAGGAAGGCTGTCATATTTTTGACACAACTGGAGTCCTCTTGACCATTTCCTATAGCTGGATGCTCTTCCTAACGCCAACCACTTTATAGACAAACAACATTTTTTA
Organism: Eledone cirrhosa; assembly: GCA_964016885.1. Classification (NCBI taxonomy): domain Eukaryota; kingdom Metazoa; phylum Mollusca; class Cephalopoda; order Octopoda; family Eledonidae; genus Eledone; species Eledone cirrhosa. Next base: position 355,075,548 of record OZ024740.1, read on the forward strand.
AAAATAGGAACAAGAGCAAGATTACACTAAATTACAGAGACTCTACGTAACTGGTGCTTATTTTATCAACTTTGGAATGCCAAAAGGCAAAGGTATGTAATACTGTGAGGCAATACTTCATCAATTAATAATAACAATAAGTACCTTTAAAAACTTGTATGTTGCACCATAGAAATCTTCCAAAAGTGCTTGGCGTTGTGTTGCATTTGCATATTCATTATAGGTGTATTCAATGATATCTGATGCTTCCTAAAAATAAATGAAAATATATTTTTTTTAAATCAACACAATGTCTACTGATGTTTCAGGACAATGTTGAGGTGGAGGGAAGTAACTGAAACATAAATATCTGATGACCTACATCTATACAGTAGTTTCAATTCTCATTTGAAACCATTTCACTTCTATTATTAATGTCTTGTGATTGAAATTAGGTAGACAGAAACTATTTGGAAACCTGTTGGACGGACTGTACATCATAATCATCATCACTGTTTTACGTCCATTTTTCCACGCTTTCCAAGTTGTCATGTTGTGGGTAATGCTAGGTCAGGAGACCATGTCATGCACATACAGAACTGATTTTGGCTTGGTTTCTACAACCGCATTTACAGTGAGTACTGGGTGCTTTTTGCCATGTTTCCAACACTACCACGTTACAGTGTGGACTGGGTGCCTTTTGTCATGTCACCAACATGACCACAGTATGGACTGATGTAATTTAAAAGGCCAGATTATATCACACACTATCATGCTGAATTTCCCAGAGAATTATATTACAGGTACATGTGTTAGTGGAATCCCCATCATTGAAAGTGTTGGAGGTTCATTCCTTCCTATTACTAACAGTTGAGAAAAGCATGAAAATCAATTACACAACTTCATTTCTATCTTCTCCAATAAAACTTTAGTATTGCACCACTATCACTTAACAGCAGGCAGTGGAGTACAATGTAAATTTAGAGTGAAAGAAATCTGCACTCGCTTTCATTCAAAGCTGAAACTACTTTGCCAATGTTGTTGGTAATTGCATGAACACCACCTCCTCTGACTTCTCCTAAAACTCGAGTGTAGTTGCTCTACAGTCTCCCGAATTAGGTTAATTATTTTCTATACAAAAAGGATGAATGGGGACCAGCTTTTGACAATGTTAAGCAGATGAGAAATAAATTTTTACCTATACAGGATACAAATCGCAAATAGGATTTTCTGCAGAATAGATTGAACAATATATCACTTGTTTAATTCCACAGCTCTGCTGATCCTTACAGCAGTGAATTACCGTATTTCCCGGCGTTGAAGACACTACTTTTTTCTTAAAATAAGTCTCAAAAATCTACCATGCATCCTGGAGGTTGATGAAGGTTGTTTATTATTTTTTTCAAATTTTTGGTTGTCAAAATTAGGGCATGTCTTCGGCACTGGGAAATACAGTATATCATTCTAGGTAGTTAATTACAATCAGCTAGATTCAGTTGTTGATAGTTAAGTGCTCAGACCAAGAATATAACAAATTAGAGGGCATATAAACTGCCAAACTCTCAGCTAGTTATCCAGTAAACAATCAAATCTCTTATTCTGTCTAATCAGAATGAAGAAGCTATATTATTCTGTTGAATGTGGAAGGGGAGAGTTGAGAGACGGAGAAGGTTTCATTGTTTTGGTTACCTACAGAACATGCAGACGACACACAACTAAACAAGATGTATGCCTAGGTCTATCATCATCATCATCATCATCACTGTTTAACTATTTTCCATGCTTGCATGGGTTAGACAGATTGTCATGTTCTAAGGCTAGACCACTCAGGTGCATGCATGCTCCATTTTTGGCTGGATGCTTTTCTTATCACTAACCACTTTATAGTATTTACTTAGAACGTTTTATTGTGACTATAGGGTGGACTGGATGATATTTGTTGTCACCAGCACAACTGCTTTATAGTGCAGGCTGGGTGCTTTTTATCGTGGCAATCTAAAGCATTTTGAAATCAATGTTGGACAAGAAGAAAACTGAAGAAGAAAGCAACCACTATATTAATTTGATATCAATAATATCCAATTCTTGTGTATGAGCAACAACAGAAAACTGTACAGTGATAGTAGTAATATTGATGTCAATATATTTTCAGCATATTATAATGGATATAGTAAAGTTACAACCTATGACCAAGTGAACAGGTGTTCAGTAGGTTAATTTGAAATCAATTGGCAGTTAGCTGGATATCTTTTAAAATGTTATTTATATCATTTTTAAGATTGCTACAACTCTAATAATAAAAGTATGTTAATATTTATACTCACCCTATGTCTAATAAGTCTACTTGCTTGGCTACAGAGAGACTTAAATACTACACTTCGTTCAGTCTTTGAGCTACAAAGGAAAATAAAAAAATTAAAATCAATCATATATTAAAACACCAACAAAAATGCCACACATTTTAAATCTTTTCCAGTTTATCAAGATGAAAAGATGTCATGATATCAACATCCTCATATGTCTGTTTTCCATGATGGCATGGGTTGGACAGGTCCATTACAGTTTGTGACTAGATGGGTTCAAGAACGCCATCCTGCTCGTACATTCACTAGAGTTAGCACATATTTTTTTATCCCACAGAATATGATGCTGATGCCTGTATCTCTTAGGTAAGTTTCCCAGGACAGCTAGATCACTGCAAAAGGTTTGTCGAACTAGATACACAAACTTAATAATAAACCTTCAATATTGTAGTTTATTCAAATGAATGATTCAAACACAGGAAGTCTTTCTTTCTCCCTTAGGTGTTTTATCTTAATTTTGAGAAAAAGAGAAGAGGAGGGTGTGTATATCTAGAATGACAAACACAAATATTATTGGCATTTATTTTACTGGTCTTAGTGACATCTTTTTCTTGAAAAATTGCTAAAAAGAGCAGCTAAATCTTTCTCAATGCTCTTAACATTTTATAATGATTTAGCAGAAAATATCAAAAAATGGGTTTATTAATTTAAACGTTTATAGTGTTTTTACTAGTGGACAGATCATCAACCTGTGGACATTTTCAGTAAACTAAAGACTTAAATTTTCAATGTGATAATGATGCTTTATACTTTTCAAGAATATCTTCCTAATGCAGTTTTATACTGTACAGGGCGTTAAGAGTTAAAAACAACAAAATAAACACATTGCATAATGTAGTCCATACTATGTCTGAAAAGAAATATATGGTGATCATCAAAATTTCTTTAATTATAGATCTGTTTGATTAGGATCGACTTCGGGCTAAACAACAACCAAGTGTTAACAAGTAAACATGGGAGTTAATTGACCCACTAAAAATAGCAGCCAAATTTTCCACAAATAACACCATGCCATCTTAGACATATCCTTAGTATTAGTTATACCATATCTAAATAAACGACAGCACCTCCATGGCTGGAACTGCTTTGGTCAGAGTTGTCTTGAGGCTAAACAATAATAACTCAAGTGTTGGACATTTAAATGAAAGCTAGCTTCAGTTTTTGAACTCAGCGTGCAATAATTTTAAAAAAGGAGAGAAAGGTGTGAGAGTGAAATCAACTTACCCATAACTAAGGAATTTTCTGACAATAAATTTTGCATATTTTGACTCAACCATCTCAACAACTTTATCTAGAATTAAATTAAAAATGAAAAAATAAATTGATAAGAAAAAAATAAGACTTACCATATATACTCAAATATAAGCCAAGGAATATGTGACCAAAAAATCGATGGTAGAAGGGGGAAGTGGGGTTGGCTTATGTTTTGATGATTTTCACCAACTTCAAGTTTTACAAAATAAGGTTTGGCTTTTGCCCATTTCTTAGACATAAAATAGTGGAGTTGGCTTATGTTCGAGTATATATGGTAATAAATAAAATACATAATTGTCATTGTTAAACTGGAGTTTGGAACATAACTTAAAAGATTATTACATAAAATATAAGAACTTTAGAATGATCAGTTTTATAACAGGTAAGCTAACAAAGAACATAGATTTTATATGTGGCCGGTGCTCTGGTGCAATAAGTAGCAGCAAGTGCTCACAGAATACTAGCTCATTCCATTGCACAGATGGTTCTATAGAAATAGTGGACAGCTTCCGTTACCTGGGTGACAAAATCAGCAGTGGGGGAGGGTGCTCTGAAAGTACAGTAGCTAGAGTCAGAACTGGATGGAAAAAGTTCAGAGAGCTTATACCACTATTAGCCACTAAAGGGTTCTCTCTAAAAATGAAAGGCAGGCTGTATGATGCCTGCATACGAACAGCAATGTTACATGGCAGTGAGACTTGGGCATTGTGTGCAGAGGATATACGCAGACTGGAGAGGAACGAAGCTTGCATGCTCCGCTGGATGTGTAATAGTAATATACGTGAATAGCAAAGCATAAACGAACTAAGGGAAAAATTAGAAATAAGAGGGATCAGATGTTGTTTACTCGAGAGAAGGCTACGTTGGTATGGTCACGTGATGCGCATGAAAGACGACAGCTGTCCTTTTTTTCATTGCAAATACTATTCTTTGGAGAAAGAAAATAAGATAAATGATCCTAGCATATCTCTAAGTATCTTATAAATGACATACGTTTCAATTCATCAAAAAGGGTAGCTCTTTGTTCCATGTTTCCAAATTGGATAAGACACTGTAATACTCGGGCACCATCGTGAGTGAATGCCATCTGAAATCAACAAAAAATAATCATTTTAGTAAATGCCATGGTGAGATAGAGGATAAAAACATAATTAAATTGATGTTATACATGTTAAAGTAATTATTAGTATGACATTTATTGTATACCACCAGCAGCACATTGCAACAAATAACATAAACAGTATACTTTGCACCATTACAGGTTACATATAGACAGCATACACAATGAAATGAAAATACCCAAAATGAAAGATGATTTGAACATGTAAGACGTATAGTCTTACACTGTAGAAAGCTTCAACACACAAATCCTCTGCCACTACATATTTAATTACCCTCTAATAACCAGAGGAATGGGCTCCATCTGGTTTTAAATGCCCAAGGCATGCTGTGTGTCAGGATAGCACACCTACGATTCTACCAGGAATCTGGCGCCTTTATCTTTATAGTAAAAGTACTATTCTTTCCATGCAGGCTAATAAAAAAAATTGTGTTGGAATGTATAAAACCAATCAGTACAGAGTAATACCAAAAGTTGATTTTTGACAGGGTCCATTTTACCTCTATTTGATGCTTGGCATGTCTTTATACAACTCTCACACCAGCACAATTGTCTTTCTTGAACATTACCCATCCAACAATTCATGCATACTTCATTCTTTCAAATTGTCACAGCATGGAAAAGAAAACATATAGCAATGATGGTTATGTAATAGATATAATAAAACTCACCATTTGTGTTTTTCCTTTTGATATATCCATAAGTTGTTTACAGAGCTTGACACGTTTATCAACAGTTAAGTCATGTCTATAAAAAAAACGTCACCATTATTAAAGAACATTATTTCTGGGACATATTTAAAAGACAAAACATAGTCAATGTAGCAAGATGCATTATATACATATATTGTTATTAGCATTGAATTTAACTCTTAACACCCTGTACGTAAATTGCATCACATTAAAAATTAATGTCTAGATTACTGCAAATTTTTTTACAATCTGTACATGAGTAAAGATACTATAAACATTTGAATTAACAAACCTACTTTTAGGTATTTTGAGTTAAATTATTACAAGATGTTATGAGTTAATTAAAATTACATGCCAGCTCAATTTGGATAGTGAAATCATGAATATGTGTGAATGAGATAGGAGTTTTACATATGGATGATTACTCAAATACCACTTTAACCATGAGTGGGGCTTTTTTTCAGTTATATTGAATAAAGCAGGCAGGGTAATGTTTTGCATAACATCAGTACTTCAGTTAAAATCTACAAACTTCAGAATAGAGATTTAATAGCTGCCCAGTCAGAGATTGCTAACTCTTAATGTCTTGTACCACATGAAACTGCATTAGTAAGGCATTCTTGAAATGTAGAAAACAGTACTATGGTTGTATTACATTAAACATTTTGAAGTCTTTAGTTTACTGCAAATTTTTACAATGATCTATCCACTAGGTATTTTATCATTACAGATATGTTAAGAGAAAATTAAATGATGCCTACACTCTTCTTCCAAGCAATCCATTGATTTCATTTTTTAACCTTTTAGCATTTACATTATATATACTATTATATTTTCATGGTAAAGCTTTACCACACATAATATCGAATCTACGAGGTTTTGATGTTATTTATTTTGAGAACAATACGTTAACATCAGTATGAGCAACCGGTTACAGCTGGTTTGAACAGAAAGAGGGTGAAAGAATTCTGGCCGGATATGGCCAGTTTAAATGCTAAAAGGTTAAACTGAAGATAAAACCTTTATCTCCAAATTCTATTGGTGTATTATTGAAATAAGTGCAGGTATGGCTGCATGACATTTTGAGGTAGAATTTCCTGTCACAGACTTATAAAAACAAAGATGGATTTTTAACATTTTAACTTTTAACATCCTGTGATGATTTAGCAGAAAATATCTAAAACAGGTTTGGTAATTCAAATGATTGTAGTATCTTTATTAGTGGACAGATGAAAATTTGCAGCATTAAATTAAAGTAAAGACTTAAATTTTTAATTTGATACATTTATAGTGTTATTTTATACTTCTCAAGAATGTCTTGCAAACGCAGATTAATGAGAGACAGGACTATAAGAATTAAAGCAACTAATTTTACTTTCAACCAAGTTGCAAATTTCTGGGAGATAATTACACAAAAGATCTTACTTTCTCAGTTCTTCCCAAATGTGCTTTGAACTTTGGAGCAGGGTATAGTTATTCCGCAACTTTTTGAAATCTTTTTTCTCTTCTTTAGCATTCTTAGCTTTTTTTTTTTTTGCATCTATTACAAAAAGAGAAATGTAAAATATAAGAATCAAAATCATTCAAACCGAAATATGATATCTAATTTTGGCACAAGGCCAGAAATTTGGGTGGAATGTTATACCGGCCCCAGTACTTGACTGGTACATTATTTTATTGGCCCGAGAAGGATGAAAGGCAAAGTTGATGACAGCAAAATTTGAAAACAGACTGTAACTAAATACTACAAAGCATTTTGTTCAACGCTCTAACGATTCTGCCACCCGATCTTTCTAATAGCAGCACTAGGCCAATAAATTTGTGGGAGGGGAAAGTTGAATATACTGACACAGTACTTGACAGGTACTTTACCATATCAATTCTGCAAGGATGAAAAGTAAAGTTGACCACAGCAAGATTTGAACTTAGAATATAAAAATCTGTAATTAAATACTGTAAAGCATTTTGTCTTAACACTAACAATTCTGCTAATTCACTGCTCTCAAAATGTACATAAAAAGTACTTCATTATTGGCTGTTAGAACACTGAGTAATAGCTCTATTTCTCAGACTAAGATATTTGTTAGATAATATCAAGGGAAACTTCTCCAACAGTATAATACATAAGCCTTCAATGCTAGATCATTATTGTCCTCCTCAAAAAGTTAAACAAAGAACTTCTCCATGTCACTTTCTGCACTAAATATATGTCTAACAGATCATTCTCTTGCATGTCTTCTTAATAAGCTGGCTAGGTGGTAGTATGAGGAAAACTATATGGTTGGAGTGGCTACTATCAGAAATGATAATTGTTTCTACTTTAGGCACAAGGCCAGCAATTATCCCAGTGCATTACTGGTACTTTATTTTATTGACCCTGTAAGGATGAAAGGCAAAGTTAACCTCGGCGGGATTTGAACTCAGATCATAAAGGGACGTAACTATGCTGGAAAGCATGGCGTCCGACCCTCTACCGGTACTGCCAATCCGGGCATTGCAAAACCTTTCTCATATCGTAAATACCAGTAACATTTTTATATATTGCAGCCCTTTTCAATGAGATATATAGTAGTTACCATAGATTGTTATGGGTCACTATAAGGATTATGAACAAAGATGAACACTTTACTATTGATGGCACACATATATATAGCCAACAGTGAATGTGTTTTATGTTTACAACTGTTCTATTCTTTTATTTATTTTCCACTATTGAACTGAACTATGTCTTCAAGAATTTGGTTGATTACATGGACCTTCAGCACTCATTTTATTGACTTTGTAACGAAAGGTAAAATGGATTTTAATGGGATTTGAACTTAAAATGTAAAAGTGCATAACCAAATAATACAAGGTATTTTGTCTAATGATACCAATTCTGCCATCCATAAAGAATGTTGGTAGATAGGTTCCTTTAACTTCACCTAATTGACTTGAGCATCAACAAACAACTGGTGTAAACGACAATGGTTTGTATTTTATCAGTACTACTGTATTGAGTTCCTGGTTAAACAGCTTAACCCATTTGGCTTTACCTCTTTTGTTACTGTATTTCTAATGAAATACACTATCTATGTGTATTAATTAATTAAAAAAAGGAAATTGAAGAATTTAATGAAATAGCTAATATTAGTAAGCTATTGTTTCAAACATTACTTTAAAAGTTTCTTAACCGTTAGCATTTCATTACTCTATATATACTATTATATTTTTACGGTAAAGTCTTTACCTTACATAATATCGAATCTGACATTTTGATATAATTTATTTTGAGAACAATGCCTTAATATCAGTATAAGCATCCGGATAAAGCCAGTTTGAACAGAAAGAGGTGAGAGAATTCTGGCCAAATACAGCCGGTTTAAAGAAAATTACGATGGACCGTTTTAATATAAAGTATGAACATTTTAAAACGAGAAGTTGAATATCATAAAAACCAAGACAGTTTCGGTAGGTTGTTATCAAAAGGGTTAAACAAATAGTATGAAGAAGCACAATTCATCACAACAAATAACAGAGTATTATTATGGAACTGGTTAGGGCGGTGGATTGGCAGTTTCAGTAGATAATCGGACGCCATGCTTTGCAGCAAAGAGTTACGGCCTTTTATGGTCTGAGTTCAAATCCTGCCGAGGTTAACTTTGCCTTTCATCCTTATCCCAGTAATACACTGGGATAATTGCTGGCCTTGTGCCAAAAGTAGAAACAATTATTGTGGAACTGGTGGCTAACCTGAAATAACAGCTGGTTCTTTGATACAAAATTGTTTATTTTAAAGTGAATAAATTAGAATTTTCCATCATAACTTTATATGGGAACAGTTTGATAACTTATTAACACTAGCTTGATATAGAAATTAATGTAAAAGTTAAATACATTATTAAATCCTTACAAATTCCTGATAATTAACTGAAACACATGGGCAGTGTTTCATAAGAAATATTGTCACAAAAGGGTTAAATAATTTTCTTAACAGTTAAGTGAATAAGATGCATAAAATTAAGTGTCACTTCACTTTTCCCATGACCCTCCAGGAGTGTAGGGACAGTTTATACAGCTATCATAGATAGAGCCCAGTCTAACCCCTCCCTCTTTGGGTTAAAAAAAAAATTGAGTGTATTATCTAAATATACATGGAAACAACTGCTGCAAGTTTGAATCCAAGACTTATGAGGAGACAGTAAAAAAATTATTTACACTTGGCAATTTCATTTTTACAATAGGAAATATCTCTCTTAATTGCTTATTTTTCTGGAAACGGTAATTAAGATATCCCATTAGGATAGTTTCCTGTAATAAAACAAACTACTGTGGGAAATAAAGTATCTGCAGAAGACATCTAAAATATAAGAACAATATACTTAACAGAGAAAGAATCCTACAGATATATAACAATTTCTGGAATTAGAATTTCTCAAAAAATATCATCTTAAAATGATGTCTTTAAATATTGTTTTATTACATAAATGGGTACAAATATCACACTACTTTGGTTATAATCAAATGTTATTTTACTTAAAGTTCAAATGGTATATAAACCAGAGTGATAAAAGCTATCACAATGGTGAAAAAAGAAAAATATATTTATTCCATATTTTAGCTTTAAGCCTTTTCACAAGACATAAGGTTATATGACACAAACCTCTTATTTTAAAAGCGCCATATTTAATTAAAATTTTCAATGTAATTTCACATAAGAAGCTTTTGATAAGCTAGGTTTTAAACATCATCTTAATAATAAAAAAAAAATAGGTATTTTAATATATCCTACAAAATTCTTGATTATTTTCAAAATTTGTTGAAATACAGAGCAACATATTTCATTACAAATATGAAAACAGTACAGCTCCCATGATTTTGGAAACATTTTTTCATGCTCAGAGTTGCTGAAGCATGGAACAAACTACCTGCATCAGTTGTTACCTGTCAGGACACAGCATCCTTCAAAACTTCCGTGCTTCCTGAAATTCGCCAACACTATACCTTCCATACATGCATGTGTCTGTGTATATCACGACTCATACACTGTTCACTTTCCTGACATTTGTACATTATTCTATGTACTATACATGCACCTTTGATGAGTTGTAGTGCACCTGAGCACTGTACACAATAATTTTCATTATTATTGAATCTTAATAACTTTTGATTAGAAACATTGTAATGGCTTTCACAAAACCTAATTGCTTATATTTCAAATCAGTTAAATGAACTACAAGATCTTACTTCAAAATGATATTGCTTAATTTTCACTAAAACTTATGATAAGGAAAAAAAAAAGCAATACAAAAGATATTTACCACCAGCTTCTGTATTTGCTAGTTTTCTTTTCAGCTTATTTTCTTTCAGTTTAGCTGGGATTGATTTACCATCTTTCAGTTTCTTCAATTTTTGCATTGCTCCCTTAACTTTCACCTGAAAGAAAGAAAAAGAATTTAGAATTATACACATATAAACTGAATACCTGACACACATTTTGTATTAAAATAACAGTTTAACCCTTTTAACACCGAACTATCCCTGATTCTACAATACAAAACTGTTTTAAAATATATATATTTATACAAAAACCTTCCATCACAATTTTAAGAACATTTAATTTATGCTCCAAACACCAGCTTAATAACAAGAAAGTTTGTTATACTACTAAATTCTTGATTAATTTCAAAAGTATTTAAAAAATCAGAGGCAGTGTTTTTCATTAGAAATATAGTAACAAAAGGGTTAACATATATCACTACATCTATTACTTTTAATAAGTGTTAACTGAAGGAGATAAATGTTTCACAAACCTACAAAAACCATTATTGCCAGTTTCCACTTAAGTCTGATTTTCTATAAACAGAATTGCCTCAGTGTTGTAGGCCATCAAAATATTCATCATTTTTAGTGCTGTTGATGCTTACACTAGTGAATTGTTCCTACCCTGTAGTAAAATGTTTTAGTTATATACACAATGTATTGTCGATGATAGGGCTTCTTCAACTTGTACAGTTGGTTGTCCACTACCTTTCTGACTTCTCTATATGAACAAAATGATAATCTTAAATATGACAGTGTGTAGATCCAAGCCTAACCTTGGAATTACTAAGAACAATTCCTGACCACCACATGGTGTGGTTTATCTGTAACCCTTTATAATCAACTGAAGCTTTGTCCTGAAGACCATTGCCTCCTTATCGAGTACCTCAGCCCCTGGTACTATCCCCCACTCTCTTCAACTTGTACATCAGTGACATACCCCACACAAAATTACGACAGAATGGTTATACAGATGACCTTACCTTTCTCCACTCTGATAGAGTCTGGACTAACTTAGAGAGTGTACTAACAGCAGACATGAATCAACTGGCATACATATTTCCTGACCTGGAGATTGACGCTGAGCATGGCAAAGATGGCTGCAATAGCATTTCACCTGAATACCAAGGAGGCCAATTGTCAGCTCACCATTAACCTTGATGCATACCCCCCCCCCCCTACAATGCCACACCAACATATCTTGGAGTAAAATTGGACTGATAACTGACCTAACCTACAGACAGCACCTTGAGTCCTTATCTGCAAAGGTGTCCATGAGGAATAACCTTCTACACTACTTGGCAGGCTCATCCACCCTACATACCAGTGCTTTAGCCTTAGTCTACAGTGTTGCAGAAGCTCACATACTAAGAAGCTATATACAGCTGGATGTCTCCATCCTACACCAACTAAGTATCTACCTGTGCTCTCAGGTATTGTTCCTGCACCCCTTCGTAGAGAGCATCACACACACGAGGTTAGATACTAAGGCCTCAATATACCCAAGTCATCCCCTCCATGACATAGTTGAGGATTCTTAGCTAGTAGACCAACACCAACCCTCTTCTCTCGTGACACAGCAAAACTAAAATTTCAATATGCTTCAAACATGGAGAGCTAGCTGACAACAGACAATCCAGATTGGCCCAACTGAATGTCAGCCCCAATAAAACTCTCCCACCAGGCACTGACCTCTTTCGGGAGTGGGTGTCCTTGAATTAGTTACGCACAGGTGTCAGTCAATTCAATGCAGCCATGCACCACTCAGGGCCATGGGCATCAGCAGCTTGACAGTGTGGCTCATCAGAGCAGACTGTAGGATATATACTGAGTGACAGCCAGGATCTCGGTATATACATCACACACCCTAATCCCACTATGGTGAGCTGGTTACAGCACCCGTGGGATGTGACATGATTGCTGTCTCATAAGAAAGAAGAAAATCCCAATTTGACAGAACAGAGCAACAGTCAGAGGATGCCAGAAGTCTAAAAAGAAACAGATGCTAAAAGAAATTTGTCCACAAATGATGAGTACTTAGTTATCTTCCAATCTCCTTCAGTAGACAGAAGCTCCTGGTTTTATGGCCAAAATGTCAAATCTAGTGTCCAGATGAGTGACTTCCCTCCTTTGAACAGGAAAAGGATTATCCCATCTAGACGTCTACAGTTGCTGTGGTTGTGACAGACAGGACTTGTGAAAGTAAACTTAGTGTTGAAACTCAGTAACATGTTAAAAGAATGTGTCCCACACTGTGCTGACAAAAAAGCAGGTACTGCCTGAATTTGTCTGCAGTAGCTCCAGCGACATTTGTGGTTCACACACAGAGACCATGGCACAGGCAGCCCTGAGCCTGTACACACATTTTCAAGAAGAGTGTTGATCAACAAAGAGGATATTGTGTTGAGGAAATTAAGAAAGTGTTGGGTAATGATGACTAGATTCTCTTGTTAGTGGATTTACATTTGATATTGTTAGAATCAAGTATCAGAATAACATTTTTTACCTTTAATGATTTCTTTTTCTTTTCCATCTTTTTCACTTCTACCTTTTGTTCTTCTGCCCCACTTTCACCTGGAAGATCATTTTCATCACGTTCCTGTATAACAGAATACTGTGGGGTCTTGGCTGTTAACTTTTGAATCCTCATTGATAGTTCAGCACCATCTGGTTGACCTCGTGCACTGCAGACAGCCTTCTCCCAAGTTACATCCAATTTACTCTTGGATTTTTTGGAAAATGTACTGTCCAATGTATTGTCTAGAACGGGATGTATGGAACTGATGTCGTTAAGTGGTCCAAGGGAAGTGAGAAAATCAGATTTTGTTTCGTTCCTTGATTGTTTAGTATTTCCTTCATCAGTTGCCGTCTCCAGGCCACTGTCTGAGCTGATGTTCTTGTGTTTTCGTTTCCTGGCATTTGCAGCTTTGTCTATCTTTCTTTTGGGCGCTGGCATTGATGGTTGTGCAAGCTTCATTGGCTCCTTTTGTATAATGCTGTCTCCTTCGGGTGGGCGACGTTGATTTTGTGCATGAACATCGAGACTAGTGGAGTGACGGCGGATCTTTTTATTTTTTTTAGTAGTGGCGGCCTCGGGACTTTCCATCACTGTAATGGAAATTATACACAATTAAATACAAAATGATACAACGCGACTTATAAATAAATATGAAGTAAATAAATACATAAATTATAAAAATGAAGAGATAAAATGCACAGAAAATTACTTTTTATACAGAAACAGCAAAATCTCAATAATTTGACAAATATAATTCTTGTATATACTCTTTAGAAAAACTAATTAAAACATTTTCGGTTAATTTAAAATGTCTACATAGATTCGATTCCAGCACATACTTCGTTACAAAAAGAATGTACACTGGCAACCGCGCGTATTACGGATTGTATTACAAGATATCATGGAGCAACTAGTTAAATAATAAGACTGGCTTATTATATATATATCAATATAAAATTATATATATATTATATTCCCCTGAACTTTGCCAAGAGTAAAGTTAATAGAACTCCGCTGGATTACAAACAAAAGCTTTTGTGCAGACGGTGGATATATCAAGTAACATTAAATAAATAAATAAATAGATATTTGATGTAGAGAAAGTGGGGGGTAACCGTTTTTAAGAAACTGAATTTTAAAATAACTGGGGCAACAGTTTCTTGCAAGATTTCAAATGAAATTAAGTTTCTTTAACTGAAAAGCGATGTTTTTTTTCTTTGTCTTTTGTTTTTTTTTTCAGATCTGCCGTTACAATGATTTTTATGAAGTGACTGATTATCTTTTGGAGGTAAAGTTTGTGGATGAGCATAAAACTCTTAAGAACAAAAACATTTGCCATACGCGCGCTTTAAAAAACAAAACAACTACAAAAGCTGTAACCAACAGGTTGGTATTAAACAACTAACCGTAAAATATTCAGCTAGTAAAGTAACTAATATTTTGGCTAAATCGTCTAGAAAATAATTTTAGAATACAATGAAAATACAGCGTTCTTTCCTTTTAGGTAGACGTCAAGATCGGATCAATAATTTAAATTAATTACAATAATTTTCTTTAATCATTATCAAACATAATTCAAGTTTAAACATTATCTTTTACTAATAAATAATTTCGAATTTACATATACAAAATTCCTGCAGATACATGGAAAAAAAAAAGTGCTATGATCCACGTAATTTGCGATATTTCCTTTTCTATTACCGATAAATCATTCGATCAATCGGGTACCATTCGTTTTCATATTACTTATTTCATTATGTACAGCGATTGACGTCTACTTAAAACGAAAGAACGCCAAAAATAAAATATAAAATCTCAATATATAAACAGGTGCAAATTTTATACTTCTATTATGAAAAATAGATATTTATTACGATTTCTTTTATAAAAAATATTTTATTACGATGTTAAGCTAAAGCATTTCCGTTATTTCGGGGTGAAATTGAGATAAATCTCAAGGAATATAAAATGGTTAACTAACAAAAATCTAATGGAATATAAATGTGCAGAAGTGATTCAGTTTGGTCATTTTTTATATATATATATATATAAAGGTTATGTTAATAAAAACTTTAAGTAAACAAAACATTCATTAATACTAAATATAAGAATTGATTTATCTGATAGTTTCAATTTACCCATTAACGAAATCAAACCACGTGTCTACATTTGGTGAAGATTTACATACAAATATACGGAATAAAACATGAATATAATAAAAATTGTATAAAATAAAGGAGACAAAAATATAAAACTATTCACTTACCTTCAATTAAATGTATTTATTTTCAAACTAAAACTTATAAAAGCCACAAATTGAAGTTATTACAATTAAATGTGGCGACTGGGTACAAAAGAGAATGTTAAACCATCAATCTATCAGCAGTTAAATTTTCTACAAATAAAAATCAAAGATCGTCAATAAAATTTATCTTTTCATAAAATTAAATCTCTTATTAAATTATTCCTTGCATGGCTTTATAAAAAAAAATCCTGAATTCGGTAATCCCTTGAATTCGCTATCGTAATCACTTTTTCGAGCACTAAGCTTATTTAGGGAGCAAGGCTAATTAGACCGGTGTGGCAGAAAATAATGTCCCGTTCGTCACATTATACCGAAACAGTCAGATTGTTTACTAATGTGCTCGAATAATAGAAGTAATAGTTTTCATTTTTGCTTGATACATATCAAAAAACAAATCGACTATTCTGAGATATCGGTCGGTTTAGATGCAATAGAAACCTTCGAGAGTATCATTCTTCTCGCTATTGTGTTACATATTCTCACCTGGTGAATAGCAGTCGATAAGATTAATAGCGTTAGTCAAGTTGTGACGTTCTTTAGAGTAACACTAAACTGAACGACGATGATAAGAAAAGTGGTGAAAGCAATAATTTTGGGAGCTCCTGGATCTGGAAAAGGGACAATTTCAGAGAGGATCCTGAAAGATTTTTCAATGAAGCACTTAGCAAGCGGAGATTTATTAAGATCTCAGATTTTGAAAGGAACAGGTTGGTGAAATCCCTAAGGCTCAGTTCTTGAACTCTGTTACCCTATTTATAATTTCTCATTTATGTTCCCTTCATTTCCTACTTTTTAACTGGCATGTTATACAAGCACAAAACAATTTCTCTATTTGTTCCCTGCCTCTAATGTTAAAACCATTCATTTCCCTTCTTTTATCGGCCACGTATCGTGTATTTATTTTCCAGCATATTTTCCAAATTTCATTTTACTTATATAAGTCTATTATATTATATAAGTCTGTTGATTCGTAAATTGTTTAATCGTGAAAATTTGCCATAGATATCTTATATTTGAAGTTGATTTTACCTATTTTTTTTTTATATCTTGTTTATAAACTAAGTAAAACTCATTAAAATAATTAGACTTGGGTCGGGTGGGGCTGCATGCAAGTTTTCATTTTGTATATATTTTTAACAAGGCCCAGTACCGAAACTCTAAATATATTACGAGTTGTATATTTTGGTTATGATTGCATTGAGTATAACTTATGTATGACAACGAGCTAGTTTTTAAAGCATTTGCATGAATGTTTCGCTTTAGGTATATAAAATAAAAAGCGTCGAATTAGCAGAAATGTTAGATTTAAGAATGCCTTCAGTGTTTGTCTCGACTCATTGCGCTCTGAGTTCAAATCCCGCTGAGGTCGACTTTGCCTTTCATTCTTTCGAGATCGATAAAGTGGCAGTCCAGTGATGGGGATCAATCCCCACCTCTGTCTCTTTCTTACACACACACACACACACACACACACACACACACTCTCTCTCTCTCTCGCACACACACACTCTCACACATACTTTCTCTCTCTCTCTCTCTGGGAGACATCGGCTATGTCCAGACTTAGAGAGAGTGGGGGGGGGGGGCTATGCCAGGGCTAAAATGCCAAGACACGCCATGTGTCAAGATCGCACGCCCATTATTCCATCAGTAGTTAGGGACCTTTCTCTTTATATAAAATAACTGACAATAAAATACTATATAGTTAAATAGAATGACACGTGCGTCTTATCGGAGCCTTAGGCAAGATGCTTTTTTTTCGATACAACGAACTGCCTCACTTTTTATTGGGGACATTAAAGGAAACTCAGATCTTCTTCTTCTTCTTCTTCTTCTTCTTCTTCTTCTTCTTCTTCTTCTTCTTCTTCTTCTTCTTCTTCTTCTTCTTCTTCTTCTTCTTCTTCTTCTTCTTCTTCTTCTTCTTCTTCTTCTTCTTCTTCTTCTTCTTCTTCTTCTTCTTCTTCTTCTTCTTCTTCTCCTCCTCCTCCTCCTCCTTCTTCTTGAGAGGGTCGTGGGGATAGAGTCTTCAAACACTCCTTCTAGTGGGTTCTTTTAGAAGCCACCGTCTCCAACTGATCCTGCTGGATCCTCAAGTGTTTCCAGCCAAGCTCATGGATGTTATCCAACCATCTTGCTCCGGGTTTAACCTAGAGTCTTCTGCCAGTTGGTTTTGCCTGTAAAATCTGTCTAACTGTTCTTTCCTGAGACATTCTAACCACATGTCCATAGTATCGGAGTTATGATTTCACAATTCAGAGTAGTAGTAGCTCTGCCTGGAGTGACTCTCTGATGTCCGCGATCGTATTTTTTTGGTAATTTCCCAAGATTCATGACTATAGGTAAGTGTTGGCATGAATATCGAATTGAAAATAGCAAGTTTGGTTTTTACACCTACCTTCCTTTTTCTGATTACTGAATGCTGAAGTTGGCACATTACTGCCCCAGCTCCTGCAATTCTTGTACTTAATTCAGCCTCCTGCCTTTCTTCACTTTTGAAGGGATTTAATAATATAAACACTTGGTTTTTACGGGTGGATGCCCTTCCTGATACCAACCATGTTACAGTGTAGACTGAATGCCTTTTATCATGGCACCAGTATGACCACCTTACAGAGTGAACTGGGCACTTTTTGTAATGTCACCAACACAACCACCTTACAGTAAGGACTGGGTGCTTTTTTTGTCATGTCACCAGCATGACCACCTTACAGAGTCAATTAGGCACTTTTTGTCTTGAAAGGCAAAGTTAATTTTTGATTTGAACTGAAAGCACAATGAGCTGGAAGAAATACCAAGGTATTTCTAATCTGGCTCCATAAGGATTCTGCCATTTTTCTGTCTTGTTTCTGTGTCTAGTCAAAAGAAATCAATATCTGAACAGTAATTCGTTTTCTCACCAATTTTCACTAGCCTTTCAAATACTTGTAACCATTATAACCATTCATTAGTACTGGCATTGTATCAGGAAATGACCAGGAGCATTCTCTCTGAATTTGATTAAAGTATAATTAATGCCATAAATGATGTCTTTGTACTGGTTTCTTCTGCTATTACTTTGTCATTGTTCATGATCTGTATTCTTTTATGTTTTGAGGTATTGAGATTCCAGCCTTTTTTTGTAGATATCTCATGGGACTTAAAAGTGTTACTGATTAACACTTTAGCGTTTACATTACTCTATATTTACTATTGTATTTTCACGATAAAGGCTTTATCTCACATAATTGTCTCACGTAATATTGAATCTATGAGATTTTGGTATTATTTATTTTGCAGTACCGGTAGAGGGTCAGACAACATGCTTTGCAACATAGAGTTACGGCCCTTTACGATCTGAGTTCAAATCCTGCCGAGGTTAGCTTTGCTTTCATCCTTATGGGGTCGATAAAATAAAGTACCAGTAATACACTGGGATAGTTGCTGGCATTGTGCCAAAAGTAGAACAATACCTTAACATAAGTATGAGCAGCTGGTTATGGCTGGTTTGAACAGAAAGAGGTGAGAGAATTCTGGCTGGATGCAGCCAGTTTAAATGCTAAAGGCTTAAATACTAAATATAAAACAGTGATCATGATTGTAACCATTAATAGCAACAGTATTTAAGAAGTTGATTAATCTCAGAAATTGTAGTCAAATCTCCCTCTCTTGGACCACACTCTACATTCAAGGATTTCACATAGATATCAAACAAAGGCTTTCACTTACTCTGGTTCTAAATACCCTTTTATCAGCCCTTTAAATTCAACTGCTGCTTTTACTGCCCTTCCAACTTGTTCACTCTCTAACAATTGTTTGACTCTCTCATCCTGCATCAAGGACATCTCATGTCACCCCTCTCCAAACTTATCATCAGTGACTTCAATGCTCACAGCTTTTGTGAACTGCTGTATTTCTCCGACATCATAGACACTGGCACAGAAACAGAATCTATTACCATTCTGAAATCTCTGTAATATAACAGCTTCATTGTCATTACCTTTACATAATCCTGATTAACACATTTAAACACTTTTGATCTCTTTCTCACCTAAAAACCCAGCCTTTACCAGACAACATGAATCTCTGCATTTATCATACAGATTCTTTGGTCATTGCCTAATTGCAGCTACCCACTACACATTCACATACTGCACAACACTCACATCTTCAAACCCTATTACACCTCTGGTACTTCGAATCAATTCTCTTGTCAGAGTTCTGCTAGTTTTACCTTAACTATTCCTGGCAACGTATGTACTCCTCTGAGCTATCTAAGTACATAAAATCAACCTTTTACATTTCTCCAACAGCTAAGTCCAACATCCCTTAAGTCCACCAAGTAGAATAAAATGGCCTGCAATACCTAGATAAATATACCGCCTCCAACATCTTGGTGGCTTTTACTGAATACTGCAACTCCTGTAAGGTTGTCATTAGTAAAGCAAAAGATTCCATCATTCATTGCACCATCTGAAAAGTTTCTTGCCTTATAAATTGCAGCTGGTCTTTCTGTTCCATTGCGAAAAAAAAAAAAAAAAAATCTTTACCAACTTTGCAGAATCTTCCTATCCACTGCTTTTCTATTAAACTGGATTCGTTAGCATTACAAGCTGAACATAAAGCACATGAACCTCATCAATTTCTGAGGCCATGTGAAGATTATGTTTGCAACCCCTTTCTTCTGACTAAGCCATAAGAATAATCTAACTGTGGTTTATCAGCCTCTGTAAATTTTGGTGAAAGCAATGTTGTACTTAATATCGCTAAAGCCTTTGACTGTGCATGGCATGAGAACCTTCTAGCTCAGTTGCCTACTATGGTCGCCATCTGTCTCATACTTTAGATTGGTAGCTTCCTATCACACTTTGATCACTGCAGTATTTCATGATTGGAATCTCATTGCAGTATATGTTGATTGGGTTATCACCAACCTACTCTCTATCAATTCTCTTCTACTCTGTTGCTGTTAGGTAATGTTTTCCATACTTTTGTTATAGCAACATTAACGACCCACTTATTGCCCTTTCTACCAACACACGTCTCTATACAGATAACACTACACCCTTTATTCTTATACAAACACACACACACACACATACACACACATGGAAAATGGACGTTAAACGATAATGATGATATATACGGACGTAAAACGGTGATGATGATGATATATATATATATATATGTGTGTGTGTGTGTATATATATGTATATATGTATACATACACATGTATGTTTGTGTGAAGGTAACATTAGATATGATAAGCACTAATGAGAGACAGATAAAAGAAACAGGCTAGCACTGATGAAACTTAAGCTACATTTCTCAGTTGTTGAGCAATGACATTACAGATTAAACTTCAGGACATATGTTGATTACCTTCATACTCAAATTAGGTACTTGGATCTATTTTTACTGATGTTCTTTATAAACTGTAGTACTTGAATCTCTAGGATAAATTGGTCAGTTTCTTAGTTTAGCTGGACAAGTTCACCCTGTAAGGAGGTCGTTTCAGTGCCACTATAAAAAGCATCTAATCCGTGCTTAACGTGGGTGGTGTTAGGAAGAGCATCCAGCCATAGAAACCAAGCCAAAATACAGATCCATATGAGTAAGACTAGGTCTCTGGACCTGACTTGTTTCATAATGTGACAACCCATCTAACCCATGCTAGTGTGGAAAATGGATGATGATGTTGATGATGATGATGATATATATTCTCTACTCTTTCAAAAGTAGATATAAAAAGATGATGAGGATTTATACATTAAGGCAGAGGTCCCAACCACTGGATCACAGACCAGTACAGGTCTGTCGATCATTTGCTACTGGGCCGCAAAGAAATAATTAACTCATTTAAAATTATATAATAGATAAATTGAATATTGGACTTTAATTTAAAAAGATTTACATGAAAGTCAAAAGTTTATATACTTTTTCTTCCCTTTAATAAATTGCTCTCTTTATTGAAATGCACTTATATAACACATATGTGCAACTACCGGAAAGATTGTCTGGCATGAAGCTGGTCTGTGGTATGAAAAAGGTCTTATATAGCAAGATGACCCACCTTGATTTGATGTTTATAACAAGAAATAACAATTATGAATGAATTAACTACTATTACTAAGATTTTCAACATAAAAAACATATACAACGGTTCAACCTTTACTAGTATAGAAAGCAGACATTAATTGATGTTGATGATGATATATATTAATGTATGTATGTGTCATCATCATCACCATCATTTTAATGCTCGCGTTCCTTGCTAACAAGGGTAGGATAGGTCTACATGGACCAAGTCAGTACTGAAGCGGGGCTACTGATCTCCCAGACAGGCTAGGGATCTGCATCACGCTTATGTACAGTCTCATGTTCTACTGAGTACACAGGAGAAATCGTCATGTCTTTGACACAACTAAAGGGGCCTCTCAACCATTTGTTTGGCAAGCTTTATATGGCTGAGTACCCTTCCATCCACCAACCACTTTACAGTGCATACTGTGTGTGTTTATCATGTAGATCACCAACACTAGAAATGTTGCCACACTGTGGCATGACTGGAGGGTCCTCTTGACCCTTTTTTTTTTTTTGTATGTATATGAATATACACTCACTTATGTATATTTAGATTTAGAGATCTTATAGTCAATTTAACAACAGGCTCCAGTATTTTGCTGGTACATTTTATCTTTTGAAAGTGAAAGCAGGAAGAGAAGAAAAAATAACAAACAATTCTGGTTGGATTTACAGCCAGAGCATAGGCAGTCAAATTTAACTATTTACAAAGTATTTAACTCTTTAGCATTTACATTACTCTATTTATACTATTATATTTTTGTGATAAAGGCTTTACCTCACATAAATATCTTACATGATATCGAATCTATGAGATTTTGATATTATTTATTTTGAGAGCAATACCTTAACATCAGTATGAGTGGCTGGTTACAGCCAGTTTGAACAGAAAGAGGTGAGAGAATTCTGGCCAGATACAGCCGGTTTAAATACTAAAGAGTTAATCCAACATTGTATATACTTTCTAGAGTCATCAACACCAACATTTTAAAAATTTATACTTTTACCATGATAGAAATTTTGTTTTGGGGGCTAAAAGTTTTAGTAAAAATAAATGAGATTGTGTGGCACTTATGCTTTCTCATTTCTCAATGGGAACATTGACAAAAAACATTTGCAATGAAATCACTCACACTAAAACTAGGTCACACTGTCAGATGACAACAACCCTAATTTGTTTCTCTCAAACAATGACCATGCTATTGACTTTCTTCCAAACACCTGCTCTTAAGTTACTTGATAAATGAGAGAAATGCTGGTTGTATTTGTTTCCTTTCATGGTTGGATGAGTGATTTTAAAGAAAACTGAAGTGTCTGCTTGTAACTGGGTATATATGCAAATGTGTGTGTGTGTATATATATATATGTGTGTGTGTGTGAGTACCAACTATATAATGAAGCTATATACACACATACGCACATAAACAAACCTGTCATCATCATCATCATCATCATTTTACGTCTGCTTTTCCCTGCTTGCAAGGGTGGGACGGGTCTTATTCAGCAATTTAACAACAGGCTCCAGTATTGTGTGTGTGTATATATATATATATATGTGTGTGTGTGTATATATATATATGTGTGTGTGTGTGTATATATATATGTGTGTGTGTGTGTGAGTACCAATTATATAATGAAGCTATATACACACATAAACAAACCTGTGTGTGTGTGTATATATATATATATATATATATATATATATATATATATATATATAGGAACCAGTAAGACCCCGACAGCTGAGCTCAAGCCGTTTCGACGGCTAATTCTGGACTAAATGAAAATTTATCCTGGTATTTAAATAGCCGATCTTCTCAAGGGGTAATTCCATATATGGTCAAAGTGATTGTCAAAAATCAGTAGTAATTCTGTGGTTGCAAATTAGTAGGGGAGATGGTGGCTAAACCTGCCAGTAGGAGAAAGAGGGGAGGGGGTGGAGTAGACCCAATCAAGCGTTGGTAGTGCCAGCTACAGCTGGGCATGAGGTCAAAGAAGATACTGGGGAGGGGGAGGGGGAGGAAGTCGGAACGGTAGGTAGAATAATGGGGGGTAGAAATATATAGGAAAGAAAAAATACTGAGAGTGAAGAAAAGCAAATAAGTGTAAAGAAAAAAGTAAAGTAAATTCTACGACCTAGGTCTCTAGCTATTGTTAGGCTAGAATAAAGAAAGAAAGAAAGAAAGAAAGAAAGAAAGAAGTAAAGAAAGAAATAACGAAATAAGTAAAAGAACTAGGTGGGACGGATAGACAAGGACCCTTTAAGAGGTATAAGTACGTAAATGATACGGTGACGGGTCAACAAAAGGGGCCAAAATACTAAAGAGACTACCACGAAATAAACAATAAAGGTTTCCATCCCGGGCACAATGCCAGCAACCACCCATGCAGCAAAGTGAACTAGTACGAGATAATAATTCTGAGTCCCGAGAAAAATATATACTAATGCTAACTCTAAAAGATCTAAAACAAGCTACATGAAAGTTCGTACGAGGTAAAGGTAGAATACGGAAAGATAAATTCAGAATCCACCCCGCCCAAAAGAAAAGCGAAGAAAGAAATACTGAAACGAAAAAATAAGGCATAAGTGCCACTAAGAAATATAGAGGGCACAGAGAATAGTGGGAGCGGTCGGAAAAAGGGGACAAGTATCCGGGGTCTAAACCAACTGCTATAAAAGGCGGAGTCCGCCAAATCTATCATAGACTAGGGGAGGGGTGGGGGTACTAAGGCTACAAGGGGCCAAAGGGCAGCCTCGGGTGGGCGAGAAAAGACGCCGGCAAAGGAGAAGAGCTGGGGTAGAAGGACTAAGGAGAGAGGGGGGAAGGAAATAAAGGAAGCGATAAAAGAATACAAAGAAGATCTTACGTCTCCCTTGGCAAGCAGGGTTACCCATTGCAAAATCGGCAAGTGGGGTGTTATAGCCCTAGTCTACCCCCCCGGGTCATTATGGGGTTTGAGGGTGAGGTAAGTCCTACGCAATCTATGTTTACATGCAGTAACCAGTTCATCTTTCTTGTTTAGGAGTTGGTCCGTCGAAAACAGCATTTGTAAAGTTTCCTCCGAGCATAAATTGCACGGACGGCGTCCTCCCGTGTAAGAATTGGCTCTGGACAGTAATCTCCAAGTGAGATCATAGGTGATGTTGTTGTCCTTGAGGTCCCATATGTGGCCCGAAAGTGTAGTGGCGTGTCGCCGGGCCGGGTTTCGGAAGGTATGTCTATGTTGGTATAGCCGGGTCTTGAAGTCACATGCGGTAAGTCCTATATAGGCTTTGTTGGAGGTATCCGTCCTCACGTTGCACTGGTAGATCACATTACGGTCTCTGCATCTATTGTCGAGTGGGCAAATGGATCTATCCGGGCAGTTACACCTCCTGGTCGGTTCTCCACTGATATTTAGGTTATTTCTGCCATCGGGGTTGAGTTTTTTGCTGTTAGAGGAGACGATGTTTTGTGCGAAGTTTGGTGTAGTGCTGTAAGAGAGTTTGATGGTATTTTTGTTAATTATGTTGTGGTAGCGGTGTTGTAATGGGAAGTGTTTTTCAATGAGCCTAAAGAATAGTTTCCCGATGGGAGTTGTCACCTCTGCGTTGTGGGGAGGATTGAACCATGTTACATTGCGTGAGCGGCGGTGTCTCCTGCTGGTTCCGCTAATGGGAGCTGGACAGTAGGATATTTCCTCCCGGAAACCACTCCGCTTGAGGGCCTGGTTGTAATAAGGCGCATGTTCATCGAATATCCGCTCATTAGCTGACAAACGGGATATGCGGAGGGAGATGTTTTTGACCAGGTTGTTTGTGATGTTCCTAGGATGGTTTGATCGGCGGTGGATGTAGTGCAGATTGTCATTAGGTTTCCTGTATGGGTAGTACAGGTCGTTTTCGAGGTCAAGGGTCACGTCCAGGAAGTTTACTCGGGTCAGGGACGTTTGTAGGGTTATTTTAAATCCCCAGTCGCGGAAGAATCTGATTAATTGTTTCCGGACCCGATCTGTACTACTGGGGTTGTACCCTTTAAGGGTAAGGAGCCCATCATCACGGTACAATCCACCACCGAATGCAGGAAACATATCAGTGAGTTTGGCTATTAGGAATAATCCTATAAGATCAGTGACCTCCGCCGAATCCGTGGCGCCCATGCTGACGTCGAAGGGTGAGTCGGGAGCTCTTTTTATCCATTTAGAGTCGTCAAAGAGTAAGACTGTCTTCCTGGCGTGGAGGATGATTTTTCTTTCCTGGTCGGTGATGGGCACAAGTGTTTCGGCGAAGTCCAAGGCGGCAGTAAGTAGCGGTAAGGTGATTGAAGCATAGTAGCTCTCTATGTCGAACTGTATGAATTTAGTTTCTCGTTTATCCTCCATATTGCTGAACCAGGAGATTACTTCCTGGGTGTTGATCCATAGGCTAAGTCGGGCGTGTTGCTTGACTTTTGGTATCACGCGGTCTAGGATTTTTTTGCTGATTCTCCCTATGTCGGACTTCGTTGGGTTAATAAGCCTGATAGAGGGTTTACGGTCAAAATCGGATTAATGGTCCTTCAGTGTGAAGTATGGTGTCCGTGGGTCTAGAGGTTCCGTGCGGTCGGCGACCCCGAGGCTGGAGGTAATTTGTTGTCCATCTCGATTTATGTCCTCGATGCAAGAGTGGTTGGCCTTTTTATAGGTGGAGTTTAGGCTGCTCCTGATCAGTGTGTGGTATCTGTCAGGGTTGACAAAGTATAGGTTCCCGGTTTTATCCGAATGCACCATGATGTCATTTGTGTTATCATACTCTGTTAAGTTGCTACGGAGTTTTTGTAGGAATCGGTTGTGTCTGGGTTTAAATTTAATGTTCTTGACCAGTTGGAAGAGGTCATTCTCGAAGGGTGCGAGCAAAGGGTTCAGGGGCGGAGATTTGTAGGTAATAAATCCGAATCTCTCCTTTGTGCCGAAGTCTTGGTTGTCGCAATATCTGTCATAGAAAAAAGTTCTCCATCTAAGTCTTTTCGCAAATAGATCGATTTTTTGCGTGAGCATCCGAAGGTAAAGTTATTTCGGTGGGATTGGGATGTTCTTGGTAGAGAAGTCAATGTTGTGTTTTCGCATGGTGCGGGTGAAATGAATTGAGCTTAGCGGAAAAGTCTGGATACGGCGTGGTAGGGTCGGAAAGTGCTCTACTACGGGAGTAGTCTCTTTAGTATTTCGTGGTAGTCTCTTTAGTATTTTGGCCCCTTTTGTTGACCCGTCACCGTATCATTTACGTACTTATACCTCTTAAAGGGTCCTTGCCTATTCCGTCCCACCTAGTTCTTTTACTTATTTCGTTATTTCTTTATTTCTTTCTTTACTTCTTTCTTTCTTTCTTTCTTTCTTTCTTTCTTTCTTTCTTTCTTTCTTTCTTTCTTTATTTATTTATTCTAGCCTAACAATAGCTAGAGACCTAGGTCGTAGAATTTACTTTACTTTTTTTCTTTACACTTATTTGCTTTTCTTCACTCTCAGTATTTTTTCTTTCCTATATATTTCTACCCCCCATTGTTCTACCTACCGTTCCGACTTCCTCCCCCTCCCCCTCCCCAGTATCTTCTTTGACCTCATGCCCAGCTGTAGCTGGCACTACCAACGCTTGATTGGGTCTACTCCACCCCCTCCCCTCTTTCTCCTACTGGCAGGTTTAGCCACCATCTCCCCTACTAATTTGCAACCACAGAATTACTACTGATTTTTGACAATCACTTTGACCATATATGGAATTACCCCTTGAGAAGATCGGCTATTTAAATACCAGGATAAATTTTCATTTAGTCCAGAATTAGCCGTCGAAACGGCTTGAGCTCAGCTGTCGGGGTCTTACTGGTTCCTATTACCCACTCTACTACCTCAAGTATTGAGTACTTTGGTGCGTTATGGTCCTCCTGGTTCCTTACCACATTTCTTTCGTTATATATATATATAGTTTTAATATAGATGAGATTCTACAGGACTAGAACTGTTTCAAACTTTATACTCTGCTATGTATTGAGTACCTTACTTACTGTGGTTACCTCCGATTCAACCCGGAATAACTTATATATATATATATATATATATACACACATATACTGCAACTTTTTAAGGTGACCTACAAGTATATGTGATGTGAGGGAAATTTAGGTGGTTATTTGTAGCTTGAGTAGACCTACAACAAAAACATTCCAACAGTCATTGTATATAACTGGGACTATATTCTCTAATATATCTTTCCATTTTAAGGACACAAAGTGTAATTTGTGGGAGCTCAGGTTGTTATTTTTAGCAGGTCAGCTTTCTGCATACAGGCTGTCTTAGTCATTGTAGTTATCTAACCCCTGGTTGGTTCTGATTAATTAGACCCATGATAAAAGGTGCACAAGCCATGGCCATCCTGTCTTTTTATATATCAGGGGCTACCTTGTCTTCTTTTGAAGTAGGGAGTATGTTGGACTACATTATATTTTTGTTTCATTCTTCTGATACCAACCTGCCTGAAACTGCCCCTGGTTCTATAATACTAAACTGTTTGTTTTAAAGTGTTTATACTTAAATTAAAACATTCCATTATAAAATGCTTTTGCAGTCTTGTCTGCGGAGCGCAGCCCCAACACTGCTGCGCCCTAGGCATAGAGCCCATCACCCTCCCTTTTCCCCCCTTCATTTTGCATTTTTTAAATATCTGTAGTGTTGTTATTTGAAATAGATTTGTTTATGATTTTCTTGATTTTATAACTGTAAATATCTTAGAAGAAAAATTGGTTGACATCTATCTGTATGGTTGGCTGTCTGATTTCAAGATATATTTATTGTTTGATTAAATAAAAATACAATTTTTTGTAATAAAAAAAAAAAAATGTTAAATAATGTTACAACCATTAACTTAATAATGAAAACTAAGCTATATTAATAAAATAAGGAGCTGATAGTCAGATTGGTTCAAGGAAACAATATTTCTATAGGTGTTAATTTTGCTGATACTATCTACTGGGTGATATTAGATAGTGTAGAAGAAGGTGGGATTTAAACTGAGAACACATAGAGAGTTAGATCACATATTCAACAATCCTGCCAATCCACCACCCCTGGAAAGGTACTTTATTTTTTGACCCCGAAAGGATGAAAGGCAAAGTTGACAGTGGCAGAATTTGAAGTGAGAGCACAGATAGTTGGAGCAAATACTGACACTTCAACAAATTTTCAACAACATGCTTTACAGCATAGAGTTACGTCCCTTTACGCTCTGTGTTCAAATCTC
Source organism: Eledone cirrhosa (assembly GCA_964016885.1). Lineage (NCBI taxonomy): Eukaryota > Metazoa > Mollusca > Cephalopoda > Octopoda > Eledonidae > Eledone > Eledone cirrhosa. Next base: position 355,104,386 of record OZ024740.1, read on the forward strand.
TCCAGGGTTAGCTTTGCCTTTCATCCTTTTGGGGTTGATAAAATAAAGCACCAGTAATGCACTGGGGTCGCTTTAATCGACTTTCCCCTCCCCATATATTGTTGGCCTTGTGCCTAAATCAGAAACCATTATTAGTTAGGTAACTAATCCCGCCGAGGTTTACTTTGCCTTTCATCCTTACGGGGTCGATAAAACAAAGTACCAGTAATGTACTGGGTAATTGTTGGCCTTGTGCCAATAGTAGAAACAATTATTAGTTAGGTAACTGAGCAGTGATTTGGCAGTATTAGTAGAGCGTCCAACAACATGCTTTGCAGCATAGAGTTACGTCCCTTTATGTTCTGAGTTCAAATTCCGCTGAGGTTAGCTTTGCCTTTCATCCTTAGAAATATGGTAATACATGTAATAAGAAGGCAAGGTGTGATTCGGTTGCTGGTCTAGCAGTACATAGAGGTTCCCTCTTTGTCTTTATGTACTTTTGAAATGTATTTCTATGACCCGCCTTAATACAGAAGACCCGCCTTGCCTAAGTACAAAGCGAAACCTACAGTCAGTAGGCATCTCTAACAAAAATACACCCCGTCCCACCCCCACCCCATCCACACCACCCCTTTCGATGTAAAGTTATGTTGGTACCACAACATCCACTCCAAAATAAATGAGGTTGTGTAGGTGTCTCGACAAAAAAACACAGTCCACGCTGTAATGTGGCCGTGTAGGTGACACGATAAAAACCTCCCAGTCCACACTGTAAACGTGGTTGGTGTTAGGAAGGGCATCCAGCCATAGAAAACCTGCCAGACAGTCCTATACAAGCAAGACAACCAATCTTGCCTCAAGTGGGAAAACTCCCGTCCAAACCCATGGTAGCGTGGAACATGGACGTTAAACGATGATGATGATGATGATAGGTCACATTACTAAATGTTAAAAACTGTGTTAGACTTATTCATTTCACTTGGACCAACATTGAACATAAAACAATAATTCAATGCTCCTTTCTTTGGCACACTTCTATATCTCTAAAGCACAATGGATTGTTAGAAGACTTCAGTTGACTTTCTTCCCCTTTCAGTTATTTTAGCCAGAATAATCCTTGCAAACTCATAATTTTTTATCTAATAATTTATTTCTGTTTGCAAAATACCATTTTATTTATTTATTAGTGGACCCATGCTGTCAATAATGATGGTGGTAGCATTGAACATATTTAGTTGTTAGAGACTAGAATTGATATGTCATGTATACCAGGGTTGTATGTTTGGTCCCATAACTCCTGATGGAGTTATAACAGGACACTGGGTTGTATGTACAATACAGGACACTTGGTTGTATGTACAATATTTATTTACGAAGATTGAGCTGAGTAGAGCTGAATAGCTGACATGCCGAGAGAGATGAAACAATGAATTAAGGAATTCAGGAGGCACGGTCTACTGGCGGAAATGTTGCCAGGGCGTGATTAAGTTGTTGTGTTACATGTTGGCTAGTGGGTTCACGACAAAAGAAAGTTAGGTTTTTACTTTTTCACAGTCAGAAAGCGAGAGAGTGATTCTTTAAATCAAAGCGGCAATTTTTTCCTCAGGGCGCGTAGAGATACATTCTCTTCTACTGGCGCTGATTGGCTGAGCTGCGCCAAATTACGCACAGAGAATGTATGTGTGCCTGCGGAATGTAGGTCACTACAATACTCCCCCTCTAGACGTAAGACGATACAGATTATTGAATCAGCAGAAAAAAATGCTGAAAGAGCACATCAATGGAAAAAATATATAATTGAACAGAAGCATGCATGCAAGAAAAAAAGGGCCATGTTGAGCCGCTGTGTCAAATGACTAGCTGTTTTGTAGTTTATACGTGACCACCAAAGGTCTAACAGAAAACGGATAAAGTCTAACATGGGTGAAGTTGCTGCTCTTGCATTGAATGTTAATGGTAAGTGTTGTACCAGTAGTTGTGAATGAAGCTATTATGGTAGTTTACCAGTGCTGGCAAGAAGATGATGGGTAGGCGAAAAAATGTCCGCCTCCCAGATGTATTGCCGAAAGTGCTAGGCAGCCAGGAAAAAAATGGCTGGTTGCTTTGAAAAGAAAAAGCAAGTTGAATCTGTAGGTGGGTAGTAGTTGCAGTGTAAATTCCATAATTCCGGCGAATCCAAAGAAATGGTGGAAATGCTGACTAGTCCAGTTCTATTTGTTGTTTTCCCAGTGAGTCGGGTAAGGTAACAAGATGGAGGTTGTTATGGACGATGAGTGTGCAACGAGATGCGAAGCTGTTTGAATCCAGCTGCACTTAGCAGTTCTCGTGTTGCGGTGCCTGTTTGAATCCAGGTGAATTAAGCTCTATGAGTCGCTAGCATGTTTTGGTACCTCCACCAGGTGAAAAGGGATTTCGCAGAATATTACGACGCTTGGAGATCATATACTATAGACAACAACATGTTGGTGGGTGACAAAGAAATGTGTGCATATGCAGGCATGTAATACAGCAAAGAATGTGTAGGTGCAATCATATATACAATGATAAAGAAAATGATACAGTCATATATACAATGTAATCAACTTAAACGAAGAGGTCAAAGGAGCAAAGAAATGTGCTTGAACATAGTTATTAAAAAAAAAGTTCAAATGTTCAAAATAAAGTTAACAGGTATGTAAGCATATGACAGCAGGAAAGAAAGTGTATCCTCCAGAGAATGTATGCAAGTGGTTTCTGGACTGTGGTACAACGTGAAATTCCCAACTTCCGAAGGCGGTGGGATTTTCTCACAGGAAGAGTGCTGCAAAAATAAATTCTGTGTTTTGTTCTGCTGGTTTTGGTTGTTGATAAAGCAAAGTTGAAGCTGTATTGTTGTCTCGCGGAGTGAGCCTATTCGAAGTTGTTTCAATTCACAGTAAAAAGTTTCCCAGAAAAAATGAGTTGCGCAAAGTGCTAGAAATAACAGCCAAAGTTGATGGTCGATGTTGAGAACGCGTTGACCTGGATGGGTCAAGAGGCCAGCGACCATAGAAATTAGCATTCTGAATAAATGCGCAGTTTTCAACGGCAAATTTATGTGGTAAATGTTTAAACCGGCAAATATGAGAATATAGCTTAAGGCTGGAGAATCCTTGGCAAGAAACATTATCTATGGCGTGTGTTATCTCAGTGAGTCGAGATGTGTGCTCCCACACACGTGCCGAAACAAGGTTAAAGTCAAGTTGAATAAAAAAAAAATATTTCTTTTGTGCGAAAAAATGGCGCTAAAATGACAGTGGAACAGGTCGTTGGCAGCCATTTTGAAAAATTTGTGTGTGAACGTGACAATATGATGAAAAAGAAGGAAAGGCTATATTCACTTTGTATAACAAATATGGCGAGAGTTCAATTTTTTGTGAAAGTGATGAAAAAGTAGCAAAAAAGGCTTAGTTGAATGAGTAAACGAGCTGTGATGTTCATCAAAATTGCCATGTTGAATATAAGAAAGAATACAGGAGTCCAAGTCTTTTTTTGAGTATTCGTTGTGAGAAGAACGAAGGATATATCCATTGAGTGAAATACATTTAAACGATGTAAACACGTGAGGTGAAGAGCAAAATTGTTTCTTGTTTGTTTGCTGCTGAGAAAAAGATTACTTCTATTTTTCATTGTAGACAGTTTCAGAGAAAAAATCCATGTGGAATGTTGTTAGAGGAATTTTTTTTTTTTTTTTTTTTGAAATACTGCTAATTAATTTTCTTTTTTTCATATTCACACAACACCAGATCCTATTATATTTTCTCGGGGTCACCAATTATAACAGGACACTGGGTTGTATGTACAATATTTATTCACGAAGATTGAGCTGAGTAGAGCTGAATAGCTGACATGCCGAGAGAGATGAAACAATGAATTAAGGAATTCAGGAGGCATGGTCTACTAGCGGAAATGTTACCAGGCCGTGGTTAAGTTGTTGTGTTACATGTTGGCTAGTGGGTTCATGATGAAAGAAAGTTAGGTGTTTACCTTTTCACAGTCAGGAAGCAAGAGAGTGATTCTTCAAATCAAAGCGGGAATTTTTCCTTCAGGGCGCGTATAGATACATTCTCTTCTACTGGCGCTGATTGGCTGAGCTGCGCCAAATCATGCACAGAGAATGTATGTGAGCCTGCGGAATGTAGGTCACTACAGAGTCATAGGGGCGCTGTATTGACGTACACATTTCTTGGGCAGAGCCCATCTCTCTCCTTGTCTGAATACAGCAGATTTCTTCCAGAGAAGGGTAGAAAGCGTGAGAGAAGAAATGAGAAAGAGATATAGAGGAAGAATTGACCCCAGTACTAGATCGGTACTTTTTTTTGTATGAAACGCAAAGTTGACTTTAGTGGGATTTGAACTCAGTGAGGAGTGAGTATGTGGTTAGAATGTCTCAGGAAAGAATTGCTGGACAGATTTTACAGGGCAAACCAATAGGTAGGAGACCCAGGGGTATACCCCAAGCAAGATGGTTGGATAACATCGATGAGCTTGGCTGGTCATGCTTGGGGATCCAGCCGGATCAGTTGGAGACAGTTGCTTCTGACAGGACCCACTGGAAGGAGTGTTTGAGGACTCTGTCCCCATGACCCTCTGAAGGGTGAAGAAGAAGAAGACACTAGTTACAGAAATCTAACTTCATAAATCATTAAAGCTGTTTATCCATGCTTCTTTAACCTTTTTGATTCCAATCTGACCAAACTTACATCTGGTTTTATGGACCGAATCACCCATTTTACACATATATGTTTCTAATTTAAATCCAAACCTTCCAACATAATTTTATATAAGAACCTTTTGTTATGTTTGAAATCCCATTGCTGTCCTAGTTGAAAGACACTCACTTGCTGTTCTCTGTCTCACTATGTTGTTTTGTCTCATATGCTTCTTTCCAGTGGCTTTGTCTAAGCCATCATGCAATGTGAACTCAGTATTATGCAATATCCGTTTTGTATGAAATTGCATTGCCCAGGTAGTGGCTGATGAGGAAGTTGGATACTTGTGTTCATTCATCCCACATATTTCCCACATATTTCTTTTTTTTTTTTTGTGTGCAACATTGCTATATATATATATATATATATATATATATATATATATATATATATATATATATTTCATCATCTCCATTTAACATCCATTTTTTCCTACCTGGCATGGGTAGCCGAATTATCCTGTTGTGAGCAATGCCAGGTCAGGCAATTTTGGCTTGGTTTCTACAGCTGGATGCCCTTCCTAGCACCAACCTCATTTACAGTGAGTACTGGGTGCTTTTTGTTATGATGCCTACATGACCACTTTATAGTGTGATCAGAGTACATTTTGCTGTGACACCTACACAACCACTTTACATGGTAAAAAGTACCCAGTCCACATATATCTATCTAACTATCTATCTATCTATCTATCTATCTATCTATCTATCTATCTATCTATATATTTGTGTGTATTTATGCACACACACACATAGCTCAAGAGGATGAGAAAATCATAAAGAGATAAACCTGTTTCTAAGGGATGATAATTTCTGGCATAAAAACATTTCAGTATGATTTTGTGTCTTTCTTTACCATGCATTTTCACATTTTTATTATTTCTTACATAAATGCATGACCTGGATTTTTATAGGACAAGAACAGTCAGTTATAATAATTAGTACTTATTTTATTGACCCCCCCCCTCCCGGTAGGTTGATAGTCCTCAATAGTATCATAGAAAAGACATCTCACAAATACAATGTCTACTTCACCATTGTCACTTCCACTTCTTACCTTCAGTGTCTGTTGTTATTCTATTCATTTTGATTTCTCTTACTGACACTCTCTGTCTCATACTGTTACCTCATTTTACTGCCACTCCCCTGCATCTCTCTCTTTCCTTCATTTTTTTTGTCTTTCATTTCTCTCATGCTTTCTATCTTTCTGGCTCTCTCTCATATTCTTTCATCTAACTTCAACTGTTAGTTTGTATGCTTTGTTTATATATTGATAACTTCTGTAACTTAAAATTCTTTTTTGTTAAAGATGTTTCTATTACCATAGAAAAGATATTCCAAACTTACGTTATGTTTGTGTTTATTCCCTAGCTATTGGAGTGTCTGCAAAACAATACATCGATGAAGGTCAGCTTGTACCTGATAACCTGGTACTTCAATTGATTCTTGATTCAGTACAGTCACACAAAGATGATTCTTGGCTTCTTGATGGTAAGGCCACCTCTCTTTGCTCTTTTTAATGAAGATTGTTCTTTAACCTTTTTATTATCATGGTCTATTTGTCTTAATGGTAAGTCTAATATGTTTGTTAAAGTTAAACTGGCAGGTGATCTTGAATATGACCTTTGATCTTTTTGTTGAGTGAAGCAAGAAATGGCTTGTTACCTTTAATGCATCCAACACTAAACTGCTATTTTATAATCATCACAGAGAACCACTTTTGCCTTCTATTAATATGGTTGATCATATCCTTCAAGAGAACAATTCTATATGCCTTCTTGGTCTGATATTTTCTAATGATTTCAGCTGGAATGGTTTTATCACATCGATTGCCAAGTCTGCTGCCCAGAAAAAAGGTTTGCTCTATCATACCAAAAGATTTTTCAGGTCTGAAAATATCTTATATCTTTATAAATCTACTATTCATCTGGTTTAGTACTTCTGCTGGACACCTTGAGACTTTAGATAAGATCCAGAGAAGAATTATCAACATTATTGGTCCTAACTTGTCATGCCAGCGTCAATCACTATCACACCATCAAAATGTTGCCTGTCTGTACTGGCTTTATAAATATTTTCATGGGAATTGTTCTGATGAATTTCCCCTTTGTTGCCTTTGTTTAACCTGTCGACTGACATCTATATTTTACAGAGCTACAGTTGCTGTGCCATTTTTTTCCCCAGTAAAATGACTAGTTTTTTTTAAACAAACGTTTATTAACAACACATATCTGAATGATTGACAAACGTCACATCAATAAACTAGTAACCCCATCTAGCTTTGAAGTTGGAAACGAGTTCATAACTTTGAAGTTAATAGCTGTCAGAAAAGAGTGGCACTGGAATGCATACATGTTAGGATGAGTTAGCTCATCTATGGAGTTTCTAAATGTAATTGCAAATCCTATTCTGATAGTTTCTTCCCCTGCACATCTCACCTATGGACTTCTCTTCCAGCTTCTTGCTTTCCTGACAACTACAATTTATAAAAATTCAAAAGTAATATCGATCATTATCCTCTCTCTTCTTGAATTTTGTTCTCTCTATCTTGTCCTTTTCCATTCTCAGTAACTGCTTGCATTTTAGTGGCTTTATTTATTTTGGACCATCAACATTTTGGTATGGGCTACTAGTGGTTCACCTGGACCATGTGTTGCATCACTGTATTAGTAGATCAACTTTAGTACTTTAGAAAGAAAGAAAAGGGTCCTTAACTCTTGGTGAAGTCATTGAGGTTAATTCAGATTGTTGTTTCTTAGGGCTTGTCTGTTCTGATTAAATAGACATGTGATTAACTGTCTAATTGCCATATTTTTCTATAAAATATGCTACATATGTGTTTCAATTAATTCTGTAAATAATCAACAATTTAACCATGATGACACCAGATTTGTTGGCCGTTGATAGACTATTTTGAGTGTGTTCTACTTCTGCAGTAGGATCGCCCTGACGACTACAGAAGTCAAGGGATGATGATGATGATGATGTTTAGTACATAAAGATATTCTTCCATAACATTTTATACTTAAAATAGGAATACTTTAAATCAAAAGGTTTGTCAGAATAGAATTGGAGTGGTTTATGGGACTAAAAAAACATCCACGACAACCCCTTGAATCCAAAGGTCCACTTTCTCTTGCAGATTATCAAGGGATGTAACTCTTACATATACTGTAAGGCATTTAGTCCAACATTACTGTGATTATGCCAATCTGCTTTCTTCCTCTGATTTTCATACATTGGTACAAGGTTACAAATTTACATGGAAGAAGTATAATCAGTGGAATCAATCTCAGTACATTACTGGTATCTATTTCATTATTCCTGGCAAGGGATTTGAAGTTAGAAAGGACACAATTAAATACTGTTTATTATTTAGTCCCCTTTTATAACACTCCAGAAATAATAGTTGTTTAGCCCCAGGCCAAACCTGATTGCGCAGTCCTATGGTCAAAGGCATCCCTGTCGTAACCACTTCTTTTTAGGGGTATGTCTCAAACTACATTGCCCAATGCAGAGGGAGTTAGCTACTAAAAAATTAGCTTTGCTATGTGCAAGTGTTTTTTCTTAGAATAATCTTATTTAATTGAATTGGTTTATTGAGATCCTCCTCAATATACTACATAACCCCCCCCCTCTCTCTCTCTCTATATATATATATATATATACATGCATATACATACGAGGATCGACTGAAATGATCAAATGAGGTTTATTTTTCAACATAGTTCATAAAAAGAAACAATGCAGGTATTAATAGGAAGATTTGAAATTAATGCATGCAAGATTTTGAAGCTCTAGCATCACTCCTTCATAATCAGTCTATGGACTTTCCAGCCAATCCTCAGACATACAATAAATAATGAGGAAACCCTCTATTTGGTTTCTTGACCTGCTGGAATCTCCCTCAAATGGCACCCAGCTGTCTAAAGGGAAAAAGGGCACATTGAATATGCTATACTTGAAAAAAAAAAGATGGGGTGGTCATGGTAGGATAGCCAGCCTTATGCTGAACAATAACAACAAAAGTGCTTTTACAAGACAACAAATGTGCCTTTACATACGTAGTTCCTCAACCTGCAAGAAATAGCAGGCACTCCTTTCTCAAAGCACAATCTAAGGTGTAAAAAAATATTAACTCGGGGTATATAGCCTTAGGTATTATATGATAGCATAGAAGAAATATTTTTTTTGCTAGCTAGCTTCTCTCATGCTAGCCACCAAATACAATAGTGTTTTAATGTGATTCTAATTTTCTACATTTTTTTTCTTTTACTAACAGGTTTTCCAAGAACTCTGAATCAAGCAGTTACTCTAAATGAAGTACAACCAGTCGATTTTGTACTCAACCTCAATGTTCCTTTTGATATCATTATAGAACGAATTAAAGGAAGGTGGATTCATCTGAAAAGTGGACGAGTTTATCATACAGAGTTCAATCCCCCTAAAGTCCCTGTAAGTTTGAAAATCTTTCCTAAACTTTTTGTTGCCATATTTTGTGAAGGTACATGGCTTAGTGGTTAGGGTTTTGGTTCACTATTGTAACATTGAAAGTTCAATTACCAGTGGTATGTTACGTTCTTGGTGCATACTCATATGGTGCAAGAGAAAACCGTAGATATGAGGAAATCAGAAAGCTAAAAAAACAGTCTGTTAAATAACAAGTAAGGAAAAATTAGAATCTGTGACTAATTATAATCTTTTTTTTATTTACACTATATTAGATCAACTTCACATTACTACGTAGTAAAAGTAATATTCATATTCAGATTTAGGTGCAAGGACCAAATTTCTATCACCAACTGCTTTACATTGTGTATTGTGTGCATTTTATTTTGTCATCAACACTAGAGAGGTTGTTATGTCCTTGACATAACTGAAGAGTCTTCTGATCCCTTTTATTAATTTTTTTTTTGTGTGTTAAAATTCTAAGATATTTTATTTTTCTTAGGGAGTTGATGATATCACTCACGAACCTTTGGTCCAAAGAGAAGATGATAAACCAGAAACTGTAAAGCATCGTCTAATGCTTTATAAGGGGCAAACTCAACCAGTTTTGGATTTTTACAGGTAATCATGAAGAAATTATTATTATAAAGTATTGGTGGTATTGTTGAGTTCTTAAACTCTTAACATTCTGTAATGATTTAGTAGAAAATAACTAAATTAAACAGCTTTATTGGTTGAAATGTTTACAATAGATTTATTGGTGGACAGATTGTTGTAAAAATTTGCAGACTTTAATTTTTAACTTGTGGCCCTGCATCCTATAGGTGACCATGTTAGTACCACAATGAAAAAGTACTCAGCCCACCCTGTCAGATGGTCATTTTGATGTCATGATAAAAAGCACACAGACGACACTGTAATGTCGTTGGCATTAGGAAGGGCATCCAACCATAGAAACCTAGACAGAAACAGATTCATTTGAGCAAGACACTGTCATTTGACCTGACTTGTCTCACAATGTGACAACCTATCTAACCCATGCAAGATGTGGAAAATAGATGTTAAACGGTGATGATAATGATGATGCAGTGTCATAGTGTTGATTTTCAATTTAAAAAAATGTCTTGCTAAAGTTGTTTCATGGGGTACAGGATGTTAAGAGTTAAATAGCCAAATGTAGGGTTAATTCTTTTGGTACCAAACTACTTGAAACTACCCCGGGTTTTATGATACAAAACCGTATTAATGTGTTTATTTTTATTTTAAAAAAAAAACCTTCCATCAAAAATGGATGTACTGCACCTGAGCACTGTACACAATAATTTTCATTATTATTATTATGTAAGAACTATTGTTAAGTTATGTTCCAAACATCAGCTTAATAATGAGAAAGTTAGTTATGTTACTAAATTCTTGATTATTTTCAAAACTATTTGAAAATCATAGGCAGTGTCTTTCATTAGAAATATGATAATGGAATTGACCTTTTTGATACCAAATCACCCTGGCTTCTACAATACAGAATTGTTTGTATTAAAGTAGTTTATATTTATTTAAAACCATTCCATCCAAAATTAAAACAAACAGGAGACACAGAGGAGCAAGAATAGTTATTGAGAAGATCACAGAATGTGAGACAAAAGAGTTTTATCAATTAAACATTCCATCATAATTTCATGTAAGAACCTTTTGTTAAGCTGTGTTCCAAACACCAAATTAATATTGAGGAACTATATTACTAAATCTCTTTGAATTCTTGATTATTTTCAAAATTAGTTAAAAAATCATAGGCATTATCTTTTATTAGAAATATTGTAACAAAATAGTTAAGATGCTGGTGAATCCCTTAACCCTTTCACAACCATACTTCTAATGAAATATCCTTTATTTCCATTAACTTCATGAAGAATTTTGAGAGATTTACTAAATAATAATTATTTCATTACTAACATAGTAACTTAACATATCATTCTTGTATTAAATTATGTTGGAAGATTTCAATTTGAACAGGAACCCATTAAAATGGGAGGTTTTGTTTCATAGCACTAGAGCAAGTTTTGGTCAGGCTTTTATCAAAAGGGTTAATTAGTCTGGTGAGTCACTTAATTAGACTGTTGCACAAATAAAGATTTCATCATCATGTTGTATATCTAATGTGTCAGCCCATCTCTACTACAAGTCAACAAAGGTGCCTTTACATATGTAGTTGCTCAACCTGCTAGAAATAGCAGGCACTCCTTTCTCAAATCACACTCTAATGTCTAAAAACACTGATTCAGGGGAAAATATAGTTTTAGATATTGTATGATAGCATAGAAGAAATATTTTTCCATCTGGGTGGCTTCTCTAGTTCTAGCCACTCAACCATGAAGTAGTCATAAAACCGATTTTGCTGTATCAGACAAGGAAGCTGGAGCAGGTTTACAAACCTTGCTCCATTGCTGCAAAGCAGAAGATCAGACGCCATGCTTTGCAGCAAAGAGTTACGGTCCTTTATGATCTGAGTTCAAATCCCGCCGAGGTTAACTTTGCCTTTCATCCTTACGGGGTCAATAAAATAAAGTACCAGTAATACACTGGGATAATTGCTGGCAGGGGGGGGGGGGGCTGAGAGTAAGGTTATGATTGGTTTATTAGGATTTAGTGAGTGGGGGTGATTGTGGGTAAAGTTTATGACCCTGGATACAGTATGGGTGTTACAATGTGGTAACCTCTGGTAGTATGGGTGGTACTGCAATGGTTATACAAATATTTGAAGCCTCTATCATATAGATAGAGCAACCGTAGCAGAGGAAACACATGTGTATGTTTTAAGGTTGGTCTGTTCATGGAAGCAGTTCAAGTGTTTGCTGTTGTTATTGTCAAATACACAGTTAATGTTGTGTGGTAAATGAACATATACATATATACCAGGTCTGAACACAAAGGAACCAATCTCCCACTGTCACTGCCTCCATTTCTGCTGCTCTCCCCTTCTTTTACTATTATGAGCAAAAAGGTAGCCAACTCTGTGTTGATGGTGGTGAGTAGGGAGGTGGTCCTAGGGCCAAAATGTATTGATTTGTAGTGTGGCATAGTTGCTTTAGATGTTTGTCTTTATTTAAGTCAAGAAATGAAATGATCATGCTTCAATGGCTGTGCGATGTTAATGTGTATGAATGGACTGAAAGAGAGAAACTGAGTATAAGAAGAATCAAATCTAGTGTGCACGAGAGAAAGAAGACAGTGATGGTATGACCATGTGATGTGTATGGATGATGATCTTTGAGTGAAGAAGTGCCAGGAGTTCCAAGTAGAAGGAAGCTGCAGTAGAGGAAGACCAAGGAAAACCTAGGCAGAAGTGGTGAGAGCAGATCTCAAAAACACTGAACCTTACAGAGAAGATGATGAAGGAATGCAATGAGTTGAGGGTAGCTGTGTTGGAAAAGACCCATCCAACCCATGGAAAAATGGATGTAAAAAAGATGATCATGATAATGGTGATCCTAATGAGAACTAGTGCCTATTTTTCATTTGCCAGACCTATCATAATTTTTTTTATAATTACCCTCTTTTTCTTTTTTTCCAGAAAGAACCAGTTATTAGCTGAATTCACTGGTAATTCAACCCCAGAAATTTGGCCTAAAGTTCGACAATATATATCAACTAAATATGAACCAGTACAAAAAACTGAATATAAGTAACCACCTATGAAAATAAGACTCTTGAAAGAGAAAAATTCTAAACGAACAAAAACGAATGAACATTTTTATTCTATAGAAAACTTTTTATTCTATAGAAAATTTATATACTTGCTCAAATTCTATTCCAATGCCACTTTTTAAATGGTTTATATTCCATTACTGAATTTTAAAATAATTTTTTGAAAAGTTTATATTATGGATCCAAATACCTTTACTTTAACAAAGTAGACCTCATTCTGAACAATATATGATAGATTGTATAGTTTTTGTATAACAATGCTTTTCATTGAAGAAAAAAAATATATATATGTCATATATCTTGCCAGACATTCAATTTTTGTATGTAATATATCTTTTGTTTTGTAGATGAAATTTAAACAAAACAGCTATATTTACTTTTAGAGTTCAAATGAAAATATTTTATTTTTTGGAGTATTATTCTGATTTACATCAACTATAATGAAGCATTATCATCATAACGGGTCTTTTTATATCCTTTTGCTTGTCATTCTTGCAACATATCAGAAAATAAATATTCTATCTCTTGCAATGGAATTCGGTGAGGAGTTTCGTTAAAGCTAGTGTAACAGTGTCACATTTGGTTTCAATTCTTAATTTGATGGGAATTCATTTTGTTTAGGCTACCTATAAATATCTCTTTAAACCCCACTCTACCTCCTAAATATTCTATGTATTTGTGAAAAGAAAAACTCTCCCTAGTAATAACAGGATTTCAAACAAAATAGTTCACTGTGTATATATTGTAGCATAGTGCCTTTGTGTCTATTTGCATACAATCTAAATATATTGTTATTAAAATTGTTGGTGGTAGGCATTGTATATAGTAAACATAGCCTTACAGTTATTCAGATTCATAACCTAGTTTCTGTTCACTTATGTCACTAATGTGCTTGAGACAGGCATGAATGTCACACATTCTCATTGAACCTCTATATCTAAATCTTTGCATCAGGACAAGAGATTGTCATTATTATTTTGGTGTTTTAGGGCGGTGGATTGGCAGTATTGTTAGAGGGTCGGACACCATGCTTTGCAGCATATGGCTCTTATGATCTGAGTTCAAATCCCGCTGAGGTTAACTTTGCTTTTCATCCTTACAGGGTCGATAAAATAAAGCACCAGTAATGCACTGGGGTAATTGCTGGCCTTTTGCCAACAAGTGGAAACAATTATTATTTTGGTGTATGTCATAGAACAAAAAGTAAAGTTTTTCGAAAGACAAAAACTAGATTTGGTTCTTGATTGATTTAAACTCACCTAACTGACCCTAGGAAAGGTATGAAATAACTTTATAATTTACCTGTTTTTCTAAAATATAGTATAAATTCAGCATTATTATTTTTATTATTGTGGTAAGGGTAATATGCCACTGGGATAAGGCTGCAGTGTGATTTTGATTTCTGGTTCAAGTAATTCCATTTTCTTTTTCCTTTTTCCTTTCATGCTGCATCATGTTTGATGGTCAGAAAACATACAATGAACAATACTTATGTGTTTATGCATGTGTGTGTGTGTATATCTACTATTGTTCATCAACATATTTTTCATGCACAGTGTTTCGATATCAAAGCATTATAACAAAACCTCTCCCAGGGACCACTGCATGGAGGTGACATTGGCTTGGTCTCCTAATTTCACTTTACTTGTGCCATTAGTGCCCTTCAGAAAAGTATGAACATCACAACATCTCATTGTATGCATCTCCAAAAATATAGGACATTTAGTAAAAAAAATAAATAATCAATATTCTTGAAAAATACTTTGCACAGGAATAAATTATTTATTCATATTATCTGTTATTTTTAATTTGTAGTTTGAATAGAATAGCTTCATATATTATCCCAGTATATAAGTCACCATTATTATTTATTTAAGGGCGGGGAATTGGCAGTATCGGTAGAGGGTTGGACGCCATGCTTTCTAGCATAGTTATGTCCCTTTACAGTCTGAGTTCAAATCCCGCCGAGGTTAACTTTGCCTTTCATCCTTACGGGGTCGATAAAATAAAGTACCAGTAATGTACTGGATAATTGCTGGTCTTGTGCCTAAACTAGAAACAATTATTATTTATTTAAGGGCAGTTGTTTGGCAATATCGGTAGAGCATCGAACACCATGATTTGCAGCATAGAGTTATGGCCCTTTATATCCTCAATTCAAATCCCGTTAAGGTTAACTTTGACTTTCATAATGGCATGGGTTGGATGAGTTGTTATAGTTCTTAACTGGAGTTACTGCCTTTCTAGACAGGTTAGAGGGGAACATGTTACTTGTACTTTCCATTTTTGGTTTCTATTATTGGATGCCTTCATTAAAAGCTTCCTAGTACCAACCACTTTACAGAATGTACAGGGTATGTTTATATTGTGGCAACAGCACTAGGAAGGTTATCAATCCTTCAACATGACTAAAATGTCCTCTCCACCACATGGTGTTTGTTCGATTGCCAATCATGGTGTACTGGGTGTGTTTTTTATGGCGCCATCACTATAGAGGTTGCCTTGCACCCTGCAAGGCTAATGAGTACTCTTCACTCCATTATAACCCTTCTTTCAAGGCAAATGTGCTATGAATATCATGGGGGAAAGAGAACGATAGTTTGTGATGATATTGAATATAGACAAGTGATAGATAACAAATATGGGTAATATCTAGTGATATTGGTCAATGTCAATTTACCAATCTCACTATCCATGGGGCATTGAGAGAGAGAGAGAGAGAGAGAGAGAGAAAGTGATGGTTAGTGGTAGAGGGTGATGGAGCTTAATATGGATAGATCTGATGCCAAGCGTCATTTGGATGCCATGCTTTGACACAGAGTTATGGCCCTTGCCATTCTGAGTTCAAATCCTGCCGAGGTTAACTTTCCCTTTCATCCTTACGGGGGTCGATAAAATAAAGTACCAGTAATCATCATCATCATCATCATCATCGTTTTACGTCCGCTTTTCCCTGCTTGCAAGGGTGGGACGGGAACTGATTCTGGCTTGATTTCTACAGCTGGATGCCCTTCCTAACACCAACCTCATTTACAGTGAGTGCTGGGTGCTTTTTTGCCGACCACTTTACAGTGGAATGATAGGGACCCCAGTCTCTATCATCTCATTTCTACAGCTGAGTAAACTGGAGCAATGTGAAATAAAGTGTCTTGCTCAAGGAAACAACACATCACCCGGTCTGGGAATTGAACTCACAACCTTTCGATTGCAAGGTCAATGCTCTAACCACTAAGCCATGTGCAGTAATGCACTGAGTAATTGCTGGCCTTGTGCCAAAAGTAGAAACAATTATTTAGGCACTGTGTTAAGTATAATAGTAGAGGGTTGAGTATGAGAGAGCGGTAGAATCTAGAAATGTCCAATAGGATTTATCGGAGAATTCAATTTCCAATGTAAGGGATCTAATATTAGACACCCTGCATAAATGAAAACATTGTTAAATTCTAAGGTCCAATTTACCACAGTGCTATCACGGTGAAACACGTGTCAATTATATAATAAATGTTAGTCCTTTAACTGTGAAGTTGTCATATTCATGTTTCTTATGACATATATAAACACTCCTGGAATTACCTTCATTGTACCCACGGTTAACCACCACGGGAACACTGATAAACGATTCACTTGTCAAGTCAAAAAACATTGCATGTTGACATAGTCAACAAAAAATCTGATCACTACTATATTCTCTCTCTCTCTCTCTCTCTCTCTCTCTCTCTCTCTCTCTCTCTCTCTCTCTCTCTATATATATATATATATATATATATATATATATATATATATATATATATATATATATACAAACACGCACAGAGAAATGACATAATAATGTATATCTGAAAGTTCCAAAATGGAATATTTTAATCATTTATAATTTGATTATAAATGATATTTTTTGAAAATTTCGGCACCACCTTTAACACACTCTTACCATTCCCTTTCTACAGTGTGACCAAAGTTTTAAGAAGTCATTTTAGTTCGGTGTGTGTGAGCATTATTAACCCTTTCGTCAGAAGACTATCACCTTACTCGTACTCTAAAGATCTTCCTGAGTCAATTCCATTGACCATACAACTTTCCCTGCAAATTATTCACAATGTGTTTAAAGAAAAAATTATGTTGTTCAGGAAGGCTTGCAGTTGTCAAAGGGATGTATTGGACTTATAGGCCTCTTGGTCATGTGATTATATTTTGTTGTAGGCATTTGACAAGGCTCTGTATTGTATATTCCAGGATTTCATTCACCTCCAATTATTTTTGTTATAAATATGCTTTTTTGAGATATTTAACAGTTTTTAAACACACACACGTTTTATTATTGCAGTTATAAAAACAAAACAAACAAAAAAATAATTGATAAAATTATATATCTATCCATCTACACAGTAATCCATCCATGCAGCTACACATCCATCCACCCATCATCCATACATTTAACTTTCCATTTGTAAAACTGCAGTTGGGACATTGAAGTAAAATTAAGTAAATTTTTATTTTATTTGTTCTTCCCACTTATAATTTTACAAAGCTCTGTGTAATTAATTATTTATTTATTTAATTAATTCATCAAGCAAAACTGGTAAAGGATGGGCATCTTATATATATGTGTTTATACTTATGTATGTATGTATATATAAAGAAAGAGATTGAAGTTTCAATTCAACATATTTTATTTCTAATCACATGTAACACACACTTCACAAATTATCAACTCTTAGCTTTAATCGGATACAATGGTGATCAGAATCAGAATATGATCATCTCTGAAGATGAGATGAACATATTCCGATTCTAATCTCCATTGTGTCTGTTGAGTAAATTGATCCTCGAGTCAAGTTGATTGTAACTGATTTAAGCTCTAAGTTGGTTAACAGATGTTGATATTAATCCACACTTTTTAACGGTGAATATCCAGTTCCCATAAAAGGATTGAGTGTTGAAACAGGTACCATCTGTAGTAATTTGTATTACTCACCAACTATATATATATATAGTTCAAGGAGACACAAACAGTTTTATTTGTTTCACGCTTTATATTGGAAAGAGGAAAGAAAGTTCAATGTGTCGGGCTTAAGCCCTTCTTCAGGAGTACAAAATAGAGACAGGATCACAAAAGAGAAATAGAAAAAAAAAAGGTCCTAGGAAAGATTAAAAAATTGAAAATGATGAGTGAAAACAAGACAGCCATTAGTCTTGGATCCATTGTGTCCTAACAAAAAACAATCAGGAACTCTGAATAAAGTTTTATTTTCGAATTTTCTGAACTGTTCATTTTATTGAAATGTTTGTTAACTCTTAATGTCCAGTACCATATTAGAAAAACATTATTGGTAAATACAGAACAGTACTATGATTGCATCACATTAAAAATGAAGGTCTATACTTCAGTTTACTGCAAATTCTCACCACAATCTATTTACTAGTATAAACACATGAATGACAAACCAGTTTTTAAATATTTTTTACTAAATCATTACAGGAAGTTAAGAGTTAATTTATTTTATATGTTCAATTAACTGATTACTATTGAATGAATAACGCTTGTCTTCTGATAACATTTCATCTATGAAACTCAGCATCCTGAACTTTGATGTTGAGTTCTTCATTCAGGCTTATATTCCTTTTTTTTTTCCAGTCCACTTCCATTTCTTTTCTGACAAAGGACTAACATCTGATAAGCTGAAAACATTTCTGTTTTCCATTTCAAACAGTCATGAACCTAATAACACTTTTTTGTAATCATCCTCCATGTTTGTTTTCATTGTTGGACCTTACACAATATATATGTGTATACATACACACATATTCATACATACACACACACACACATATTCATACATACACACACACATATATATATAATGTGTGGTGAATGTATATATCATCACCATCATCATCATTTAACGTGCATTTTCCACACTAGCATGGGTTAGACAGGTTATCCCATTAGAGGCAAGATGGGTCAGATGACCATGTCTTGCTCATACAGGACTGTAAATAGATATATATGAGAATAGACTAGTGTAATTAATATGAAGCACTGCATGATATGTAGTAAAAAATAAACAACAACATTTTTTTTAAAAGCCGGTACAATGCAGTAAAAAAATATGAAAGGCAAATGACAAATAAAACAAAAAACAAAGTAATGTATTTTAGCATGATATTTCAGGGCTATTACCCTACTTTCAGATGTAAAGCTGAAGTAATTATCACTTATTTGTTTTGTCTTGGACTGTTTCAGCTTCACATCTGAAAAGAGGGTAATAGCCCCAGAATATCAGGCTAAAAATACACTGGGTTAAACATTACCTTTTTTTATTTTTTTATTTTATTTTCTTTGTCATCATTTGCCCTTTGTATTTTTCTACTGCATTGTACCGGCTTTAAAAAATATTTATCAGTCTTTTACTACATTATATATATATATATATATATATGATGGCTGCAAACTTGTGTTTGAGCATTGCCATCACCTGATAAAATGCTAAAAAATGTGAGGCACGAATGTGGCTCTTTAAAACATCCAAAGACTTACACCCTCTGGGACATAAATGGCAACTGTAGGCTCCCCCAGGACTTTCCATTGCTTTGTTCTGGCTGTGTGTTCTCATGTGTCTTTTGAGACCTCCCATGCTAGCACATTCCTTGCCACATTCCTTACACCTTTTCAGATCATAATCTACATGAGATCTACTGATATGACTTTGTTCATGTCTAGTCAAACCAGCTTTACTCAAGCAGTTCAGAACAGTCTCCTTTCCTTACCTTCCTTTTCAGTGTAAGGTGTTCTCTCTGAGTTTCAAAGTGTTCACTACCTGACGTCTCCACTTCACTCGCAACATGTAATCTTTAA
Source organism: Eledone cirrhosa (assembly GCA_964016885.1). NCBI lineage: Eukaryota > Metazoa > Mollusca > Cephalopoda > Octopoda > Eledonidae > Eledone > Eledone cirrhosa. Next base: position 355,124,101 of record OZ024740.1, read on the forward strand.
ATATATATATATGTATGGATGTAAATATAATGTATTTTGCAATACACTTTATGCTTAATTAAAAGCATTTTGAAGACCGTAAGCTATTGTTTTAAAGTAGTGACAAATTCACTCACTTCGATCTCAGCAAACAGGAGGAGATAAGCCGACATGACATGTTTCGCTTTTGTTGAAGCTTATCAAGGCCAACTACCCCGCCCGTCCGCTGAGATCAATGATGTTATATTCTTATAGAAATCTAGTAAATAATCAGGAGCTGATTATGCAGAGCGGTTGTTGGTCAGGCAGAAATTAAAAATTAGAATTGTAGCTCTGAAATAGCAATATATATATGGATGTAAATATAATGTATTTTGCAATACACTTTATGCTTAATTAAAAGCATTTTGAAGACCGTAAGCTATTGTTTTAAAGTAGTGACAAATTCACTCACTTCGATCTCAGCAAACAGGAGGAGATAAGCCGACATGACATGTTTCGCTTTTGTTGAAGCATAAAGTGTATTGCAAAATACATTATATTTACATCCATATATATATTGCTATTTCAGAGCTACAATTCTAATTTTTAATTTCTGCCTGACCAACAACCGCTCTGCATAATCAGCTCCTGATTATTTACTAGATTTCTATAAGAATATAACATCATTGATCTCAGCGGACGGGCGGGGTAGTTGGCCTTGATAAGCTTCAACAAAAGCGAAACATGTCATGTCGGCTTATCTCCTCCTGTTTGCTGAGATCGAAGTGAGTGAATTTGTCACTACTTTAAAACAATAGCTTACGGTCTTCAAAATGCTTTTAATTAAGCATAAAGTGTATTGCAAAATACATTATATTTACATCCATATATATATTGCTATTTCAGAGCTACAATTCTAATTTTTAATTTCTGCCTGACCAACAACCGCTCTGCATAATCAGCTCCTGATTATTTACTAGATTTCTATAAGAATATAACATCATTGATCTCAGCGGATGGGCGGGGTAGTTGGCCTTGATAAGCTTCAACAAAAGCGAAACATGTCATGTCGGCTTATCTCCTCCCGTTTGCTGAGATCGAAGTGAGTGAATTTGTCACTACTTTAAAACAATAGCTTACGGTCTTCAAAATGCTTTTAATTAAGCATAAAGTGTATTGCAAAATACATTATATTTACATCCATATATATATTGCTATTTCAGAGCTACAATTCTAATATATATGTATGTATATATATAGTAATAATAATAAATGTGAAGAATAAAATCCGAAGAGGGCTCGATAGGGATAATATATATATAAAACCATAGAGCCAATATTTATTAAAATAACAGATTAAAGTTTAAGAAAAGAATCGCTGCTTTCACCCTTAATGGGATCTTTAGAAAATCCCGTTAAGGGTGAAAGCAGTGATTTTAATAAATGTGTATATACACACACACACACACACACCATACTTGACCTCTTTTTCTTGGTCTCCTAAATCACACACGCACACATTGTGTTGTTGAACCTCAATCAGTTCCGATGATGAGTGATCCAGTCTTTTGAACAATGGAATAGTCTGTTCAATAAATTAACTTGCAAGGGACTAAACATTCCACAAACGTGTGTACCCTTAATGCAGTTCTCAGGGAGATTTGGCATGGCACAATAAATGACGTTTCACTCTCTTTGAATTACTGATACATCTCATTTTTGCCAGCTGTGTGAAGAGGAATAACACAAAATAGAATGTATTGCTTAAAGACACAACACCCCATTGGAAATCAAATTTATTAAAATTGTGTATTCATATGATATTTCAGTGTTTCTCTATAGCTGTATATGTTCACATTTACTGTTACACTCCAGCATCAGTAATACTTTGAAGGATATGGTTAGGATTGTATATATTATCTTGCTATATTCTCTTTTGATTGGATTGTATAGGAGAACCTCATGTAGAATGACTTTTCGGCTTTCCTGATGATTTTTTTAAAAATGAAACAGTTCTAGTTCTAGTCCTGTAGAAGCCATTTCTATATTAAACTTTATATATATATCATCATCACCGTTTTACGGTCATTCTTCCATGCTAGCATAGGTTAGACAGGTATGCCAGGTCAGGTAACCATGTCTTGCTCATACATAATGGATTTTAGCTTGATTTCTACAGCTGGATGCCCTTCCTAACACCAGTCTCATTTACAGTGAGTAATTGGTGCTTTTTACCATGGTGCCTACACAACCACTTTATAGTATGGACTGGGTGCTTTTTTTGTTGTGACACCTACATGACCACTTTATATTAGGGAGGGTGGTGGGCGCATACTGTCTATATGCTTTGGCTTCGTCTTGTACCCGCGGGAAGTCGGGTCTTCTGTATTAACCATAAAAGGCTAAGGAAATTTAAAGCTCAATATGGTTTTATAGTCCACAACAAGATAGGTAATAAATAGTCCAGAACTTAATCCAATGGATAAAATTACAATTAAAGTATTGTTTAACACAGCATACATATAAGAACGAAAGTTTAGATAAGGATTATTATTATTAAAGCATTTAATGGATTTACGAACGTTTCATTAGACTAACAAGAAAGAATAGTCATTCCTGCAAGAATAACTCATCATCATCATCGTTTAACGTCCATCTTCCACGCTAGCATGGGTTAGACGGGAGTTGTCTCACTTGAGGCAAGGTTGGTTGTCTTGCTCGTATAGGACTGTCTGGCGGGTTTTCTACGGCTGGATGCCTTTCCTAACACCAACCACGTTTACAGTGTGGACTGGGAGGTTTTTACCGTGTTACCTACACGGCCACATTACAGCGTGGACTGTGTGTTTTTTTGTCGTGACACCTACACGACCTCATTTATTTTGGACTGGATGTTGTGGTACCAACATAACTTTACATCGAAAGGGGTGGTGTGGATGGGGTGGAGGTAGTGGAACGGGGGTGTATTTTTGTTAAGAGGTGCCTACTGACTGTAGGTTTCGCTTTGTACTTAGGCAAGGCGGGTCTTCTGTATTACTGTGTAGCACCAAAGATCTCGGTCCAGTGACATTGTCTTGGAGAGGTGTAAGTGTGTGAGGTCGGAATTTATCAAGTCATCCCAGGTTTTTCTGGGTCTGCCTACTCCGTGGCTACCGTCTATTTTTATCGCCCTGCACTTTTTTGCACTCATCAGAATTAATCAAATACAGAATAAAATCCTTACGTGTTTTGACTTTAAAACATGTAATATATCTATTTGAACTTAAATGATTCTGAAGAGTTATTCTTGCAGGAATGACTATTCATTTTTGTAGGTCTAACGAAACGTTCTTACATGCATTAAACTTTTATATATATATATATATATATATATACACACACACATATTCATCATTTGTATGTCTGTTTCCCCCCGCATACTTATTTACACACAGATAAAATGAACAGATAAATGAACAGATAAATGAGGCCATGCCCCAGCGTGGCCTCAGCCGGATGGCTGAAACAGGTAAAAGAGTAACCAAGGTTTAATATAGCTGATCTACTTTATATACACATACATACATATACATATATACATACATATATATATATATGTATCATTATCATGATACGTCCATATATAAATAGATATACACATATCATCATAATCATCATCGTTTAACGTCCATCTTCCACGCTAGCATGGGTTAGACGGGAGTTGTCCCACTTGAGGCAAAGTTGGTCGGGTGACCGTGTCTCGCTCATATAGGACTATCTGGCAGGTTTTCTACGGCTGGATGCCCTTTCTAATACCAACCTACATACATATATATATATATATATATATTATATATATTATACATATATATATATAGTGTTAAATCTACATATATATATATATATATGTAGATGTAACACTTCACTGCTCGCAAGTGTTTTTTAAGCTTCATATCATGTCTCCCTATTTTATCTGATGAGAATGCAAATATGATCCTATGATGATATTTGTTTTTGAAATGCGCATAATAAAATACATGGAACTCTTTTAACCATCTTTTGATCTTATATTATATATATACATATATAAACATATATATATATATTATATACATACATATATACATATACAAACATATATATATTATATACATACATATATAGATACATATATAAACATATATATATATATTATATACATACATATATACATACATATATAAACATATATATATATTATATACATACATATATACATACATATATAAACATATATATATATATTATATACATACATATATACATATATAAACATATATATATATTATATACATACATATATACATATATAAACATACATATATATACATATATAAACATATATATATATATATTATATACATACACACACATATATATATACATATATAAACATACATACACACATGTATATATCATCATCATCATCATCATCAGGTTTAGCGTCCGTGTTCCACGCTTGCATGGGTTTGGACGGGGGTTTTCCCACTTGAGGCAAGAGTGGTTGTCTTGCTCGCATAGGACTGTCTGGCGGGTTTTCTACAGTTGGATGCCCTTCCTAACACCAACCACATTTACAGTGTGGGGCTGGGAGGTTTTTACCGTGTTGCCTACACGGCCACATTACAGCGTGGACTGTCTGGCGGGTTTTCTACAGCTGGATGCCCTTCCTAACACCAACCACATTTACAGTGTGGGGCTGGGAGGTTTTTACCGTGTTGCCTACACGGCCACATTTACAGCGTGGACTGTGTGTTTTTTGTCGTGACACCTACACGATCTCATTTGTTTCGGCCTGGATGTTGTGGGACCAACATAACTTTACATTGAAAGGGGCGGTGTGGGTGGGGTGGAGGTGGTGGGACGGGGGTGTGTTTTGATAGAGGTGCCTACTGACTGTAGTAGGTTTTTACTTTGTATTTAGGTAAGGCGGGTCTTCTCTATTACTGAGTACCGCCAAAGGTCTCGGTCCAGTGACATTGTCTTGGAGAGGTGTAAGCGTGTGAGGTCGGAATTTATCAGCTCGTCCCATGTTTTTCTGGGTCTGCCTACTCCGTGGCTACCGTCTATCTTTATTGCCCTGCACTTTGTTATACAGCTGTCGTCTTTCATGCGCATCACGTGACCGTACCAACGTAGCCTTCTCTCGAGTAAACAACATCTGATCCCTCTTATTTCTAATTTTTTCCTTAGTTCGTTTATGCTTTGCCGTTCACGTATATTACTATTGCACATCCAGCGGAGCATGCAACCTTCGTTCCTCTCTAGTCTGCGTATATCCTCTGCACACAATGCCCAGGTCTCACTGCCATGCAGCATTGCTGTTCGTATGCAGGCATCGTATAACCTGCCTTTCATTTTTAGGGAGAACCCTCTAGCGGCTAATAGTGGTATAAGCTCTCTGAACTTTTTCCATCCAGTTCTGACTCTAGCTACTGTACTTTCAGAGCACCCTCCCCCACTGCTGATTTTGTCACCCAGATAACGGAAGCTGTCCACTATTTCTATAGAACCCTCTGCGCAGTTGAAGGAGCTAGTATTTTGTGGGCACTTGCTGCTACTTATTGCACCAGAGCACCGGCCACATGTAAAATCTATGTTCTTAGTTAGCTTACCTGTGATCCCACTACATCTTTTATGCACCCATACTTTGCATTTGGGACATAAAATGGAGTTTCTACCTACGCCTTTCCTACACACTGAGCATGGCCATTTCCCCGATGGGACCGCCGCCTTATTTTCTTTCCTACAAACTAGAACTTTAGTCTTAGCCAGGTTAATTTTAAGGCCTTTTGATTCTAGGCCGTGCTTCCACGTTTGGAATTTCTTCTCTAGTTCGTTCATTGATTCAGCTATGAGCGTTAGATCATCTGCGTATAGGAGTTCCCATGGGCAGCCGGTCTTGAACTCCTCTGTTATAGCCTGAAGGGCAATAATAAATAGTAGGGGGCTAAGTACAGAGCCCTGATGGACACCAACTTTTACGCTAAACTCTTCACTATATTCGTTGTTAATTCTAACCTTACTGACTGTTTCTTTATACATGGCTTGTATAGCTCTCACAAGCCATTCGTCAACACCTAGTTTTCTAAGAGACCACCAGATAATGGAACGGGGGACTCTGTCGAAGGCTTTCTCCAAGTCGACAAAAGCTAAGTATAGGGGTTTACTTTTAGCTAGGTACTTCTCCTGTAGTTGTCGTACAATGAAAAGAGCGTCTGTGGTACTTTTGCCTGACACAAACCCGAACTGCATTTCATCTAGATCAATTCTCTCTCTGATTAGTTGCGCTATTACTTTTTCCGTGACCTTCATGACCTGGTCGATTAATTTAATGCCTCTATAGTTACTCCTATCTAGGGCATCTCCTTTTCCCTTATAGCAGTTAACGATGATGCTGCTACGCCATTCCTTCGGAACAACCCCATTCTGTACGACTTGGTTAACTATCCGGGTGACCATGGTGTGTCCCACCGAACCAGATGCCTTCAGCATCTCAGCAACTATTTCCGAAGGCCCAGCCGCCTTACCCGTCTTCATATCTTTGATTGCCTTACTTATTATACTACCTTCAACTAACACTGCTGGTCCCTCTATTGGATCGATCTGGGGGAGACTGTCTTTCTCCCATTTGTTCTCCTCATTTAGAAGCCTTTCGTAGTGACACTTCCAAGCTACCTTCTTATCAGCGTCGGTGATGGCAAGTATGCCATCATCGTTAAGTACACACTTCTCCCCGACAATATCACGGTTTTCCTTGACACATTGCCTGGCAATCCTGAACACCTCACGTTTTTGGTCCTCACGTTGTAGAACATGCTTGAACTTTCTTTCCTCTGCTTCCCTTCTTGCGAAGTACACTTGTCTCCTAGCTTCCCTCCTGGCCACTTGATAGTCTTCTCTACTTCCCCCATCCCGCCATACTTTCCAAGCCTGCTTTTTGGCCTTAATTGACTCCTCCACCTTACTGTTCCACCACCATGTTACTCTCCTCCTACCTACAGGCCTGCTCCAGCCACAGACTTCGTCTGCCGCCGTCAGCAGGTTTGCTCTCAGGAATTCCCACTGTTCCTCTATATTATACGACTCTAATTGCTCTTCCTTACTGTCGAAAGCGTCAAGTAATTTGCTTTGAAATTTATTTCTGGCTATGGGGTCCTTTAGCTTCCATATTTTTCTCCTGAGGATAGTCCTCTTTCGCTGTCTAGTACGTCTCGTCCTGACTATGAGGTCGCTAATTATCAGTCTATGTTGGGAGGTGAATTCTTCATGGGGGTGGGATTTAGTGTTAACAACAGACACTCTGTCACGTCTTCTGGTAAGGATATAATCTACCTGGCTTGTGTGTTCCCCCGATCTATAGGTGATCAAGTGATTGTCTCGTTTTTTGAAGTTAGTGTTACAGATAGTTAAGTTATTTGCGTCGCAGAATTCCAGGATTCTGGAGCCTTCCTCATTTCTAGTACCGAACCCATAGCCTCCATGGATTCCGTCATAGCCGTCACAATGTTGTCCAACGTGACCATTTAGGTCGCCTGCAATAACTATATAGTCACTGTCAGTTATTTGGGAGGTAGCGAGCATCAGTGTCTCGTAGAATCTGTCTTTTATAGCGCGGGGCTGTCCGGATTGGGGTGCGTACGCAGATATTACTGTCACCGTAGTTTTATTGAGGACAAGTCTTATTTTAATTATTCTGTCGTTCACTCTATTTACGTCTATTATCTTATCTGCCCACTTTTCTGCTACCATGATTCCTACCCCACCCAACCCATTGTCATTTCCCACCCAGAAAAGCTTATAGCATCGCTCTTTACCCACGATGAATCTAGCCGACCCTCCCCTCCACCTGGTCTCTTGAATACAACAAACATCGACCTCCTTACGTTCAAGAATTTCTACAACCTCGTTAGAGCGACCCTTTAAGGTGCCTACATTCATGGTACCAACTCTGAAGTTTTGGATTGCGTTTGGAGGGTGGGAGCGGTGGGGCGCGGGGGGGGGGGGGGTTATGTTAGCCATCCTGGGCCGAAACAAGGAGGAGTGCTTGCATTCTCGTCCACGAGGTGAATTTGGCTTTATCTTTGGCTATATATATATATATATATATATATATATATATATATATATATATACATATATATATATATATATATATATATATATATATATATATATATATATATATATATATACATATATATATATATATATATATATATATATATATATATATATATAGGGACAGGGGTCCATATCATTCCATTGCAAAGTGGTCGTTGAGGTGCCACGGCAAAAAAGCACCCAGCACTCACTGTAAAATGAGGTTGGTGTTAGGAAGGGCATCCAGCTGTAGAAATCAAGCCAGAATCAGTTCCTGTCCCACCCTTGCAAGCAGGGAAAAAGCGGACATAAAATGAAATGATGATCATCATCATTTCATTTTATGTCCGCTTTTTCCCTGCTTCCTACATAACGGTTGCTCAATATTTATGGTACGTCAAAATTATTTATAAAACTGTTTATATATTGTATTTTATCTGAAGAAGGCATGCCATATTTTTAATATGGTATCCCCGAAATATGTAT
>OZ024740.1:355137668-355140168 GCA_964016885.1 Eledone cirrhosa
TATAACCAGCAATTTCTCTGTCTGTCTGTCCGACAGTGGAAACACGTGCGCGCGTGGTTGCTATATATCTCTCTCTCCAGCTATCCCTCTCTTTTAGTCTGTCTGTTTCTCTCACTCTCACTCTTTCTCTTTGTAACACACTAACATTCCTCCCCTCTATCGCTGTGACGAATGGGGAGATGGAGGAGGAGGAGGAGGAGAGAGTCACTTCGTCACTTCACCTCTGCCTTTCTTTCTCTCCCCTCTCACTCCCTCATTACGTACAGACATTAGGGCGGTGGATTGGCAGAATCTGTAGAGAGTCGGACACCATGCTTCATAGCATGGAGTTACGTCCCTTTACGGTCTGAGTTCAAATACCGCCGAGGTTAACTTTGCCTTTCATCCTCACGGGGTCGATAATAAAAGTACCAGTAATGTACTGGGTATTTGCTGGCCTTGTGCCAAAAGTAGAAACAATTATTAGAAACATTGCTTCATTTTTACATATCTAAGCATTAGTAAAATAACTAATAATTTCAAAAGTAATTTTTCAATTCCAATTGTTATGAACAGCAAAACATTAATAATAATTTTGTTCTAAGAAATATATAATACATTTCTGTGTGTGTAATATATATATATACACACAGAAATATATATACATTTCTGTGTGTGTAATATATATATATATACTCACAGAAATATATATACATTTCTGTGTGTGTAATATATATATATATACACACACAGAAATATATATACATTTCTGTGTGTGTAATATATACATATATATACACACACAGAAATATATGAGCATTTCTCTGTTTGTCTGTCTGTCTGTCCTTCCCTAAAACTCAAATGTAGGTGCTACAGAAATATTACCGTGCCCTTCCTTTGTCCACTTTGTTACTACCAAGAGAAACACTGTCGCTATAGAAACATTACCTTCCCCTCTCCACTGACTTTGGTCACTGAGGCCGAGGGAATCGCTGGTTGCTATAGAGACACCTTGCACAAGCCAGAAGTAACCAGTTCGAGGCGGTTCTGACTTGACATCATGCCAAGGACCATTTGAAGATATATTTCCATCGTTATATCATAACGTTTATGTATCATAACGTTTATATTTCCGTCACTAATGTCTTTTTCTCCTTTTTCGTTTTAACATATATTTATTTCAAAGATTTCACCGTATAGATAATATATATATTTATACATGCATAAAAGACACACCGAGAGACGGTGAACATGTGGTGCCGAAAACATTTCTCATCCAAATCTCAACAATATCAGTATATACACTAGATTTGCTAGCAGAAAACCGCCCACCAGGTGGTTTTCTGCTAGTCTATATATATAAAACTGAGGAATGTCTGTCTGTGTGTGTTTGAGTTTGAATCCCTAAAACCCGAGAACCACCAAACAGACTGTTTTCAAACTTTACACATGTAATACTCATGTATCAGGGAGTGTTCTGAGCAAAAGGAAAAAAATCAAATTTTCTATGCCCTAGGGACCGTATTAGGTGATTTAGCGATCTCTCTCTATAATTTTTAGTCTTTCTCTTTTTAGATAGATACATACATTTAACGTCGCGCCCTTATAATATCTGTCTGTATGTCTGACTGTCTGCTTTACGTCACTTCCCTGGGGATGTCTGTCTGTGTGTGTGTGTGTGTGTCTGTGAGTTTGAATCCCTAAAACTCGAGAAGTACCCAACCGACTGTTTTCAAACTTTACATCTGTATTATTTAGGTTTCAGGGAGTGTTATGCACATACAAAATTCAACTTTTTGATAACCTAGTTGATAACCTAGTTGAAAAACTGCGTTTTTTCAGGTTTTTAGGGGTTTTTTGAGGCGTTACGTCAGACAGATTTTCTTGAAATTGTAACTATGTATTAGTCAGTCTCTTCTTCATACCGCGAGCAAAGAATATTCAAATTTTTTATGGCATTAGGTGAAAAATTTCATTTTTTCAGCTTTTTAGGGCTTTTTTGAGGCGTTACGTCTAGCCGATTTTACCGAAATTTCAAGGCATATTATGCACATAAACAAATTCATTTTCTTCATCCCCTAGGGCCCGCATTAGGTGAAAACCTGCATTTTTCCTCCTTCACCGAGGAAAATCTTAAAGATTATCCAGCCATCAGATTATTCGGTTTATTTTCTTTACATATTCTCCATGCATGCAGTTTTTCCACGATTAGGTCTGTTGGCTGCCCGCGTTCCAAATTACCTTATCTTGTGCAACGACGGGTACCACTGCTAGTCTATATATATAAAACAGAGGATGTCTGTCTGTGTATCTGTTTCCCTAAAACTCGAGAAGTACCCAACCGGTTTTTTTTCAAACTTTACATATGTAACCCGTATGGCTCCGGAAGTGTTTTGAGCAAAAAAAATTTCAAATTATTCTGACCTAGGGATCGAATTAGTGAAGTGGCCAATGTCTGTACATAATGAGGGAGTGAGAGGGGAGAGAAAGAAACGGAGAGGCGAAGTGAAGAAGTGGCTCT
>OZ024740.1:355145168-355147668 GCA_964016885.1 Eledone cirrhosa
TGAAATGTGTCTCAAAATAGACCCTAATTTCTATGGTTATGCGCAACTTCCAAAAAATTTCTAAAGCATAAAGTGTTTTAACTATAGAGTAGTCTATTAAGTTGTGCTGAAGGTGTTCGTATTATTATGGTGAATTAACCCCCATCGTAGGGTGCCACAAATGAATATTATAGACGACGAGCGAGGATTCTAAATTAATGATCTCTGTGGTTGTAGTCTACTCATAGGACCAGGCGCGGTGATTGCAGAATCACTTCAACACACAATGATCTCCGGTAAGTTCTGGGTCATCGCTTGCTACATTGGATGTCGAAAGATAATCATCACCAGGGCCGACCAGAGGTCAATCCGCAGTCCTCATGACCCCACTCTGACCATCAAATCATCCATATATGTACAACCCGCACGCCAGTTGCAATACATTCATTCTCTGCACTCAGCGTCCTGGTCCTGCTGCTCAACAGCGTTACTAGATTAAATCGTTTTTCATCTGTCCAAGGAAGGCACTTCCTCCGCACAACACTACCAAGCCAATCAATTCATGCTTAAATTACCTATAGAGCGGTGTAGTGCAGTTCAAGTGGGTTTGTATAAAAAAAATATATATAACTGCAAAAGGTTTTTGTATTTACAAAACCATAAATAGTATAATTAATACTATTAACTGCTCCATATTGTTGAGCTGACATATAATATTACCAATATGTTAATCAAAGACCAACTCCCATGTCAACCAAGAACATACCAATACCATCCAGGAATACATATGAGAAATTGCTGATCAACAGTGTAAATTCATTTATCAATAGAGTGAGATGGAGGACATTCCATTATGATAGAAACAGATCTAACAATGTGAACAATACTAACAAATTTGACTCCTTCGGCTTTAAAACCTTTAAAAGCCCCCCTCATAACACACTACTTAACTCCTTTGAAAATGACCTAGTTAAACTAGTTAAGAACATTAAATACAATAAGCACCATAATAGAAGCAACACCTTCTTAAACAAACTTAACACCTCTATTAATGGATTCAAAACTAGTAATAAAATTATTGTACACGCAGATAAAACTAATAACATATACAGCCTAGATTATAATACTTATAGAAAGTTTATATATAATGAACTACATAAAAGCTACAAGAAGACCACCTTGAAAAACTTAGAAGATATTAATATAGAGGGATATAATATAGTGTCTAAACTAGGACTTCACAGGCATACACAACCATTCACCCCAAACCCCCCTAGATTCTCTCTGAAGGACCATAAGGAGGACTTCATCAGCAACCCCTCGATAAGACTTATCTGCCCTTCCAAGTCCGACATTGGTATTATCAGCAAGAAAATTTTGGATAAAATCATCCCACAAATTAAACACAAGATACACCTTAAACAATGGGGAAATACGGGTGAAGTGATTGAATGGTTCAAAGATATCAAGAATAATAAGGACAAAAAATTTATTCAATTTGATATCAATTCATACTACACCTCTATTTCCCATATCCTATTAAATAAGGCACTAATCATGGCCATGAACAATAGCGACCTGACTAGAGCCCAGATTGATGTCATCCTTGCGGCCCGTAAAACCATAATCACCTTCGAGGACCAACTATGGACACGCAAGGATACGCACAACAACTTCGACATAACCATGGGATCTAGTGACTCGGCAGGGTCACTGATTTGGTCGGCCTATACCTTCTTAATGAAATCCATAAGGACCTCCCTTACCTCAACGGTGGTTTGTACCACGATGATGCACTTCTACTTATAGAATATAAAAAATTAAATATAGAAAGAACTAGAAAACAATTGCACAAGACATTCAAAAACTTTAACCTTAGTATCACCATGGACAAAAACACTAAAAATGCTAACTTCCTAGACGCCACACTATACCTAGACTCAAAAATATATACACCTTTCCATAAGCCTAACGAAAAACTCATTTACGTAGATACCAAATCTAATCACCCTAGATCAATATTAAACTATATCTCTAAGGGGGTATCCAATAGAATCTCTAGTCTATCCTATGACGCAAACATATTTAGCAAAAACTAACAATATTACAATCAAGCATTAGCTAGATCCGGCCATAATATAGAAATTGAGTTCCTAAGAAAACACATAGCTACAACATCATCTCGCACAACATGTCCATGAGGAAACCTAATAATAGGAATAGCAACCACAAGTACACCAAAGCGGAGGGTGCCACCGGAAGTAACCATTACCACGGAAACTACTGTAGTGCCTTAGGAAGAAACAACACACCAAACACTAAAAACAAAAATAGAAGAAGAAATAATACATTTTTCAACCCTCCTTTCAACCTAAATGTCTCCACCAACATACCTAGGGCTTTCTTCTCACTACTAGATAAAAACTTCCCTCTTTTAAACAAAAACACTATTAAAATCTCATACTCTACGACGCCTAACTTAGCATACCACATAGCTAGCAGCAATAAAAGTAAAATTAAT
>OZ024740.1:355180368-355252868 GCA_964016885.1 Eledone cirrhosa
TTTTTTGTTATTAATGGTATCTAACCAGAGCTCTGTGTCTAGTACAGGTAATCGATGGTTGGGGTGTTTACTTGGGTAGTCTATAGTAACTCTAATACTCTGGTGGATGGAGTTAGCTATTTGCTGGATGCTTTCCATTGTGTTTTTTTCTAGTTCCTGACTCACCAAAAAACAAGCAGATAGACTAAAACGAACACTAATTCTAAACATAAAAAAGAAGATCTATAGAGAATTAAGTTATCAAGAAAAACATAAGCGTAACCTAATACAAGAAATAGCTAGGATCACCACACCAAGAGAGAAACTAATATTTATAAGCCTTATACGTCCTGAAGAACAGTACACTGCACATATAGCAAAAAGGGGGTGTGAGGAAACGGTGGTAATGATAATAAAAATAAAAACATGATCAAAATAAAATTAAAATGGGGTAAAACAGGTGGTGGAAGGGTGTGGGGCGTGTAGGGGTGGTGGCGGGTGGATTGGGGAGAGGGAGACGGGGTGTCCGAGCGGGGAGGGCTGAAGGTGGTGTGTGTGTGTAGGTGTACGTGTGTGTGTGTGTGTGTGTGTGTGTATGTGAAAGCAAGGGTTGGGGGAAGAACGGGGTTGCATGTTCAGGAAGAGGTGTGTGTGGGGTGGGGTGTAGGTGGAGTGTGTGTGCGTGTGTGAATAGAGGGGTGGGGGGAGAGGAATCCGGAGACTGAATATGTAAATATGTGGTGGAACGCACGTGTGTGTGGTGTTTAAGCGTGTTGTGGGTGTAGGTGGCGTGTAAGAAAAAAAAAAATTTGTTGGTGTGTGTGTGGGTGAGTCATGAAGGCGATTCCGTAAGATGTGGTGGAAAGGTTGGTAAAATCCTAGGATGGTAGTTGATTCCGCGGTCATGGTCCACATACGAGGAATCCGTGAAGAGATGGTCGGAAGAGGGAGATGTGGGTTGCGCGCGGAACAGGAAGTGGTCAAGGCAGTAGGAGTGCTGTGTGTCTGTGTGCTGGGAGGTGGTCAGAGGGCATAGCAGCAGTAGGGTGGAATGGTAAAGGGGCGAGGATGGGTAGGTGTGAAAGTAGGAGTGAGGAGGTTGTGTGTGTGTGTATATTAGTAGAGGTGTTAGTGGGATGAGTGAGTGTTGGAGAAAGGGTGTGGGAGGAGCGGGGAGAGAAGGGTGTGGGGGTCGATGGAGGGAGTGTGGTGTACTGGTGTGTGTGTAGTTTGATGAAGGGGGTGTTAGTGGGTGTTAGTATACAGGAGGTGGAGAAAGGGTTGAATGCGGGTGTGAGTGGGGGTCAGTGGTGGTAGGGTGTGTAGAGTTGGTGGTGTAAGAGAGTGTGTGTGTACGTGTGCGTGGGGTTGGGGGGGGGGGGTGTTAGTGATGTTAGTTGCGTGTAGGGTGGGTGGTGTAAGTGCGTGCGTGTGTTCGTGTGCTTGGGGTCGGGGGGTGTTAGTGATGTTAGTTGCGGGGTGGTGGGGTGGATGTGCGGGGGTGAGGGTTAGTGGTGGTAGTAGGGTGTGTGTTTAGTGTGAGCGCGTGTATATATGTGCCGGTGGGTGTGTGTGTGTGATAAGCTGGGGGGGGGGAGAAGGGAAGGATGTTAGTATGTTAGTTGGGGAAGGGTGGACGGATGAGGGGTGGAGTGGAGGTGTTAGTATTGTTAGTTGTGGGGTGGGCGGTGAAAAGGAGGGGGTGTGTTAGTGGTGTTAGTGGGGGATATGTGTGTGTGTGTGGGTGGGTGGGTGGGGGGGGGGGGGGGGGGGGGGGGGGTCGAAGGCTAAAGGAATAAGGGTGGGGAGTTCAGGCTGGGGGAAGTGTGGGTCTGTAAGATGAAGATGGTTCTTTGTTCAACTCTGAGGAGATTGGCGGGTGTTCCGTGGCATTGGAGTAGGCCACAGACTGAGATGGCGTGCGGAATGTCCAGGGGCACCAAAGTGGCGGGCGATGGGGGAACTACCACCGAGACGAATATCCCGGAGGTGCTCAATGAATCTGTCCGCCAGGCGACGTCCCGTCTGTCCGACGTAAGTCGCGCTGCACTCCGTGCAGCGAAGTCCGTAGACTAGGTTGGAGGAGGTGCAGCGGAAGACATGCCGGACAGAGAGAGTGGCCGTTGGGACCCTGGAAGGTGGTGGTGTTGGTGATGTGGGGACAGGTGTTGCAGCGGGGCCTAGAACAGGGAAAGGAACCGGGGGAGGGTAAGAGAGCGTGGGTTGGGGGGTAGGGAGCTGTGGACGAGGAGGGTGCGGAGATTGCGTGCGCGATTGAAGGAGGGGAGGGGTGGGGTTGGGAAGGTGTGGGAGGTGGAGGGTCGGACTGGAGGCGTCGGATGGTGCGGTGGAGGGGTAAGGTGGAGGGGTGGTAGGTGATGGGGAAGGGGAGACGGTGGTGGGTGTGCGGTGGCGTGGGGTGAGGGTGGTGGAGCGGTGGACAGCACGGGCGCGGGTGAGAGCGGTGTGGACGAGAGAGGGGCGGTAACCTCTGCGGATGAAATGGCTGACTAGGGAAAGGGCCTGGGACTCGAAATATATATAGTGTGTATATATATATATATATATATATATATATATATATATATATATATATATATATATATATATAGATTTTAGTACAACATAGACGAAGCTCTAGTATACGGCCAAGCTGGCGTGTATGCATATTCGGTCTGTAGCTTTAGCACTCAGATGAGGTAAGACCCCAGAGTAATAACATTATGTTCAGACAGCTTAACAAATCAGATATAGCAGTCGGCAGTCCGACCGCACTACCAGAGCAACGAAAATACAGGACCCAGGAAAAGATTTTTTACTGATCTGGACATAACGCTGAGGCTGAGTGTAAAATATATAACCCACATGGTGTTTCCACAATATAGGTTGCAATATCGCACGCAACGACAGCGCTAAGTTTCTGCAAATCCATGTTCGACAAATTCCTATTGCAGGAGTCTGCAATATAATGGTTTTTGACGACAGAACATAGGATTTACTTCTTCAATATATATATATATATATATATATATATATATATATATATATATATATAGTATATATATATATATGTATATATAGATATATAGTATATATAGATATATAGTATATATATATATAGTGTATATATATATATATAGTATATATATATATATAGTATATATATATATAGTGTATATATATATATATAGTATATATATATATATAGTGTATATATATATATATATATATATATATATACACTATATATATATATATATATATATATATATATATATATATATATATGTATATATATATATATAGTATATATATATATATAGTGTATATATATATATATATAGTATATATATATATAGTGTATATATATATATATATATATATATAGTGTATATATATATATATATATATATATAGTGTATATATATATATATATATATATAGTATATATAAAAACAAATAACGAAACGAAATTAAATTTCGTTTCGTTTGTAACTCACTTTTGTATGACTGACGCTTAAACAATTAAGTTAAAAATGTACATCTACATATGCATACTGAAATACTAGTATGCATATGAATACACACACGTATACATATGTAGATGTACCAAGTCTTTCACTGGTTACTTTACTGTGAGTAATCCAGCTATTCTGTATGTAAACACACAGACAAACCGGTTTTTAGAGTCATACTGGTTTTCGAGGAAAGACTTTGTACATCTACATATGTATACGTGTGTGTATTCATATGCATACTAGTATTTCAGTATGCATATGTAGATGTACATTTTTAACTTAATTGTTTAAGCGTCAGTCATACAAAAGTGAGTTACAAACGAAACGAAATTTAATTTCGTTTCGTTATTTGTTTTTATCGTCTCCGTTGAACCGGTACGTACTCACACTCTGTGCAAATTAGTCTGCCCACTACTAATTTTCATAGAAAAAGCATATAACGATATGTGCTTTTACGATTCTCCAGAAGGGCCGGTAGATAGGTAAATATTGCTGATGAGTTGTAACAACAACGAAACTAGTTCAATATTCCTTGTCTGGCTTTCTGGAGAATAGAGGAAAGGTGTTTCCTCGAAAACCAGTATGACTCTAAAAACCGGTTTGTCTGTGTGTTTACATACAGAATAGCTGGATTACTCACAGTAAAGTAACCAGTGAAAGACTTGGTACATCTACATATGTATACGTGTGTGTATTCATATGCATACTAGTATTTCAGTATGCATATGTAGATGTACATTTTTAACTTATAGTATATATATATATATATATATATATATATATATATATATATATATATATATATAGTGTATATATATATATATATATATAGTGTATATATATATATATATATATATATAAAGTGTATATATATATATATATATATATATATATATATATATATATATACTATATATATATATATATATATATATATATATATATATATATATATATATATAAAGTGTGTATATATATATATATATATATATATATATATATATATATACTAGTGATTTAATTAGGGTGGTTAACGTCTTCAATCTCATCGGTCATGAAGGACCTGTTGAAGGTCAGAGACACAACGCGTTCTGACAAATCAAAAAGGGACAAACAGTCGAAACTAGATCCTAATTCGCTACATGTGAAAATGTCAGTTTCCTTTGATCAGAAGGTTTATCTACTAAGAATACATATTCCGTGGAGATTTCGAGAAGCTGTGGTGGATGTTGCACGAGAGTGTGCTGAGGCTGCTAGATTTATGATATTTCTGGATGATAAACAAATGCAGTCACCATTTGTCAGTTATGCTTTCCGACAGCTCGTCTCTACTCAACCTGCTTTCCTGTGTAAAGTGAAGATTGAGGAGAGTTGCTAGGTATATAGAATGCTGTTAGTCACATCTGTAACTGGCTAGACAGTGTGGTCGGTGGATCGACCAATTTATACTCAATACAGAAACAAGTACTAAATATCGATAAACTTTTATGACAGTTAAATACTGGTGCATCAGAAATAAATTACCTCCCACCCCAAACATACTCTTATATATATGTAACGGAATTCTCCTATAAATTACCCGGCGAAGATTCGAAACCGAATCTAAGAGTTCTCGCATCTGAGAACTTTATAGGGAATTTCCCACGATTGTCCTGTCAAGAAACAGGATGATAAACGTACATACCACTTGACCTGTGACCTCAGCTTCCCGAGAGACAATATCCACATGGCTGATCATAAATCAACCTCATATGCACATCTTTCTAACTATAACATTATTATAAATACAAGGGCTTTAGGCACCCACACAGAAAGAGTGATAACACAGACGAGAGAAGAAGGTTCTACTAACACTGTGAAATTTCTCTTCGCGAAAAACCAGTCTGTTTGCTATTTTCTCACAAACCATGCCTGCTTGAGAGATTGACCACTACTACTACGACAACACACAGTAAGTTTAATTTGTTTACTGCTATGCTTCACCTATTCTTTCGTCTCCCTGCCATATTGTATCTGTAAGATACAACACTACTTTTACTCGTAGAAGCTAGAGTCAGCTAATCAATGTAGGGATAATTCATGTCATAAATATTATTACTCGATGTTCAAATTGAAAATCGTTATTGTAAAATAAACATTGTTAACAACACAATCCTGGCATTAGTCTTTTCATCAAACTACCATACAAAGAATATCATCTTATCCGCTACATATAAGTATATAATTGTTTCTACTTTAGGCACAAGGCCAGCAATTACCCAGTGCATTACTGGTACTTTATTTTATCGACCCCGTAAGGATGAAAGGCAAAGTCAACCTCGGCGGGATTTGAACTCAGATCGTAAAGGGGTGTAACTATGCTGGAAAGCATGGCGTCCGACCCTCTACCGATACTGCCAATCCACCACCCTTGTATATAATATAATGAAATATTGTGTACAGTGCTCAGGTGCACTACAACTCATCGAAAAGTGTATGTATAGTACATAGGGTAATGCACAAACGTCAGGAAAATGAACAGTGCATGAGTCATGATATACACATGTGTGTATGTGTATGGAAGGAGGACATCAGGTGTAGTTTTGGCGAATTTTGGGAAGCATGAGGGTTTTAAAGGATGCAGTGTCTCGGCAGCTAACAACTGACGCAGGCAGTTTGTTCCATGCTTCAGCAACTCTGAGCGTGAAAAGATGTTTCCGAAAGTCATGGGAGCTGTGCTGTTTTCTGATTTTGTAGGCATGTCCACGTGTGTTAGACACATGGAGATCAAAAAAGTGCTCAGGGTTGTTGTTGGCGAGATGGTTAATAACTTTGTGGGTGTTTACCAAGTCCATTGCCAGACGTCGGAGCTTCAATGAATCCATGCCCAGGGAAGCAAGGCGTTCAGAGTATGGTAGGTGTGTGATGGAGGGTATGCGCTTGGTTGCACGTCTCTGAACAGTTTCCAGGAGGTCAATGTTCTGAGCAAGATAGGGGTTCCAGACTGATGATGCAATTTCCAAGTGTGGTCGTACCATAGCTGTATACAACTTTAAATAGATGGCTGGAGAGCGGCTAACAAAGGTCTTGCTGAGTGATGCCAAGACACCCTCGGCCTTCTTGACAATCTTAGAGACATGCTTTGTCCAACGCAAATCGCTGCTGACAGTAATGCCCAGGTCACGTTCACAAGAGGACTTCTTGATATCAGTGTTGTGGAGGGAGTATGTGAACGCTGGATTTTTCCTCCCAAAATGCATGGTGGTACACTTGTCCACAGCCAGCTTCAGTTGTCAGTCTGTGATCCACTGCTGCATTGTGTCCAGGTCTGATTGTAGGAAAGAGTTGTAGGTTTCAGGATCAGTCGTTTTGATTTCAAGGTACAGCTTGATGTCATCTGTATATTTCAATACCCTGGCATTCTTTAAGTTAGTATCTATGTCATTAATATATGCCACAAACAAAAGGGAACCAAGAACAGATCCCTGTGGTACACCAGATGACATCTCATATGGTGAAGAATGCTGTCCTAGAACCGTGACTACCTCTTTTCGGCTGAGAATGAAGGATTTCAACCAGTTAAAAAGATCATCCCTCACACCCAATGCAGAGAGTTTTGCCATAAGTCTTTTGTGTGGCACAGAATTAAAAGCCTTAGCGAAGTCAAGGTAAACAACATCCACCCATGAGCCGCTGTCAGTGATCCGGGTAATGTCTTCAAGGTATTCGATAAGCTGATCACAGCAGCTGGAGTTAGGGATAAATCCAAACTGCGATGGTCGGATGAGGCTGTGAGAGCTCCAGAAGTTCCAAAGTGTTTCTCTGACACAGGATTCCATCAATTTGGCCATACAGCTAGTAAGACTGACTGGACGATAGTTGACAGGTGACATGCGGTCGCCCTTTTTGAACAGGGGAATGACACTGGCAGTTTTCCACTGCTCCGGAGTAGCACCATTGTTGAGACAGTATTGAAAGAAGAAAGAAAGCTGGTGCAAAAGGAAGTACCCGCCACGTTTGAGAAGCAGGTATGTAACACCATCAAGACCAGGGGAGGCATAATTGCGCTTATTCTTAAGGTGACGTCGCAACATTGCAGGTGTAAATTCCATAGTTGTTATGTTAGATAATATCTTTAAAGTATCAAAGGGACGAGTTTGCAACCTAGTGTAGTGACCTACATTCCGCGGGCTCACATACATTCTCTGTGCGTGATTTGGCTCAGTTCAGCCAATCAGCGCCAGTAGAAGAGGATGTATCCCTACGCGCCCTGAGGAAGAAATTCCCGCGAGGATTTGAAGAATCTCTCTCTTGTACCGGGAACTTCGAGCCAGTAACACGCATAATGTAACGGTGAGATTTTGCACCCTAGCCTCGCCGGCTTAACGGCGCAATGGCAATGGCACATTCCCTTTTGTAACCTCTTTTTATCTGTAACTTCAACCATATAAGTTAACAAACATTGTTTGTGCTACATCAAAAATAAACATACATTTCATCTCTAGTTTCTGCTGTTGAAATCATTATTATGTTACTCGTGTCTCAATAACATCTATAATCCATGCTGCTGGAATTGGCGACCTGACGAAGGGAATATTGTAAATACTAAGATGGTAAATAGATCGAGGGACCTTCCTTCACGTCTATGTCGACAAGATAATCCAACGAGGATACTATCACTTACCACACTGGCAACTAACGACCTTCAATCATCTACCCTGTTAAAGTGGCGACCACGACTAACCATCCTGCTAAACTAGTTTCGATTTTCGGTTAAATCTAATATATTTCATTTACGCTCTTAAAGCCTTCCGGACAAACATTTCCTCACCCAAGTAGCTTATCCCGCCACTCTATAAATGTGTGATCTTGTACTTGAATAACACATTATCATAATTGACACAAGGCAATACTACGGGAAGGAGAATTCGATTAAAACTAACGCACTATTTGATCTCAGAATGACGAAAACAAAGTCGACAACAACTATAGATTACAAAGGATGTATTTAAATATTGTAAGGCATTTTATTCTTCATTCTGCCTGGTATTTCATTACAACTATTATAGTAGTCATTTGAGTTGATAATATGTACTATGCTTTCGCTGAGAGTTTTAAATACCCATGAGGTGGTGAGCAGACACTGACATCCCCTCAATCCTCACGCATATGATCTAGAGGAATATCCAAAATGTAAGACCTAGAAGGAGGGAAGGCTACACCAGCACTGGGCTAGTACTTTCTTTATCGACCCCCCCCCAAAAAAAAAATGGACCTTGGCAAGGTTTGAACTCAGAATGCAGACACCCAGAACAAATATGCAACGCTTTAACGACTGCCAAATCGACCGCCGGTCTTTTGATAATGTAGCACAATAACACTGCAGAGGAAACTTCTCCGTAAAGCAATAGGCATAATCACAGCTAAGCGGTTAATGAAGTTTGATTCTCAAATGCGGAGTTCCACCACACATCACTTTCGGCTTGTCTTGAAAAATAGACTCAAGATAACTATAAAGCAATTGTTAAACTTGCTTTCTTAAAACAATTTTAATCACATATTTCACAGTGTTCCATATAAACTATATAGGCGGCGAATTAAGAGAGTCATTAGAACGTCGGATAGAACGCTTTGCAGTATTCGTTCTGGCTCTCTGCGGTCTGAGTTCAAATGCCACTGAGATAAACTTTGCTTTTTATACATTCAAGGTCGGAAAAAAAAAATACCAGTCCAGTGCTGCGGTCGATTCTTCTCTCTCTCTCTCTTTGTCGCTACGGCATCTCTACGACACAAACTATGCTAATTTGTTAAACAATTATAGAGAGGGGGATATGAATTTAGAATCAAATAGTCTTTTTAAATTGTTTTTTTTTCCATAATGTTTAATTTAGTTTGAAATTTCATTAAAAAAACTGAGATTGAAATATCTAATGCACTCATAATCTTAGCTTATGAACATATTTCAATTAGAATATTTTTTATATTATAAAGAGGAAAAAAGAAGAAATAATGAAAATAAATTGAAGGAGGGGGGGGGGGGGGGGCAATTTCTGTACCCCTGTTTAGGCAGATTATATCAGCTACACAGTGTGGAAAAGATGGTAAAAGCATCGAGGCAGAGAACATTTAGTGATATTCGTTGCATCAACCATTCCACCCCACAGAGCTCCTTGCTGAAGCGGAATGCACCTTTCTCAATTTTAAGGAGGAAAACTGCAGTCAAGTTCCGGTATTTAGTAAAGAAGTAAAAAAACAAATGGAAAAGAAAAGAGAGAAATCGGGTCGAAATTTTCATTAATGTGTTTAGATTCTTACCATAGCGACGATTGTCGGAGATGCCAAAATGGAGGACAAGCACCAAATCATGGCAATGATGATGTAGGACCGTTTCTTTGTGCATTTGTATTGAGCTTTGAGAGGGTGGCAAATGGCGTAATATCTGGAATGAAATCAGAGGAATATAGGCGATGCTTTAAACCTCCAACTAGAATGAAATTACAAGCGAAATTATGCACACACACACACACACACACACACACACACACACACACAAACATTATATATATATATATATATATATATATATATATATATATATATATATTGTTATGTTTGGGGAGGGTCATATTGTTATAATATTGCCAGAAGTAATAATAGAACACACTCACTGGCTGGTTTCGGTTAGTTTTCGCTTCTGTCTCTTTTATATCTCCATAGTTGATTTATTTGGCAATCAATGTTTATCATTGATTGACCAACGGTTAAAAATACACACACACATATATATATTCGGGTATATGTGTGTATGTATATATATATACATACACACATATACCCGCATGTACACATGCGCCCCATATATATACGCACCCGTGCTTACATATGCACTCAAATGGACATAGTTTTTCACGTACACACATTCACACATGTATATCTATATCCACAAACATATACACACGTGCGCACAGATACCTATATACGCACACATGCATACACACACAAATACACACACACACATATATATATATATATATATACCCACGCATTCACACGTATATGTTCATACACACACACACACACACACACACATATATATATATATATATACATGCACACACATGTCTACACCCACATATGTGTGCACACACGCGTGTGGATGCATGCACACACACATACCCATCCACATATATATATATATACACACACACACATACGTCCACCTGGACATATGTACACCCAGGCGGACGTACATGCACTTACGTACGCTCATATATGTGAATGAACTGTATAAAATTGTAAAAATATAAAAGTGTAAAAAATAAAATTATGCAAAAATATATAAAAAAATATATAAAAAATAATTGTTTCCACTTTTGGCACAAGGCCAGCAAATACCCAGTGCGTTACTGGTACTTTATTTTATCGACTCCGTAAGGATGAAAGGCAAAGTTAACCTCGGCGGGATTTGAACTCAGATCGTAAAGGGCCGTAATTCTTTGCTGCAAAGCATTGCGTCCGGCCCTCTACCGATACTGCCAATCCACCAAATTAATGACTATAAACTGTGTGTGTGTGTATATATATATGTGTATATATATAGATGTGTATATATATATATATATATATATATATATATATATATACTTGTGAGTGTATATATATATATGCGTGTGTGTGCGTATTTATGTACACATGGGTAGCACGAAAATATATATATGCATGTGTGCGTGCGTGTGTGTGTGTATACACGCGCGTGTGTATATATATATATATACATATATATATGTGTGTGTATATATATATATATATATATATATATATATATATATATATACATATACATGTGTGTGTGTGTGTGCACGTGTGTGTAGGTATGTAGCTGTATGTAAGTACACGCGTGTGTGTGTGTGTGTACACATATGTACATGTGTGGGTATATGCCTCTCCGTGCGTGCATGTATATTTGTGTGACTGTGTACGTGTGGGTGTATATATAGATAAATGTATATGAATGTGTAGGTATATGCGAGAACGCAAGCACGCAGGCTCTATCTTTGTGTGCCTGCCCGCATGTGTGTGTGTGCGTTTGTATGGGAGTGTATGTAGGTACACATAGCAGTAATTTTGAGGATGGGACGAAGATGAGTGACAGCTCACGACTAGATGGTGAGTGGGCAGATTTCAGTGGCCAGAACTGTGATGACTTCACAAACCAGTGACCAACCCAGAGGACGCGCGGACAGGATGAAGACAGACGATATATACACGGAAGATCGGAACCTTTTAGAAAGAGAACCTTCTTTGTAACCAACAGACCTATCTGAGGATCTTGCGAATCCAGAGTCAGGTCCGATCCACCAACATATCGCACCCCGAGCTGTTCGCCGGAGAAATATTTGTAATACGCAATAAATTGAGTTCCGATGCATAACTAATTCTTCGTTTTCCATCTTATCATACTCTGCTCCGTAGGAGCATAGAGTACTCAATCGGCATACCGCCTATGGACGCATCTTAGCTACCATAACACACACACACACACACACACACACACACACACACACACACACACACACACACACACACACATATATATATATATATATATATATATAAATTAATAAAAACAATGAATAAAAACAAAGAACAAGTTCCTTATATTAAAAAATTCATCATTTTACGATCGTTTCTAGGATATATATGTGTGTTGGTATGTATATCATATAGATCTATGTAAAAATATTACAAACTATCAGAGGAAATATACATACCTTCACATATATATGCTGTCTTCAGGAATAATGAGATTTGTTTATTGAAAAAAAAACCAACAAAGATTTTATATAAAAGGTCTGCTTGGGAACAGGTTTTGAATTGACCAATAGAAAAGTAGTAAGAGGTCAAGTTGATAGAATAGTAGTAGTAGAGATTTAATTTAGGGGTAGAGGAATGCAGACTTATGTTTTGAATGGAAAGAATACTTTGAATGAAAAGAATACTTTGGGGATGAAAAGAGGTCAAGCCGGTGAGGGGTACACGAAAATTTGATGTTATTAAAGAATAATGTTAAAAACGAAGGAGAGTAAAATTTTAGGGTAAAGATATTAGTGAGAAATACCAATCTTATTTAAAACACAAGGAATTTAGATCTATAACAAGAAATTAAATTAATTGATAGGTATATTTATAGGGATAAATTTATATTAATTCATATGGATGTGATAAATAAGAATTAGATGTTATTAAAGAATGTTATTAAAAACGAAGGGAAATAAAATTTTGGGATAAGTGTAGTAGTGAGAAATACCAATCTTATATAGACTAGAAGGAATCTAGATTCATAACAGGAAATTAAATTAATTTATATGTATACTTTTATATATTAATTTTAGGAAAAGAGAGCTGTAAGAGGGAAATAAAATTATGAAGTTCTCTGTAGTAAAGTACTAATTATAGGTTAACTAAATTAAAAAAAATAATTATAATAATATGTAAAATATAAGTGTAAGGTGTATATTAATTAGGTTTATAATATTTGAAAGTTCTTCTAATTCTATGATTGCAAGATATAATGCATTCTTGTCGCTTATTTAATAGATTTCATTATTTCAAAAAGTTCCTGGGAGCATAATCTACACTCATATCTGTTATTTTGATAAGGGGTGGCCCTTTTGAGCACATTCCAGGTCAGGTTGTTATCGATATTCTTTTTTCTATAATTATTAATTGTTTCAGCCAAGGATGTTGTATTAGCTAATGCGGCATTTTTAAAACTATGTTTGTGGGTATTAAATCTTACTTTAAATTGGTTAGACGTAGCTCTTATATATGAATAAGTTAAGTCCTTAGTGCTAATTTTACATTTATATACTATGTTATTAATTATATATATATATGTGTGTGTGTGTATAAGACCCAAACAGAGGGTACCATGAAAAAAAAGTGCCCCAAAACGTCCGACGGGGAGATCTCCCACCCAATGTCTTCTCTTGTGAAAATAGGTATAGCTTTCATTATGTAAAATCTCCCCATTTTGCCTCATTTGAAATTTGGGGCACTTGTTTTTTCATGGTACCCTCTGTTTGGGTCTTATACACACACACACACGTGTGTGTGTGTGTGTGTGTGTGTGTGTGTGTGTGTGTGTGTGTGTGTGTGTGTGTGTCGGGTTCAATCGGGGGTAACCGCAGTAAGTAAGGTACTCAATACATAGAGTATAAATATTTAATATAGAAATAGCTTCTACAGGACTAGAACTATTTCATTCGAAGGAAATCATCGTCGCTTTCCTGATGATTTCCTTCGAATGAAACAGTTCTAGTTCTGTAGAAACCAATTCTATATTGTATATATATATATATATATGTATATATATATATATATATATATATATATATATATATATATATATATATATACAGGGTGTCCCTAAAAATGTATACACATTTCAAAAGCATTCTAATAAATACATGTATGCATTTTTTGGGACACCCTGTATGTGTGTGTGTATATATATATATATATATATATATATATTTATACGTGCGTTTGTGTGTGTTGAACATTTCCGCTGCCAAAAGAATATGTATCGTGAAACAGAGACATAAGGTAGGGGGGGGGGGACAACAATGCCAGGTTCAACGACACACCTATCGGAACGACCAATACTTCAACAGATTCCGATCTTAGGCTTGTCAGGCAACGAAACCGGGGGAAAGTGTCTTCAATTCCATCACGAACACGAGAACCGCCCAAGTACTGGACAACATGCACCCAGTACAGTCTGTAAAGGGCTGGAACATACGTAAATGAGATGCGGAGCCACCATCTCCTCTGAGAGGTCGGACGTAGTTTGTGATAACCCAGACGTTAAATGATGACGCTGATATACACTAGCGCGCGCACACACACACACCAACCAACCAACCTTCCTACCCATACAATTTTGAAAACTAGAATAGTTAGTAGGAGAATAATCAAATGACGTTTTCACCCACCTTTCCAGGCTGATAACACACATAGTAATAATAGACGAGACGAAGGTAAAATCTCGTACGTAGTACATTAGTTTACAGGTGACAGCTTCCAAATTGTTGACAGCTTTCAATGTTTCAGCAAGCTGAATAGAAATCGGAACGGAACATTATCAGTAAAAACTGGAAGGCGGTAAATCGGAAAAGTATTTAAGACGTCGGATTAAAAATGCCTCGATATTTGGTCCCGGTTTACTATGCTCAGAATTCAAATCCCACAGATGGAAAATTTACCTTTTATCTTTTCGAGATCGATAAATAAGATACATTACTAAGAAATTTTTCTTCATTTCATTTCTTTCCTTTTCGCACCTCCTCTCTCCCCTCTCTTTCACTTTCTCCGGAAAAAAATCACCAGGTTTTAAAATGTCCAAGACATGACTTGTGTCAGTACGACTTTCCTGCGACTCCATAAGAAGTTAAGAGCCCTTTACCTTATTTACTTACTACAGGGCAGTTTAACGGGATTGTGGGTTACAGAATCAGTATTACATTCGATAAAGTGTGTTTTTGCTGTGTTTAGTTTCGTCCCTTTACGTTCATAACCACAACCCATCATTATTGACCGTTTTTCCTTTTTCCATGGACGATAAACTAAGTACCAGTTAACTACTAGGACCAATTGAATTATCTGCATCTTTATACTATGGACGCAGCATGTACGAATGATTTAGAAGTTCGCTTTGCAATCATTAAGTCTCGGGTTCCATCCTACTGCGTGATATCTTGGGAAAATGTCATTTACCATAACTTCGAGTTAACCCAAGCCTTATAAATGAAACTGGGTAGATGGAAACTGTTCGGAAACCCATCGGAAAGATTGTATCTGTAATTCAAATGGCCAGTATTGTCGCACACTGTGTCACAGAATCTTTCTGAGAATTACATTAAGAGTGCACGTGTCTATAGAATCAGACCTGTCAACTCTCCCCGTCCGATGGGGTGATCTCCCACCCACTTTGGGGTGGATGAGAGATGTCTTTCTCTTGTGAAAATGGGTATAACTTTCATTATATAAAATCCTTCCATTTTTCCCAATTTCTCCTCGTTTTAGGGCACTTACTTTCGTGGTACTCCCCGTTTGGGTCTTTAGAGCTTGGCAGGTCTGATAGAATGCTCAGCTACTTAGTCCTTAATCTCAGAAGCACACTGTTTCAATGTTCAAATAACTGGAACACTCATTGTCGAAACTGACAGAAGTTTATTTATATGCTGATCATTTATGTAATCATATCCTGGAAAAAGATTATCATTCTTATCTTTTCAACATAATTATAGGGTTTCTCTTATGAAAAGCATTATGAAACAACATCTTTATACTGTACCAATGTTAAAATTCACAATAGAATAAGTGATGCATATTTAAGAGCGCAGATAAGCGAATGGGGAACTTGGGTTGCTGACAATGAGTCGAGAGACCAGCAGTTCGCATCTTGAAACCAACGTTAAAATTAAGCGGATTCGTTATAAATAAAAACTTAAACCACACTGAAGTTCCGCCACAGAGGCGTTACCATACCTCACCTAGAATATTGATTATTATTATTTATATATATAGGGCGATGGATTGGCAGTATCGATAGAGGGTCGGACGCCATGCTTTGACGCGTAGAGTTACGGCCCTTGCCATTCTGAGTTCAAATCCCGCCGAGGTTAACTTTGCCTTTCATCCTTACGGGGGTCGATAAAATAAAGTACCAGTAATGTACTGGGTAATTGCTGGCCTTGTGCCAAAAGTAGAAACAATTACTATTTATATTGACAGTCATTAGAGCGTCACACAAGTGCTTAGTGCAATTTGTTCCGGCTCTTTAGTTCAAACTCCGCTGAGGTTAGCTCTGTCTTTCATCCTTACAGGATCGATAAAATAAAGTACCAGTAACGCACTGGGGTCAATTTAATCGACTTTCCCCTCCCCTAAATGTGTTGGCCTTGTTCCTAAATCAGAAATAATTATTTAGATTGGTAGGTTTATTAGAGAGCCGGACTAGTGCTTAGTAGTATTTGTTCCAGCATTTTACGTTCTGAGTTCAAATCCCGTCCAGGACTACTTTACCTTCCATTCTTCCGGGAGACAATAAAATAAAGTACCAATAAAGAACTGGATCGACATAATCGGCGTGTCCCTCCCCTTAAATTGCTGGCCTTGTGCCTAGTGTAGAATTGGTTACTATTTAGAGTGGTAGGATGGCGAGCTGTTAGAGCGTTGGGCAGAATGTTTAGCAGTATTCTTTACGTTCTGAGTTCAAATCCCCTCTGAGGTCAAATTTGCCTTTCATCCTTTTGAGGTCAATAAAATAAAGTACCAGTTCAGTACTGGGTCGACATAATCGATTTTCGCTTCCCCTAAATTATTGGCTTTGTGCTAAAAATAGAAATCATTATTGTTTAGCATGGTTGACTTGCAAAATCATTAACGCGTAAATGAAAATGTTTGTGGCATTTGTTTCGGCTCTTTAATTCTAAAGTTTAAATCACGCCGAAGTCATATTTAATTTCCTGCTTTCCGGATTCTATAAAATAAAAAAACTAGTAAAGTACTGGTGTCGAAATAATCAACTTTCACTTCCCCTCAAATTTGTTGACCTTAAACTTAAATTAAAGATTTATATTATTTAGCTGTAAGTGTATGTCGAAAGCAAGGGAGTTGAGTCGAATGAATCAACTTAGCACATTCTTAAATGTATTTGTTTTATTGACGAGAGGTAAAATCGCCCTAACAAGATTTGAACTAAAAATAAAGAGAGAAGAAATTCAATATGGCAATACATTTAGTTGAATGTTCTTCCTACGGCGCCACATCTATCATTCGTTTTACTTATATTGTCTCAACACACAGTGATCTTCTGTTGTTGCCGACTACACTATCATAGCAATAGTCAATAGTAGTAACTTCCAATCTTTTTACTAACAAGAGAGTGAATTTTTCCACAGATTCTTCCTTACAATTACTCTTTTCCTAGATTGTTATAGACTGAGAATAAGACTCGAAGGGGAGAAAGGGAAACATAATAGAGTATGTATATTATATTTTTTACAAAGTTTTGAATTTAGCTCAAGAACTCCAGCTTGAGAACCGCTGGTATATAAAATAAACAACCAATGTAAAAATTTACCTTTAGAGGGATACAAACCAACACCAAAACGAGGTCAGCGGATGTCAAACTTAAAATGAAATATATTGTTGGTGTTTTTGATTTCACCCAAATAATAAGACCCAAAATAGTCGCCATATTACCTGTCAATAAGAAGAATTGATTATTAAAATATTTATATTGTTGATAATATCAATATTCATAAAAAGAATCTAGGAACTTACAGATATGTTTGGCCGCGCTCAAGGAAATGGTTATAAAAGCACCTTAATGTTTTAGAGGCTAGTACTTAGATAGAAGATAGAAAAAAGTAGAAAAAAGATGTTTGAGAGAGAGAGAGAGAGAGAGAGAAGCAAAAGGAAGACATTCGAGACTATAGAAACAGGAGAAGGGTAGAAAGGAGAAAAGCACTCGTTGTTAGCTATCTTGAATATATATATATATATATATATATATATATATATATATATATATATATATGACTAACGAAGCATTGGGAAAATTTGAAATGGTTGCATTCCAAAGCAAATGACCACAATAATAGTCGGTGACTATAATATTTGAAAACATTTGGTAGAGTACCTATAGAGAAAAGAACGTGGACAGGTGCGTCTGTGAGGAATCGAAACCTATATCTCTCGGACGCCGGCCGAGTGCATTTACCATTATGTAGTTTTAGAATATTTTAAGCCTGTAACTAATAGTGTAATTAAAGCGGTTGATTTAGGAGCCATTGGGAAAATTTGAAATGTGTGCATCCTGCCATATAATAGCCAATCACTATAAATAAAAGACCCCTTCAGTCATGAATGACCATGTGTTTCGCACCTAGAAAGTTCCCTTCAGAGGCCTAAGCTCGGGTAATGTGTTTTTGTGGAAGACAAGCAGTCGCCCATGCATACCAGCCCCTTCTCTCCACACCACCGATATTGTCCAACGGAAAGGCAAAGGCAGATACAGCTAGGCTGCTAATGACGTCGTAACTAATCTCTACAGCTGAGTAAACTGAGGCAGCGTTAAACAAAGCGTCTTGCTCAAGGACACAACACATCACCCGGTCTGTTAATCAAACTCGCAACCTCACAGTTGTTCTACACCAAGAAGACGAGGTTATCAATTATGCTTCTTACGGAATTTCATTTTTAATGGAA
Source organism: Eledone cirrhosa (assembly GCA_964016885.1). Lineage (NCBI taxonomy): Eukaryota > Metazoa > Mollusca > Cephalopoda > Octopoda > Eledonidae > Eledone > Eledone cirrhosa. The sequence goes on from OZ024740.1 coordinate 355,199,124, forward strand.
TTTCATACTGAAAATGTCACTTAGATAAAAATTCAATCCAGAACTTACCTATGAAACCAATTAGCAATAGGAAAGAATATGAGCACATAGTGATAAGAAATTTCACGATATTATGTGGAGCTAATGGGTTCCCATATTCTTCTGTTAACTTCTTTATGTGCTCCATATTAGGGTTTTCAAAATTACAAGTACCATAACATTTGCAGACTACTTCTTTTAAATACTCAAACGAATATTTATAATCAAAGTTCCAGTTATTATATTCTTCGACAACCTTACATATTTCAGACAAGGGGTTGATGTGTGAGGTGCTGTTTTCTTCTGTTGTTGCCACGTCTGATGCCGGATTTATAAAGGTGATTGTAGATGAAATATTTATACTCTTGTTGCTGTTGTTGACAAGAAAGAAATTGAATTGTTCCGTTAATTTCTGAGATGATATCTCATATTCACTTCGGGTTGAATTTTCAAAAAGTATTCTTTGGTCAGTATTGTTTACTGGAAAAAAACCAAAAAAACAGAAAATTAAAATGACTTGACAATAGTCAGTCTACATTGTATACTTATAAAAATATGTATAGTTACAAACTCTAATCCAAATATTGGTTTATTATTTCTGGCCCAGCCTCTTTCAATAATGATTCAGGAATGTTATGGTGCTAAAATATGACATACGGTGTGTTTTGGTCACTTTAAACTTGGTGAGGCCGATCTCCTCTACAGGTCTGAACACATCCGATTTCTTTCAGATAAGAGAGTGATAGAGAAGAAGTAAGAAAACGATAGAGGAAAAAAATCTACCATAGTACAATACTGGTACTTTTTTTTATCGAACTTGAAATGATGAAAAACTAAGTTTACCAGGGTCAGTTTTGAACTCAGATCATAGAGGGCCGGAAAGAATACCGGAACTCATTCTACCCGACGTTCTAACGACTCTGACAATTTGCCACTCTATGTTTATAAATGTTTTAAATATTATAGACCATTGAGGAAATTTATCAGTTGTAAAATCTGCCCGACTGTCTGGCCGCTTCTAACTCTGTCATATACTAACATCATGTAAAAAAAAACGAACCACGTAATTCACGATATCACCCTTTCCTTCCGAGTAAAATAGTTAACACGGAGATATAATTCAATGGATGTGTGGTGCATAGACATTTATAATAGGGGAATGTCCCAATGGATTGCAGAGCTATATTCAAATCCTACCAAGAACACTCTTTATACAGCAAGAAGCAGTAATTGTCACAATAATAATTTCTATGTTGGCAAAATTGGTACAGCGTCAGATAAAATGCCATTGTGGAATTTGTTCTGGCTCCTTGCATTCTGAGTTCAAATCCATCTGAGGACAACTTTGCCTTTCAGCTTTCTGGTGTCGATAAAATAAAGTACCAGTCAAGTACTGGGGTTGATTTAATCCATTTTGCCCTTCCTCCCAATTTTTTTCTGGCCTTTTACCTAAATGAAAAATAAATTTAACTTTAACGTCAAGAAATTCAAGGCCAAGGAAAAATCTATTAGATCGACTCCAGTACTCGACCAGTACTTTATTCTATCGATCCCAAAAGAATGAAAGGCAGAGTTAACTATGGTGGGATTCGAACTCAGTATGTAAAGGGTCATAACTATACTGCAAGATATTTTGTCCAACGCTCTAACGATTCTGTCAACCAACAACGATATTTTAACCTATACTAAACATAATACTTATATCAAAGGGAAAGAATAGAATTTGACGAAAACAGCGATGGTTTGTGTAGAAAAAGATTACAAAATGGAATTATTTTTTCGGCAGGAAGGTCACCAGGTTTGGGCAGACTAATTTTATTTCTCTCCGACAAAGCGTTCTGCCGGAAGCGTTAGATCTCTCATCTTCCTTACTGCAAAATGATTTATTCCATTTTGTTAACTTTCTATAGTACGGTGGTGGTACTCCCAGGGCCGTCTTAACAGCATTATAGGCCCCCGGGCAAAGCAGAGCACTGGGGCCCCTACCTACACAACCACTTACAGGAATAAAAATACAAATGGGCCCCCTATCCTCGTGGGGCCCCCGGGAAACTGCCCAGCGTGCCCATGCGTTAAGACGGCCCTGGGTACTCCAGCATGACCATAACCCATTGGCCGAAATAGGTAAAAGTGTATATATTTGATGATACCAAATCGATAAATAGCAAAACAACAGTCCTGAGATAGTTGATGTGATTTCAGTATTTGTATTACATTATTAATGCCATTAACTCTACGTTATCATGTTCCCTCAAATGGAAATTCAATTGAAACCCAATACAGTTAACTGTCATTGTTTTTCCAGTGAACATTTGTGCGTGTCCCAATACGTGGTAACAAACATGGAAAGTATGGGATTACAATAGTAACGCAATATAACAATACCAACATATATTAATAAATAGAATATTAAAACATAATTAAAACCAACAGTATAACATTGTAATGCAGACACTGTAATAATATATCACAGTAGAAGCACAATACTAAGCAAAATGTTACAGTCATATAAATACAATGAGATGTTCAGTTATATATAGGATTGAACAAGCTTTGTGATACTCCTGTGGGAATGGTGGTGGTGACGGTGGTGGAGGTGATGGTGGTACCGGTCGCCGTCGAGACCTCAGGTGTATTTGGACTCAGTAAAGCCGAGCTCCTCTGCAAGATCAGAACGTTGGCAGCCCGTCTGAGGAAGAATCCCCGCGATGTGAGGTGGCTGTTGCAGCGGGTGCTGCTGGCCATTGTTTGCGGGGCGCAGCTCCAACATAGCCGCGCCCTATGCCTAGAGCCCAACACCATCCCCCTTCCCCCTCCTAGTCTTCTGTGACCCTAGAGCCCTTGCCCTTCCCTTAATTTTCCATTTTTTAAATATCTGTTGTGTTGTTGTTATTTGAAAAAGATTTGTTTATGATTTTCTTGATTTTATAACTAAATATCTTAGAAGAAAAATTAATTGTGATATCTATCCTATGGTTGTCTGTCTGAATTAAAAAACAACAACAACTGTTCTTGACCCTAAAACCCGAGCACTGCTGCCCGTAATGCAGAGAGGTGGAAGATAGAGAAAAACGTGTACTTGACAACCCTCTTCCTTTTCGTGCCGGTCCCTTGTGAGACTTCTGGTGTCATCCGTCCCCGAATAGTTGTTTCCCTCCGCAAAATTACGAGGAGTTCATCTAGCCTGAAAAAGGAGCCTTGGCAGGTGTAATGGCTGATGCAGAGGGTTTCTCTGGTTATTGTTTGCCATCAGTCCACTTGCCGCAACTGTAATATACCACCTAGACTGGGGTGTAGAATCTGCCGCTCCATTCATCCGTCACCTTACGTCCATGATTTGTTTTTTCTTTTCTTTTTTTGTTGTTGTTGTAAACATTATATAATTTAATTGGAATGTATTGAATAAAATATACACACATTTTATTCGGTTTTGAATACAGTTTAATATGTACCAGGTGATAGCAAATTGAGTAGCCTATATTTGGATGGTTAGGTGATGTGTTTTCTTTTGACAAAAACCCTGGTTGATCTCTTCTATACACAGGATAAGAGAGTCAATATAGTAGTAGTAGTAGTTGTTGTTGTAGCATTAGAACCTTTAACTCTTGATGGAGTCGTAGGGTTGTCGTCATAACATACAGCGTATCTTGAGCCATTAAATCTGACGGATTCTATCTCTATCCTGATCGGAACATAGACGGATTCTTCCAGAGTTATATATATATATATAGGTAAGTTATTCCGGGTTGAATCGGAGGTAACCACAGTAAGTAAGGTACTCAATACATAGCAGAGTATAAAAGTTTTAATATAGAAGAGATTCTACAGGACTAGAACTGTTTCATTCGTGAGAAATCATCAGGAATATGACTGTCCAAGTAAATATGGTGGTATTTATATCTTTTCTGGTGGTAGGAGAGGGCGGGGAGTGGGATGGATGGAGGTCATTGGTTGAAAGAAAAGGGAAGTCGTTAAAAGCTAATTCTTTAAAGCTATAACTTATATTTAGAGTGTCAAAGGCAAGTATAGGCATACATTATAAACAAGTTCAAATTGGAGTGCCACACCTGATTTTAAAGTTTCTCTTAAGCTAACAATGCCTATATTTCAGGTGTCTATAAGGTGGTTGGAGGTCAGTCATGGATGATGGGTTTAAAGAAAGGGAAATTCTTTAAAAGCTAATTCTTTAAAGCTTTAGTTAGAGTGACAAAGGCAGAAAGAATTCTATAAACAAGTTCAAATTTTGGGTGCTTCGCCTTATTGTCAAGTTTCTCTTAAGCTACATTTCAGGTGTCTACAAACACATTCACATACACACAGATAAATAAATATATATATATAGATATATAGATAAATACATATATATATATATATACACACATATATATATATATATATACATACACATATACATACATATACATATATACATACATAAATACATATACACATATACATACATATATACATATATATATATATATGTATACATACATATATATATATATATATATATATATATACATACATATATATATATATATATATATATACATACATATACATACATAAACACACATACACATATATATATATATATATACATATACATATACATATATATATATATATATAGACATACACACATACACATATATACATATATATACATATACACACACATATACATATATATATATACATATATATATACATACATACAAACACATACATATATATATACATACATACAAACACACACACACACACACACATATATATATATATATATATATATATATATTTATATATATATATATATATATACATACATATATAAATTTTGAGTATAGCACAAGCCCAACGAGAAACTCGTGTATGTTAACGCCAAGTCAAACCACCCTAGATCCATAATTAAGGCCGTAGTGAAGAGTGTCTCGGACAGAATCTCCAGCCTGTCCACAAATAAGGAAATCTTCGATAGCATCGCAGAATATTACAACGCAGCTCTAAATAAGGCGCCGCATGGCCAAAATATATAATATAATCCGAGGTGCCATGATGGGGATGGCCCACCGGACACCTCGACCTACGGTATCCGGGAGGGGGGGGGGGGGGGGGGGGGGGCTAACAATACAGGCAGAGTGGAAATAACTAAACACCATGAGCCCGACACCACCACATTGGCGAGGGGGACGCGTACGCATAACCATGGGATGAAACCCAATACGAGTAGCGGTCTCAGGGGTGATACTAACCACCTCGGGCCCGACGCCCCCAACCGCAAGACACGAATAGGGACTGGTGGAGGACCATCCCATTGTAGAGCTCCCAGCGTGGGAAACAACCACCCCACAGATACGGGCTGGGAAGTTAGCAAAACACATAGCGCCCAAAGGGGAAGCAGCAATGCGGGAACCACTAGCAACCCAACAACTCCCCAACAACCCACACACATAAGAGTAGACGCAGAAAAATCACGTGGTACAACCCACCCTACTCAGCGGCTCTAAAGAACAGCTTGGCCTGCTCATTCTTTAGAGCACTAGATAAATGCTTCCCGCGGGACCATAGATACCGCAAGATCTTCAACAAACACACTGTGAAGCTCTCGTATTCTACCACACGAAATGTGGCCCAGCACATAGCTATCGTCAATAGAGGTAGACTTAAAAACCACACACAACCAGATGCTGGCAATATAAGCACCCAGAAGAACCATGTGGAGGGAAAGAAGGGTGGACCCAGTGCCCACCCTGGAAACCCAAACAGACTCAGCCCCCCCCCCCCACCGGGCCCGGGTGAGGACCACCATATAATACGTAACGGGAACCCCACACTAGGCACGCGGAGGTCTACTACCTCCTGCAACTGTAGAAACCCCGAATTATGCCCCCTTAGTAATGAATGCCTTAGGAAGAACTTAATATACGGATGTAGAGTAAAAAACCCCAACTCTGAACACCTTTACATAGGAGCCACATCAACGAGCTTTAAAGACCGATGGTATAACCATCGCCATTCCTTTATTAGGGAGGACAAAAGGAAAAGTACGGCTCTTTCCGAACTGATCTGGAAGCTCAAGCCGGACAGGACCCCGTACTCTCTGGCCTGGTCCAAAATCAGGAAAGTACCACTTGATAAAGGAGGATCTGGCATCTGCAAACTATGTCTGAGCGAGACCCACGAGATACTCAGAGGTGGAAGCAGCCTGATAAACCTCATGACTGACTTCTTCGGGACATGTAGACACCTCAGGGCCGGTACCTTCCTTAAGCTATATGGACAGTAACAACACATTGGGATAGGAACTCCCCTCAAGCTATAGGGACTTCTCCGGGATATGTAGACACCTCAGGGCCGGGACCTTCCTCAAGCTATATGGACAATAACAACGCATTGGGATGGGAACTTCCCTCTAGCTATAAGGGCAGCAGCCCCACCACACTGAGCCCTCGGTAAACCACCCCCTGCACAATCACCACCCCTACCCCTGTCTCGATCGACTCCTGTGACAACACATACTTATGCATATGTCCATACATAGATACTGTTATTTAAGATTGTACATGTACAGATACTTACATGTGTGTGTGTGTGTGTGTGCAAGGGTGTGTGTGTGTGTGTATGTGGGTGGGTGTGTGAGGGTTTATAATGTGTGTGTGTATGTGTGTGTGTGCATAGGGGATGCGCGTTGGCCTGTGCTTGTGCGTGTGTGCTTGGAACGATGTGAGTTGACATACACGCATATGTACTCGATGCCGAAATAGGAACTATAGTCCTCTGCATTTCCGGATTTTAACACTCGGGTTCTGGTGTTTTACACTCCACCCTTGTCTCATTTTCTCTTAAAACGCTCCACACCATGATAGATTGTGATCCTTTGCACTTCTCGATTCTGACACACAACCTTTCTACTTCGGTCAATATCTTCCAAATCTTTCAAACTTTGAGATTGGTTATAACACACACGCATTTTATTTTATTCTTTTATTATCTTATTACTACAGGTGGTGAATTGGCAGTATCGGTAGAGGGTTAGTCTCTTCTGACCCCACCCACCCCAGGTGGTGTCCAGTTCATGGCAATCTTAGCAGGACAATTAACAGGGAGATGCAGGATGACCAGTAAATTGGATGCAGCAACTATTTCATTCAGTCTTCTTGACTTCATATGCCTCAAAACTTCATCATTCCTCACTATTCTTAACCCTTTAGCATTTACATTACTCTCTATATATATACTATTGTATTTTCACAGTAAAGGCTTAATCTCACATAACATTTACATTACTCTATATATATACTATTGTATTTTCACAGTAAAGGCTTAATCTCACATACCATTTACATTACTCTATATATACTATTGTATTTTCACAGTAAAGGCTTAATCTCACATAACATTTACATTATATATATACTATTGTATTTTCACAGTAAAGGCTTAATCTGACATACCATTTACATTACTCTATATATATACTATTGTATTTTCACAGTAAAGGCTTAATCTCACATACCATTTACATTACTCTATATATACTATTGTATTTTCACAGTAAAGGCTTAATCTCACATAACATTTACATTACTCTATATATATACGACGCCATGCTTTCCAGCATAGTTACTTCCCGTTACGATCTGAGTTCAAATCCCACCGAGGTTGACTTTGCCTTTCATCCTTACGGGGTCGATAAAATAAAGTACTAGTAATGCACTAGGTAATTGCTGGCTTTGTGCCTAAAGTAGAAACAATTATTTTATTATTTTTTGGTTTATTTATTTATTTATTTTTTTAATTTTTATTTTCTTCATTTTATTGCCTTATATTCTTTTATTTCTCCATTTTACTTTATCTTATTTCTTCATCTGTTTGGCACACCACCACCACCACTGGAAATGGTGGCAGGATAGATGCCCCCCCCCCCACACAAATTCTTCTAAACATAGCAGCAGCCGAACTAAAGCAGACTTGACTACTGACCCCCTAACACCAACAACACTACCAACACAAAGGAGGAGGTCAGCTGTACTTAACAAAAACAACCACAACAGATTGCCTTGCCTCAGAAAAATTTCTATATACTTTTGACTGAGGAATGTTCTCACAACTGACCAATGGGAGGAGAGAGTGACGCCGAAATTCGTTTGTTCGAATTCATATGATTCCAGTTCCTCAGAGAAATAACAACCCAACCAGGAACTGGGCATATCGGAGTATTGACGGAGTTAAACACTTCAACAACATGTGTACCTGTTTCTACCAAACCAATTCGGACTGCCTGAAGAGGTCACAGCCAAGGATGGCTGTCACCGAAATATATATAGCAGTATACCTTTAATAAACGAAGCCAAATTTTAAATATATATATATATATATATATATATATATATATATATATATAGATATATATACTGAAATATCCACAGTGGGGTCTAGTCTGCATGAAGAACTCAATGTAATCCATATGTTGAAAATGTTGTAGGTTAAAATAAATCCCGGAAAACAATAAAACATCAAAAGGAAAATAGAGTCATGATATTGACAGAGTCAAGTTAAAACAATGAAATAAAAATTCAAGTCATTAGAAATATACTTCACTGCTTTACGATCGTTTCTAGGTGATAATAATTGTTTCTACTTTAGGCACAAGGCCAGCAATTACCCAGTGCATTACTGGTACTTTATTTTATCGACCCTGTAAGGATGAAAGGCAAAGTTAACCTCGGCGGGATTTGAACTCAGAATGGTGATAATAATACATCGTACGCATATTTCGTTATCGATCTATGAAGGGTTAGTTACAAAATATCAGATAAGGAATATATTTACTTACATGTATATCATCAGCCGTTGTCAAAAGCAATGAGAATTTTATTCAAAATCAATAGTAAATTGAGTTCTATGACCTTATTTGGAGGTAGCTGAAGAACAAACCAATCAAATTGTTTTTTTCCCATATATATTCCCTTTTCTTTCAACCAATGACCTCCACCCTTCCCACTCCCCACCCTCTCCTACCACCAGAAAAGATATAAATACCACCATATTTACTTGAACAGTCAGATTCCTGATGATTTCTCACGAATGAAACAGTTCTAGTCCTGTAGAATCTCTTCTATATTAAAACTGTTATACTCTGCTATGTATTGAGTACCTTACTTACTGTTGTTACCTCCGATTCAATCCGGAATAACTTATCTTTTAGCACACTTAGAGCCCCTTATAACCATCACCAAGAAACTATGCTGACCAAACTCGACCCTGATGTCTCCATGAAGAACATCCCCATCCTTCAAGGAAACTTTACCTAAAAACACTCATCAGACGTACCGACGAGTTCATCAAGCGAATTAGATGGAGAGCCTTGTTCCTCGACAACCCCGATGTAGCATCTACCAATGATGAGAAGTTCGGTTTCAAAACGAATAAGGCACCACTCACCAACAGCCTACTTGAACCATTTGAGGAAGACCTCTTCAAGATGATCAAAGATATCAAATTTCGTCGAGCCACTACACCATTCCAGGCCTACTTAAATACTGAATTGCGGAATATAAAAAATTTCCCCAATCTCCATGTCTCCTCCAATAAAACCAGAAACGTTTATGAGGTAGACCCACAGACCTATAATAAGCTGGCAAAAAATGTCACCACGACCACCTACAAAAAGGTAAAAGAGATGGCATTGACTGAGACAAATGCGGCCGGAAAAGAAATCGCCAAGTCCCTTAAATTACACGACCGAACAGACCCTTTAAGGGTAAAGACTCCGCACTTTACCCTGAAGGACCATAAGGGAAACTTCCTCAACAAACCATCAGTCAGACTTACAGCCCCACACGTTTGGACATCGGTTCTATCAGCAAAAAGATCCTCGATAGAGTTCTACCATCATTGTGGGCTGCCTCACTACTCCCACTCTGGAGCAAAACATCTGAGGCAATATCTTGGTTCCAAGAATTGCCCGACAAACGCCACACTCGCTTCCTGAAACTCGACATAGAAAACTACTATACTTCTATCTCAGAGTCCCCCCCCCCCCGAAGGACGCACTTACTTTTGCCAGGAATTTTACCACCATAACCGACGCTGAGCAAGATGTTATCCTCCATGCCCGTATACCACGAGGGATGTTACTGGATCAACAAGAAGTCTCAGACCCCCTTTGACGTTAGCATAGGAGCGAGTGACTCGGCTGAAATAAGCGACATCGTGGGCCTGTACATTTTACATCACCTGAAGGACCTCTTTACTGGCCTCACCAGAGGTTTATACCGAGACGGCGGCCTCTTCGCCCTGCACAAGGTTAACCCCAGAACCACCGATGGGTTTCGGAGAAACTTAAGCTCGTTCTTCCGTAATCTAGAATTTAGTATAAATATAGAATCTAATATGACTAGGGCCAACTTTTTAGATGTCACTCTCGACCTAGATACTTCCCTCTATTATCCGTACCACAAACCTAACGAGTCCCTTAGATATATTAATGTTAATTCTAACCACCCCAAAAACATCACTGATGACTTAGTAAAAAGCATCTCAATTAGAATCTCCGGCATCTCGTCCAATAAAGACATATTTAACGCTTCTACCTCCTACTACAATGACGCCCTCGCCCGCAGCGTATTTAAAGAAAAGATAACTTACCTAGAAACCACCGCAAGACTGCATAGGAGGAATAGGCATATGCAGATTAGCTGGTACAATAGAGAGGTCTCTACACCTATAGCTAGGACTTTCTTCACTTTGCTGAACACACACTTCCCCACACAACATAGGTACTACACCATATTCAATAAGAACACAATAAGACTTTCCTACTCCACTACACCTAACCTAGCTAGGAATATAGCCAATCTCAATTCTAAAAAATTAAATAAGCCAACCACCTCCGAACCCAATCCCCGCACTGAAGCCTTGTGCAACTGCCTAAATAAGGAAGCCTGCCCACTTGAAAACAAATGCCTGACAAATGACATCGTATATAAATGTCATGTCATCTCAGGCACCGTTGATAGCAACAACAAAAAGACTTACATCGGCATGACTTCCAATAATTTTAATACCCGGTGGTATGCCCATACCCACTCCTTAAGGAGACCGGACAAATCAAATCAGACAACACTCGCCTCCTTTGTTTGGGATCTCAAAAGTAACTCCACCCCCTTCACGCTTAAATGGAAAATACTCCAGAGAGCGCGCTCATACAACGGAGGACACAAGTGCTGCGACCTTTGTATCACAGATAGCTAGGAAATATTCGCCAAGGGCCCGCTACTGAACAAACTCTCTGAACACTGCCCGAATTGCATGCACAAAAACTTTGCAGCTTTCAAATACCTTAAGCTAGTGTTAATGCCAGATGGCTAAAAATGATTCCCTCCTTTTTAAAAAAAAAAAAAAGAACCCACTCGATAAAATACTCCTTCTATCTCCTTCCCACCCTACTCCTACCCCCTCTCGACCCGAAACACGGCACTATGGTCATGTAAGTACTTCTTACCTATCTGCTTTTTCTGCATGTAGAGCTGTATATATATGTCTGTGTATATGTTATATTTATGAGTACATGTATGTATGTATTTGTATGAGTGGCCGTACGTATGTATGCGTATGTTTGTGTGTACGTGAGTTTATATGTACCTGCATATGGGTATGTATGTGTATATTTGTATGTATATGTATATATATATACATTTATATGTGTATTTGTGTGTGTGTATGTATGTACATGTATGTATATGTGTATGTATATGTATTTTTATGTGTGTATATATATATATATATATATATATATATATATATGTATACATATATATATATATGTATATGTATATATATATATATATATATATATATATACGTATATATATATATGTATACATATATGTATATATGTATATATATATATATATATATATATATATGTGTGTGTATATATGTATATATATGTGTGTGTATGTGTATGTGAATATGTGTGTATATGTGTATATGTGTCTATGTGTGTGTATATATGTATATATATGTATGTGTGTATATATTTATATATACATATATTTGTATGTATATGTATATATATGTGTGTATATATATACGTATATATATATATATATATAGAGAGAGTTGAAAATTGCAAACTTGACTGTCACCACACATTATGAACCTGAAGATTGCGAAAGCATGAAAGTACTTGTTCAGTTAACACTTAACATTTAATATTCTACCATACTATTTCATTCTAATACCATTATAAATTTTAAAGGATTGTAAATAAAACGAGTAAATCAGACAAAGTTGGAATTCCTTTTATTAATATAATCTTCTATACACAATCATACACACCCGTGTATATCTATCTATCTATCTATCTATCTATCTATCTATCTATCTATCTATCTATGGACAGTGTGGATGTCATTCACTTCGCACAGAAGTTTTGTTCAAATTTATTGAGGAAATTTTGTGAGTTCAAACTTAATTTTGATACAATTGTGTAGCTTGACCCTCCGTCTGAACTGTCAGGCGGTGGGTCAGCTCATCTTTACCCCTCCTAGAGGTGAAAAACCTGTTTTAAAAAATTTTGTGTAAAAAATTTCAATCGTCTAACAGAAATGTTAAACGCAGCGAACGAAAATAGTGGTGGGGGGACAGCGGTAAGAGTTGTAAGCTCGCACGCTTTAGTCCTCCCTTCCTTCCCAACTAACGTAATAGAGAAGGAAGGAAAAATGAAAATAAAAACGGACGAATCTGCGGAGGAAAAAAAAATTAAATGACGAAAACAACGAAAAAAAAAAATTTGAAAAATTGCATGACAATACTAATAACACAAACAAAGACACAACAAACAAAAAAATAACAGTTGAAAATAACATCATATCAGAAAACAAAGCAGACGACCAGATTTCATTTGCACAGAAAACAAAGAAATCTTTGACTTATATAGCGGAAAACATTTCAGATGTGGTACGAAGGATCACGGACGCAAAACAATACATAAGTGAAGGTGAGAATGGTATTTTATTGGTAAAAATGCCTCAAGAATTCACGAAAGACATTGAAAGCCGAACGGTCAAGTTTCGGACCATCAACAACAGTACAAAAAAACCTGAACAGCCTTCTCAAGCAGACATCAAAACAGTACTCGCAGAAGTACTGAATGAAACAACTTTCATAAGAAAAGACAGACTGTATGGAAGCCTAGCAATTATCATGAAGAACGAATCGGCGGCAAAAAAATGTGCTTTGTCACCGATTCGTTCGAAAAATTTCACCTTTTATCCATCTTATATGGGAAAAAAAACTCAACGCATATGGCTGGATGCAATGATGCCAGATGTGGACTACTGCTGGCTCATAGCTGGCTTCATCGATCCAGTGAATGACAACGTGATTTCCATTGGGAAAACCACAGGCAATGCGTTCAGTGGAACAGGTATAGAGCTGGTAGTACAAATGAAGCCTGAACGCATCGCCCAAATACCCGACAGAATCCTATTAGAGGACCACGGGTATATAAACATTAGCGTGGAGGGGAGAAGGCCGTCCTGCCATATCTGTGCAGGCAGAGGGCACCTGAAGGCCGCTTGTCCACAACTCAACAAAAAGAAAACTCTGCTACCAACACCAGCTCCACCACCACCACCACAACAGATAAACAAACAACAAAACTCAGTCCCACCCAACCCGTCCCTCAGTAACACCACAACACCACCACAACACAAACAGTCACAACACATTACCCCAAAACAAAATACAGGCCCACCCAACCTCTCACTCAATAAAACAACACAACCACCGCAGACACAACACACAACACAGTCTAACATAGTGACATCCATCTCCCCCACAAAGAAAACCAACACGGAAACATTACCAGCAAACATACCTCTTCCCTCCAACACTGAAGATAACCCAACGAATTCGGAGGAAGAAACGGAGTCCTTCAGACAGATTAAAAGGAAAAAAAGAAAACATGTGCAAAACACACAAGGACAAACAACCCCCACCCAAATCGCAACACAATCTAACAAAACAGAAAACACCCCTCCAGCAACAAACAAAACCAAACCTGCCCCTCCCCTCTTCGAAACACTCACACCATCGGAAAAAAAGACATTACACTATACTTACATCAACAGAAACAATAATAAATTAAATGAACTCATATACAATAATCCTTCGGTACAAACCGAAGGTGTAAACTTTGTTTCATCAGAAAACCACCCACATTTAAAACTAATAAAAATCCCAATGAACCTCTACCAAAAACTAAAAAAGGATTTTAAGGAGGACGTAGGACCACCCTCTGTCAAACCCATAAACCGCGTCCTACTAAAAAGCTTTCCCCCTCCCCTTCCCCTCCCCAACACAACTCCAAACACCCCAACCCCACCACACACCGACGACCCCACACCACCACAAGACACCCCTTCACCCAACACCCCCGACCCCATGGAAGTCGTGCAACCCGAACCCCGGGAAGCGGAAAGGTAGGTCTCTACACTCTCCTTTGGCTCTGCCGCCCACATGGATGTGTTAAGAGTAGGATGTTTGAATGCACGTGGCCTGGGCTCAACTTGGAAGCAAGCAAAGCTTCTAAATGACCTCAGGTCATGTAGTATAAATGTAATGGTTATCTGTGAGACTCGAATCAGCGTCATGCGGCAGCTGGCCCCCACCTTCGATGACTTTGAGGTGCATGCATCTCTCTGTCAACCTGGAGGTGGGGGTGGGGTTGTCGTGCTGCTGCAAAAACACCTGGGTCTTGCCGTACAGGTTGTGCACTCGGACCCGGAGGGTCGTTTGTTGGTGCTAGACGTTGGCAGTAGTGAAAGTGCGGCCTTGAGACTGGTCGCCGTCTACTCCCCTTTCGGAGCTGAACGGCCCGACTTCTTCCAGCGTTTGGAGACTTTTCTGGGAACGTCGCGTTCCCTGCTTCTAGCGGGGGATTGGAATGACATCCTAGATGCACGTTGGGACTATGCAGGAGCATGTCCTAATAGAGGGGGGTGTAACAGCCTCAAGGGGTTACTCGACCGTTTTAACTTGGTCGATAGATATCGACTAGATTTTCCAACTGTGCCTACCTGGACTTGGAGAAACCACAGTGGTCAATCTAGATCGTACTTAGATAGATTCTTAGTTAGAAGTAAGGATAGGGACATATTAAGCTGTCCAGAAATGCGCACGGTTGGCTACACGGATCACAAATTAGTGACCTGCGTGGTCAATCTCGAGAAAACACATAGACAGGGTCCCGGTTACTGGAAACTTAATTTGTCTTTACCGGCAAAAGAGACTTACAGAAACCGGATTAGCAGATTAGTTAAGGAGAGGTTGACGGGTGCAATCGTCAACAACCGATGGTGGGCATCTCTCAAAAGAGAGATTAGAACAGAATCAATAAGTTATAGCAAGATGTTAGCTGCCAATAGGAATAGAAACGAGAAAGAATTAACAGGTAAATTAGAAGAGGCAATCAAGAGCGAAGATGTGGCCAGAGTGCTGGCATCGAGGACGGCCTTGAACCAGTTTTTCGATGCAAAGCATGAAGGCTGCGTCATTCGAAGTAAAATACGTGCTCTAGGTAATGAGGGGGCCAAAGCCGTTGGATGGGCCCGCGTGACAGAAGCTAAAAGTGGAAATCGATCCACCATCCGGTCGTTGCAAGACGAAGATGGACGAGTGATCCGGGAGCCTAAGCAGATGTGCGAGGCCTTTCAAAAGCACTTTGCCCGATTGTTCGGGGGAGGCGAGGGTCCGGGCCGGGGCGTGGATTTCGGTCCATACCTCGACGGCCTGCCGCGTCTCTCGAACAAAGAGGCGGAGTCCTGCGAGGGACCAATCTCGGCTGATGAGATCGGAGATGCGCTGAGCCAATGCAGCAGACGCAAATCTCCAGGTCTCGATGGTATACCTTACGAACTTTATTTAGCAATGCCGGTCTTCTTCTCCGAACTCCTCGAAGCGGTCTACTGCAATTGGCAGCAGAACGGGAGAATTCCTTGTTCTGTAGCCAAGGGCGTAGTCACGCTGGTGAGGAAGGACGAGAACAAGGGGGATAGTATAAATAATTTTCGACCCATAACCCTGCTAAACACAGAGTTAAAGATTTTGGCCAAGGTGTTAGCAAAGAGGTTGGCGCTTGTCGTGGGTAGCCTGGTGGGAGATGCGCAGACATGTGCTATCCCATCCAGGTCCATTCACGATAACCTCCACCTCATGCGATACATCATAGAGAGGGTTGGCAACAAACCCGGCTTCGGTGGGGCCCTGATCAACTTGGATCAGTCTAAGGCCTTCGATAGGGTCGACCATGGTTACCTGGATGCGGTGCTAGCGGCGGCTGGGTTCGGTCCTGTTTTCAGAGGCTGGATCACTGCCCTACATAGCAACCACATCTGTTCTAGGATCAAGGTGAACGGCTACCTTTCGAAGCCGTTCGAAATCACACGATCCATTCGACAGGGGTGCCCTCTCTCCTCCCTTCTGTACGTATTGACTCTCGAGCCTTTACTGAGGAAGTTGGAGTTGTTGCAGGGTATCCCCCTGGAACCAGGATTGAGCAAAGCGGTGTCGGCCTACGCCGATGACGTAACAGTAATGGTATCAACCGACTCGGAGATCGAGGCGATCGGTACCTTACTGGAGGAGTACGAAAGGTTGTCAGGAGCGAAACTGAACCGGGAAAAATCCATCGGGCTGCAACTCGGAACGTGGAGAGGCAGACCGATGCCTCCCGATGGTGTCGTCGGACACTGGACGGAGGGCCCGGTAAAGTTGCTTGGGGTCTGGTTTGGACCGGACCTCCAGGTGGAAAAGAACTGGAACGAGGTTACGAACAAGGTGTTTGCACTAACCCAGAAATGGGCCAAGTGTAAGCTGTCCCTAAAAGGCCGGGCGGAGGTGGCGAACATTTACATAGCGTCCGTCACTTACTACCGCCTGACTGTCGTGCCTTGCCCTAAGGAAACACTCACCACCATGGAACGCATGCTCTTCCAATTTCTTTGGAAGAAGCGTCCTCCTATGGTGAGAAGATCCATCTGCTGCCAACAACCTTCGAAAGGAGGGCTGGGGATGCCGTGGTTGATGATGCGTAGGCACGCATTAAGGCTACGGCACCTACAGGTATTCCTCACTGGTCAACCGGTGTGGGCTCCGTTCGTGAAACGAGCCTTTCCGAGACTCGTCTCACTCACCGAGCTACAGTCCTGGGTCAAGCAAAGATCCGGAAAACTGGGAGACTGGCACACTGAGTGTGCTCAGGCGCTCAGGGCTCTCTGGCAAGCGGGCCGGGCCATCGGTGGAGAATCCACCTCATCATTCTATAGAGGGCTGGTGGCTAGCAGGGGCGATGACACCCTTGGAGAGTCGCTGGACATGGAAGAAGACGAACTGGCCAGCCTGTTCGGTAGGACTTTCGGCCCAGGACCAATGGACAACTTCCAGAAGTCACTGGCCTGGCAGTGCTACCGAGGGGCTCTACCCGTTCGAGAGAGGCTCTACAGACACGGGCGCCCGGGCAGGGATCCCTCAAAAAAGATTTGCCCTAGATGCGTGCGTCACGAAGAAACCGTGGCGCACGCATTGGTGCAATGTCCGGGCGTGGCTGATCTGTGGGGCTACGCCGAACAACTGCTGTCGCGGGTGGCGCCGATTAAATTGACCGCCGAGTCCGTGATGACAATCAAACCGCCTCCCCTCTTCACAAAGGAAGCAAAGGCGGTTTTTCTGTGCGTAATAGCCATGTTGAAAGAGGTTGTTTGGTGGACACGATTGAAAGGTCTGAGGTCAGGCAACTTCCTCTCTGGCCATAGTCTGGTCTACTTCTTCCGATATCACTTCGGAAGAAGGATAAGAATGGAGAGAGAGGTGCTTGGCCACAGGCAGTTTTATGAAAGGTGGGTGATAGTGGCGAGAATGGCTCGTGTAAATGGGCCTTCTCTGTATACCATCCTGTAGGTAAAGAAGTAAAGGAGAGGGGAGCACCTTCTCCATGTGCTCCCCGGGCAAAGGATTGCACACTTTTTCGGGGGTGTGTGCAACCCCCATCACGTCCCCTCCCTTTTGAGGTTATTTTCGATTATTTTCATGTTACACCCTTTTTACTCGATTATATGTAAACTCCCCCTTTGTATTTGTCCCTTCTTTTTATGCCTTTATGGTAAATAAAGAAATCTATCTATCTATCTATCTATCTATCTATCTATCTATCTATCTATCTATCTATCTATCTATCTATCTATTAATCTAGCTGTCGTCTGTTCTACAGCGTAGATGTAATTCACTTCGCGCAGAAGTTTTGTTCAAATTTATTGCGGAAATTTTGTAAGTTCAAATTTAATTTTGATACTATTGTGTAGATTGACCCCCCGTCTGAACTGTCAGGCGGTGGGTCAGCTCATCTTTACCCCTCCTAGGGGTGAAAAACCTGTTTTTAAAAATTTTGTGGCAAAAAAAATTTCAATCGTCTGACAGAAATGTTAAACGAAGCGAACGAAAATAGTAGTGAGGGGACAGCGGTAAGAGTTGTAAGCTCGCACGCTTTAGTCACCTCTTCCTTCCCAACTAACGTCATAGAGAAGGAAGGAAAAAATAAAATAAAAACAGACGAATCTGCGGAGAAAAATGACGAAAACACAAATCTGGACATGGATTCCAACAACGAAAAAAAAAATTTGAAAAATTGCATGACAATATTAATACCACAAACAAAGACACAACAAACACAAAAATAACATTTGAAAACAACATCATAACAGAAAGCAAAGCAGACGACAAAGTCAATATCAACAAGATTTCATTTGCACAAACAACAAAGAAATCTTTGACATATATACCTGAAAATATTTCAGATGTGGCACAAAGAATCACAGACGCCAAACAATACATAAGTGAAGGAGAGAATGGTATTTTATCGGTAAAAATGCCTCAAGAACTCACCAAAGACATTGAAAGCCGAACGGTCGTGTTCCGCACCATCAACAACACTTCAAAAAAACCTGAACAGCCAACTCAAGCAGAAATCAAAACAGTACTTACAGAAGTACTTAATGAAACCACTTTCATAAGAAAAGACAGACTGTATGGAAGCCTAGCAATTATTACGAAGAACGAATCGGCGGCAAAAAAATGTGCTTTGTCACCGATTCGTTCGAAAAATTTTACCTTTTATCCATCTTATATGGGTAAAAGAACTCAACGCATATGGCTGGATGCAATGATGCCAGATGTGGACTACTGCTGGCTCATAGCTGGTTTCATCGATCCAGTGAATGACAACGTGATTTCCATTGGGAAAACCACAGGCAATGCGTTCAGTGGAACAGGTATAGAGCTTGTAGTGAAAATGAAGCCTGAACGCATCGCCCAAATACCCGACAGAATCCTATTAGAGGGCCACGGGTATATAAACATTAGCGTAGAGGGGAGAAGGCCGTCCTGTCATATCTGTGCAGGAAGAGGGCACCTGAAGGCCGCTTGTCCCCAACTCAACAAAAAGAAAACCCTGCTACAAACACCAGCTCCACCACCACCACCACAACAGATAAACAAACAACAAAACTCAGTCCCACCCAACCCGTCCCTCAGTAAAACTACACCACCACCACAACACAAACAGTCACAACACATTACCCCAAAACAAAATACAGGCCCACCCAACCCCTCACTCAATAAAACAACACAACCACCACAGCCACAACACACAACACAGTCTAACATAGTGACATCCATCTCCCCCACAAAGAAAACCAACACGGAAACATTACCAGCAAACATACCTCTTCCCTCCAACACTGAAGATAACCCAACGAATTCGGAGGAAGAAACGGAGTCCTTCAGACAGATTAAAAGGAAAAAAAGAAAACATGTGCAAAACACACAAGGCCAAACAACCCCCACCCAAATGTCAACACAATCCAACAAAACACAAAACACCCCTCCAGCAACAAACCAAACCAAACCTGCCCCTCCCCTCTTCGAAACACTCACACCATCCGAAAAAAAGACATTACACTATACTTACATCAACAGAAACAATAACAAA
Source organism: Eledone cirrhosa (assembly GCA_964016885.1). Lineage (NCBI taxonomy): Eukaryota > Metazoa > Mollusca > Cephalopoda > Octopoda > Eledonidae > Eledone > Eledone cirrhosa. Next base: position 355,219,201 of record OZ024740.1, read on the forward strand.
TTAAATGAACTCATAAACAATAATCCTTCGGTACAAACCGAAGGTGTAAACTTTGTTTCTTCAGAAAACTACCCACATTTAAAATTAATAAAGATCCCAATGAACCTCTACCAAAAACTAAAAAAGGATTTTAAGGAGGACGTAGGACCACCCTCTGTCAAACCCATAAACCGCGTCCTACTAAAAAGCTTTCCCCCTCCCCTTCCCCTCCCCAACACAACTCCAAACACCCCAACCCCACCACACACTGACGACCCCACACCACCACAAGACACCCCTTCACCCAACACCCCCGACCGCATGGAAGTCGTGCGACCCGAACCCCGGGAAGCAGAAAGGTAGGTCTCTACACTCTCCTTTGGCTCTGCCGCCCACATGGATGTGTTAAGAGTAGGATGTTTGAATGCACGTGGCCTGGGCTCAACTTGGAAGCAAGCAAAGCTTCTAAATGACCTCAGGTCATGTGGTATAAATGTAATGTTTATCTGTGAGACTCGGATCAGCGTCGTGCGGAAGCTGACCCCTACCTTCGATGACTTTGAGGTGCATGCATCTCTCTGTCAACCTGGAGGTGGGGGTGGGGTTGTCGTACTGCTGCAAAAACACCTGGGTCTTGCCGTACAGGTTGTTCACTCGGACCCGGAGGGTCGTTTGTTGGTGCTAGACGTTGGCAGTAGTGAAGGTGCGGCCTTGAGACTGGTCGCCGTCTACTCCCCTTTCGGAGCTGAACGGCCCGACTTCTTCCAGCGTTTGGAGACTTTTCTGGGAACGTCGCGTTCCCTGCTTCTAGCGGGGGATTGGAATGACATCCTAGATGCACGTTGGGACTATATAGGAGCATGTCCTAATAGAGGCGGGTGTAACAGCCTCAAGGGGTTACTCGACCGTTTTAACTTGGTCGATAGATATCGACTAGATTTTCCAACTGTGCCTACCTGGACTTGGAGAAACCACAGTGGTCAATCTAGATCGTACTTAGATAGATTCTTAGTTAGAAGTAAGGATAGGGACATATTAAGCTGTCCAGAAATGCGCACGGTTGGCTATACGGATCACAAATTAGTGACCTGCGTAGTCAATCTCGAGAAAACACATAAACAGGGTCCCGGTTACTGGAAACTTAATTTGTCTTTACCGGCAAAAGAGACTTACAGAAACCGGATTAGCAGATTAGTTAAGGAAAGGTTGACGGGTGCAATCGTCAACAACCGATGGTGGGCATCTCTCAAAAGAGAGATTAGAACAGAATCAATAAGTTATAGCAAGATGTTAGCTGCCGATAGGAATAGAAACGAGAAAGAATTAACAGGTAAATTAGAAGAGGCAATCAAGAGCGAAGATGTGGCCAGAGTGCTGGCATCGAGGACGGCCTTGAACCAGTTTTTCGATGCAAAGCACGAAGGCTGCGTCATTCGAAGTAAAATACGTGCTCTAGGTAATGAGGGGACCAAAGCCGTTGGCTGGGCCCGCGTGACAGAAGCTAAGAGTGGAAATCGATCCACCATCCGGTCGTTGCAAGACGAGGATGGACGGGTGATCCGGGAGCCTAAGCAGATGTGCGAGGCCTTTCAAAGGCACTTTGCCCGATTATTCGGGGGAGGCGAGGGTCCGGGCGGGGACGTGGATTTCGGTCCATACCTCGACGGCCTGCCGCGTCTCTCGAGCGAAGAGGCAGAGTCCTGCGAGGGACCAATCTCGGCTGATGAGATCGGAGATGCGCTGAGCCAATGCAGCAGACGCAAATCTCCAGGTCTCGATGGTATACCTTACGAACTTTATTTAGCAATGCCGGTCTTCTTCTCCGAACTCCTCGAAGCGGTCTACTGCAATTGGCAGCAGAACGGGAGAACTCCTTGTTCTGTAGCCAAGGGCGTAGTCTCGCTGGTGAGGAAGGACGAGAACAAGGGGGATAGTATAAATAATTTTCGGCCCATAACCCTGCTAAACACAGAGTCAAAGATTTTGGCCAAGGTGTTAGCAAAGAGGTTGGCGCTTGTCGTGGGTAGCCTGGTGGGAGATGCGCAGACATGTGCTATCCCATCCAGGTCCATTCACGATAACCTCCACCTCATGCGATACATCATAGAGAGGGTTGGCAACAAACCCGGCTTCGGTGGGGCCCTGATCAACTTGGATCAATCTAAGGCCTTCGATAGGGTCGACCATGGTTACCTGGATGCGGTGCTAGCGGCGGCTGGCTTCGGTCCTGTTTTCAGAGGCTGGATCACTGCCTTACATAGCAACCACATCTGTTCTAGGATCAAGGTGAACGGCTACCTTTCGAAGCCGTTCGAAATCACACGATCCATTCGACAGGGGTGCCCTCTCTCCCCCCTTCTGTACGTATTGACTCTCGAGCCTTTACTGAGGAAGTTAGAGTTGTTGCAGGGTATCCCCCTGGAACCAGGATTGAGCAAAGCGGTGTCGGCCTACGCCGATGACGTAACAGTAATGGTATCGACCGACTCGGAAATCGAGGCGATCGGTACCTTACTGGAGGATTACGAAAGGTTGTCAGGAGCGAAACTGAACCGGGAAAAATCCATCGGGTTGCAACTCGGAACGTGGAGAGGCAGACCGATGGTGTCGTCGGACACTGGACGGAGGGCCCGGTAAAGTTGCTTGGGGTCTGGTTTGGACCGGACCTCCAGGTGGAAAAGAACTGGGACGAGGTTACGAACAAGGTGTTTGCACTAACCCAGAAATGGGCCAAGTGTAAGCTGTCCCTAAAAGGCCGGGCGGAGGTGGCGAACATTTACATAGCGTCCGTCACTTACTACCTTACCCTAAGGAAACACTCACCACCATGGAACGCATGCTCTTCCAATTTCTTTGGAAGAAACGCCCTCCTATGGTGAGAAGATCCATCTGCTGCCAACAACCTTCGAAAGGAGGGCTGGGGATGCCGTGGTTGATGATGCGTAGGCACGCATTAAGGCTACGGCACCTACAGGTATTCCTCACTGGTCAACCGGTGTGGGCTCCGTTCGTGAAACGAGCCTTCCCGAGACTCGTCTCGCTCACCGAGCTGCAGTCCTGGGTCAAGCAAAGATCCGGAAAACTGGGAGACTGGCACACTGAGTGTGCTCAGGCGCTCAGGGCTCTCTGGCAAGCGGGCCAGGCCATCGGTGGAGAATCCACCTCATCATTCTATAGAGGGCTGGTGGCTAGCAGGGGCGATGACACCCTTGGAGAGTCGCTGGACATGGAAGAGGACGAACTGGCCAGCCTGTTCGGTAGGGCTTTCGGCCCGGGACCAATGGACAACTTCCAGAAGTCACTAGCCTGGCAGTGCTACCGGGGGGCTCTACCCGTTCGAAAGAGGCTCTACAGACACGGGCGCCCGGGCAGGGATCCCTCAAAAAAGATTTGCCCTAGATGCGTGCGTCACGAAGAAACCGTTGCGTACGCATTGGTGCAATGTCCGGGCGTGGCTGATCTGTGGGGCTACGCCGAACGACTGCTGTCGCGGGTGGCGCCGATTCAATTGACCGCCGAGTCCGTGATGACAATCAAACCGCCTCCCCTCTTCACAAAGGAAGCAAAGGCGGTTTTTCTGTGCGTAATAGCCATGTTGAAAGAGGTTGTTTGGTGGACACAATTGAAAGGTCTGAGGTCAGGCAACTTCCTCTCTGGCCATAGTCTGGTCTACTTCTTCCGATATCGCTTCGGAAGAAGGATAAGAATGGAGAGAGAGGTGTTTGGCCACAGGCAGTTTTATGAAAGGTGGGTGATAGTGGCGAGAATGGCTCGTGTAAATGGGCCTTCTCTGTATACCATCCTGTAGGTAAAGAAGTGAAGGATTGCACACTTTTTCGGGGGTGTGTGCAACCCCCATCACGTCCCCTCCCTTTTGAGGTTATTTTCGATTATTTTCATTTTATACCCTTTTTACTCGATTGTATGTAAACTCCCCCTTTGAATTTGTCCCTTCTTTTTATGCCTTTATGGTAAATAAAGAAATCTCTCTCTCTCTCTCTCTATATATATATATATATATTCTCTCTCTCTCTCTCTCTCTCTCTCTCTCTCTCTCTCTATATATATATATATATATATATATATATATATATATATACAATATATTAATAAATGGAAACTATATTTATAAAACCATATTTGTTTTATCATATATTTCAAGGGAGACCAAGGTAAATTATGGTGCGCTTTCATCAGATAAAATACAGATTTGTTTTATAAATAAATATTGACATACCCGGCAAAAAGACAACCTCAACGGTTTATTCCTTGTGACTGAGTGCTTTGAACGTTCAACAGATAAATTGGAAGAACTCAGATGCGATCACAAATTTGAACAATTTGTGGACCAGGCAGATAAAGCCTGGAATGACGTGGGATTTGATGCATCTGAAACTGATTTTAAAATAATGCGAGTAAGGAGAAGAAAGATTATGGATGGTGAAGTTTGTGGTGTTGAAAGACTAGCTACTGCTTCAGATAGATATCGCACTGAAGGAATAAAAAAAATATCTTCAATCTTTGGATTTTTGAGTCCAAATCGACTGGCTAAATGCTCAGATGATGAACTAAAAACACATGTAGCAACACTGGTAGATAACTTTCCAAATGAATTCACACGGGAACTCAGAAATGAACTCTTTTCTTTCATTGGCCTCTACTTTTCACAGCCAAACGCAGCTTTAAAACAAAGTGGGGTTATGCCATATCTGAAATTTTTACTGAACAATGGCTTGTGTGATGTCTTTCCCGAGTTTGAAATTCTGGTAAGGCTATTTCTCACTTAACCAATTGGCATAGCAAGTGCGGAACGCTCTTTCAGTGTTCTACAAAGAATTAAAAATTATCTTCGTTCAACGATGGGCCAGGAGAGGCTATCCAGTTTTGCCCTGCTGGCAATTGAAAACAAAATTACTAAATCAGTAAACTTGGACCACGCTATAACACATTTTTCAACTGTTAAAGCTCGCAGAGGTCTGCGCATGTAAAAGCAATTTGTGTAAAAGACTAACATATATACATCTTTATTACTTTATTATTTGTTTACAGTACAGCACATCTGTTTGTTTGTTTCAATTAAAGTGTACTTGTAATTTAATTGTCTTCTTAATGATTATTGGTAGCTAAATGGGAAATTAAAAAAAAAAACTTTTTCAATACTCGCTCGAAAAGAAGGTACTTTAATTTTCACTCTGGGACCTCCTTACTGACCAATGCCGACTGGGCCCTATTCCTTAAATCCGCCACTGTTGTATGGATCTGTCTGATTCTAGATCTGCAGATTCTTCGGACACATGCAATACTTTCGGAACAAACTTTCTCGCTGGGGTGTTAGCTTCAAAAAACATCTTCCTTTCCTGTCCTGCTGTTGGCTGTTGTTTTTCTACGTCATCATAAATTCTGGTCAATATTTGCTGCCAAACTGGCCATCAGCTACTCTCCGTCCGACACACTTCAATGGACTCATGCTGGGTTTGGTATTTCACAAGTCCGCTAACACACACATATATACCCACACATACACACACACACATATATACCCACACATACACACACACACATATATACACATACACACACACGCGCACACGTACATATATACGCATACACATATGTACACACACATATGTACGAATATACGCCAGCATACATATACATACACACTCTCTCTCACACGCACACCCAAACACGCCCACGACCATATACATACCAACATACACGTCCACAGGCGCCTGTGTGTGTGTGAATGTGTTTGTAGACCACCTGAAATATAGCTTAAGAGAAACTTGACAATAAGGAGAAGCACCCAAAATTTGAACTTGTTTATAGAATTCTTTCTGCCTTTGACACTCTAAATATAAATTATAGCTTTAAAGAATTAGCTTTTAATGAATTCCCTTTTCTTTCAACCAATGACCTCCACCCATCCCACTCCCCACCCTCTCCTACCACCAGAAAAGATTTGGACAGTCTGATTCTTGATGATATGTATATATATATATATATATATATATATATATATATATATATATATATATATATATATATATATATAGGAACAAGTATGACCGCGTCGGCAGAGCTCAAGCCGTTTCGACGGCTAATTCTGGACTCAATTAGTTCAGAATTAGCCTGTAAACGGCTCGAGCTCTGCCGTCGGGGTCATACTTGTTCCTATTACCCACTCTACTACCCTAAGTATTGAGTACTTTGGTGCGTTATGGTCCACCTGGTTCCTTACATTTCCTTCGTTATATATATATATATATATAATGTATGTAAAAGGTAAACAGAAATAACAACACAATCGGTACAGTATATGGAAGGTATATATTAGGTTAACGCTTGATATAGCAGGAAGAGGGTCTTAACATTTCGGACGCTAGTCCTTCATCAGAAGAAAGAATGAGAAATAAAATAGATTGAGGGGACGGGCGGGATGGAATTGGAAAACATGTCTTTAGATAAAAATAACAGGTCCATTCATGTTGACAGAGAGAGAGAGAGAGAGAGAGAGAGAGAGAGAGAAGAGAGAGAGAGAGAGAGAGAGAGAGAGAGAGAGAGAGAGAGAGAGAGAGAGAGAGAGAGAGAGAGAATCGACTCCAATTTTGAACTGGTACTTTACCGACCAAAAATGAACGAAAGACAAGGTTGACCTCGGGCGGTATTTGAACTTAGATCACAGTGAACCGCAAAGCACTCTCCGACGATAAGGGTTTATGGATAGAATGAAAATTTTGAGTAATTAAACTTACCTGGTTGGCTATATGTGTTTTGGTAAGGTGATAACAGCATATTGTACAGCAAGAGAACAGACGGAATGTAAGTTCTAGCATATCTATAAAAAAGAATCAGGTATGTCATTGTACATTCATTTCAACTGTGTAGTTATTACTTCATGTAAGTTCTGAAGTATTTTAACCAGTATCATTTACATAATCTGGTCCACGTACTTTCCATTTTGGTATCTTTAGCAACTGGATTTTCACCATCTCTCTTGTTATTTGGATGTTTTCTTGCTTCTGTACACCTGCTCTTGTTTTCCAACCTTCTTTATCCAATCTGTTTTATCATTGTGTTGAACAGATTTGCTCCAAATGTTATTCCAAAAAGCAATGCTTTCTTCTACATTTGGTCTTACAACATTTTTCCTTTCAATTCCTTCCAGTTTCTCAAACAATCTTTTTTATTAATTTGAAAGAGTCTATTCTGCATGTATTCGTTACGTCTTTCTTCGTATTTCTTTAGTTTTGCAGTCGTTGTTTTTTATGCGTTGCTTCACCTCCATAGCCACTGCATTAATTTCCTTATTCTTCAAATGATATTGTCTTTCCATTACAGCCTATTATTATTATTATGGATTGGCAAAACTACTAGGGCGTCGGGCACCCTGCTTCTCAGCATAGAGTTACGGCCCTTTACACCCTGAATTCAAATCTCACCGAGGTTAACTTTGCCTTTCATCCTTAAGGGGTCGATAAAATAAAGCACCAGTAACACACTGGGGGCGATTTAATCGACTTCACCTCCCCCCAAATTACTGGCCTTGTGCCTATACTAGAAATCATTATTATTATTGGCAGTATCGGTAGAGGGTCGGACGCCATGCTTTGCAAGCATAGAGTTACAGCCCTTGCCATTCTGAGTTCAAATCCCACCCTTTTAACTTTGCCTTTCATCCTTACGGGGTCGATAAAATAAAGTACCACTGTATAATTGCTGGCCTTGTGCCAAAAGTAGAAATAATAATAATAATTATTATTATTTGAGTCTTCCTTTGAATTCTGCTTCTTTCCCAAACCATGTCGAGTGTCAACCTGGCACCTGAGGCAAAATTTGATAAGACAAACATTTTACAATCAATTGCCATACAAATGATGCTGCTAGGGCTCAAACAACAGTAAATGTCTTTGCAAAGTTTTTAAATTGATAATGTCCTTCTCAGGGCATGCACTTAGCACTATTTTCTGTATCTCTTGCAGAGATGGCTTTTCAGGTATATAGTTCAAATATTTTTCAGTTCTCTTTTTTATCATTCCAAGTGCGTCGACTATCAGTGATATTGTACAGTCCTTAAGACGCCACTGAGCTTTCCTAACTGATGGAATGCACATGTCAATTAAGAAACATGTTTTCTCTTTATGGCCCTTCACAATTATATCAGGTCTGTTGGCTTTGATTGTTCTGTCAGTATTCACGGGGAAATTCTATAGGATTGTCACGTTCTCGCCTCCTGTTACTGCATCTGGGTGATGGTTGTACCATTTCCCTCCGTTTTCCGACCATAAAACCTGCACGTTACCCAGTGTAAGTATTGCCCCATTCTATTATGCTTTATTTTATGTTCCTGGGGAGCTAATACTTTGCAGCCCGAAACCAGGTCATCAGTGGTCTCAACATGTTCACCACAGAATCGACATTTTAGGTCAATTCCATTTCTGATCACATTGGCTTGAAAGTTGCACGCTGGAAAACACTGGTCTCGTGCAGTCAAAATGAAGCCGTCATTTTCTGCCTTTAGCGCAGAACTTCGCAGCCACTGATGGATGAGAGTTTGATCTACATCAAGTTCTTTGCTACGAAGAACATACTGCCCATGCAGTACCTTAATGTTTTACCAACACTTTGATATTCTTTGCAGCTTTAATTGCAGAATCACCATTATTTTCAAAATGTATTTCCAATCCTGCAAACTTCCTACTTTCCTTTGTGACTGAATGTAACATCTTCTTTTCGTGAACTGAAACCATTTTCATCATCCAGTCATCTGTGGTTTTAAGGTATTGATAGAGTCCAATGGTCCTTTACCTCCATTTTGTCTAGAGAGATAGAGGCGATCCACATCAAAAGTTTCCTGATTTTGTTGTCTATTCTCTTAATTTCATTAACGTCCCAATTTATGATATTATTATTATAAAACCCATTATTAATACGATCTACGTTCAAATCCCGCCAAGGCTAGCTTTGCCTTTATCCTTACGGAGTCGATAAAATGAAATACCAGTAATGCACTGGAGTCGATTTAATCAACTTTTCCCTTCCCGTAAATTGCTGGTATTGTGCCTATAATCGTGGCAGTATCGATAGAGCGTCGGACAACATGCTTCGCAGTATAGAATTGCGGCCCTTTACGTTCTAAGTACAAATCCCGCCGAGGTTAGCTTTTCCTTTCATCCTTACGGGGTCGATAAAATAAAGTACCAGTCACACACTGGGGTCGGTTTAATCGACTTTCCTTCCTCTAAAAATTGTTGGTCTTGTGCTTAAAGTAGAAATAATTATTATTATACTTGGTGATAATATTTAGAATTGTTATAATGTTGTAGTATAACAATTTTTATTCTTTTAGTATTATGGCTGTCTTACATTGGTCGTTGTCTAGGATAATATTTTATTTCTGACAGGAGAATTATCAATATAATAATAGTAACAAGTTTCCAGTAAGACAAGTGTTTAGTTAAATCAGAACCATGACATCTTTATAATGAATCAAACTGATAATGTAAACACAGCAAGGTGTACTTAAGAATGTTATGGTTATTCCTTAGGTACCGTGTATAAAAGTAATGATTGTTTAGATGAGATAAAATTGGATATATAGGCTTTCTTCTTAGATTTTAGGTCAATGTTTGTACAAAAGGGAAATAATTGATTTCATCGATAACATTAGGTAATGTGGACTGCGGTGGTATTACAATTTAATACATAGACTATAATGCACTTAGTTTGATGCTCTACGCCCTAATAATTTCTACCTTTCTAAAAATCGATATAATGATATATTACCTGCTTCTAAAAAGCTGCAGAGTAGTAAAACTGCAAAACACTGAACTAAAATACATTTCATTATTCTCCTTCGTCCCTCATCTGTAACTGTCTCTACACCGATCACATTTTCTAACCGAACCTTGATCGACCGCTTCCCTTTCATGCCGGTCACCGTCGAGACCTCTAGTGTCTTTAGTTCCTAGATTGCCGTTTTCTCCCGCAAAATCGGGAGGAATGCATCCCACCTGAGGAAGAACCCACGTGGGGTAGAATGACTGATGTAGAGGCAGTTCTCAGCAGCAATACTTTCGCCACCCTGTCCGCGGGACAGAGCTGAGATATACCGCTAAGCTAGAGTGTAAAATCTGTAAACCTCCTCTTCTTTTCATTATTTTGATTTCTCTCTTCCTGTTTATTATGTGAAATATAGAAATTTACGTTTCAAAAATTAAACCTTTACATTACTCTATATCTATACCATTATATTTACTATTATATTTTCACAGTAAATGCTTTGCCTCACATAATTATCTGACATTATATTGAATCTATGAGATTTTGATATTATTTATTTTGAGAACATAACATCAGTATGAGTGGTTAGTTACAGTCGGTTTGAACAGAAAGAGGTGAAAGAATTCTGGCCGGTTTCAGTCAGTTTAAATGCTAAAGGGTTAAAGCTATGCCTTTCACATCTTCAAACAGCACAAAACTGCTGTCCCACTAAGTCATCTGGTATTTAAAGCTATTTAAGCGATCAGAACATATTGAGTTCTATGATGACTACACTTTGCTAAAATGGCTTTATATCTGACCCATCCAAGACATTTACGTGTACGTGTGTTACTCCATGTTTTACATGCAACCAAAGCCAACATTCTAAAATTCCATGGTTTAACTTTCAATGTGATCAACTGATCGAGTAGAGAACTCTGACTTATGACATGAATAAAAATATATTAAAACATTCTAAATAACATTTGCACCAATTTTTTGAAACATTCTGTCAGAATGTAGCGTTCGTCTAACAGACTGATGGATTGGCAGTATCGGTAGAGTGTCAGACACCATGTTTGCAGCATAGTTATGGCCCATTATGTTCTGAGTTCAAATCCCACCCAGGTTAACTTTACCTTTCATCCTTATGGGGTCGATAAAATAAAGTACCAGTAATGCACTGATAATAATTGTTGGCCTTGTGCCAAAAGTAGAAACAATTATGATATAGATTTAATGTACCACAGTGCCTAGCTATTTCTCACATACACTTCCTTTTGTACGTTAATAATTTACTTGGTATCATTTCTTACTGCAGCATTCCGAAACTTATGACTTCACTATTGAGTCCTTAATACAGGTATCAATCACATGCACTGTAAAACCTGCGACTCGATGGCAGCCAATGATGTTGACCTGTTCTTCTCTTTGGATACCTGTCGCTGTTGTTCACACAGTCAGATTGGTTCAATGCAAGGCCTTTCTCCACTTAAAAACAGCTTCAAGCACAAGCATCACTTAATCTAAACGACTTTCACGTGTGTTGCGTGAGCATGGCCTTTTCTTATTTCTTTTTCTGCAGCATATGCAGAAAAGAATCTTTGTCCTTGGAGGGCTAAAAGGTCAAGTTCGTGTCACCTATGTATGAAAAAAAGATCAAGGGATGGTAATTCTTGAAACAGTTGTAGTAATTATGTATGTATGTATGTATGTATGTATGTATGTATGTATGTGTGTATGTATGTATGTATGTATGTATGTATGTATGTATGTATGTATGTATGTATGTATGTATTATGGTCAGGTCACCAGTTGGTGCTACTGGTAACATGTATTTCAGTACAACCTGTCCCATGGTCGGGTCGTTGGCGACTAAACTGGCGACCCCACCAAGATTTCTTGGTGAGGAGGGTGACTTTGGACATCCTGCAGGACTAAAAACCTGTCAAAGGGCAAAGGAGCTCTTAAGAGTCAATGGCCAGCCAAAATCATCGGGAGAGATGACCCCTTAGCCTTTGTCAAGGCAGAATTCTATGAGAAGGAAAACTCTGATATAGCACCTGCAACCCTGATGGTATCCAATGATGTTGACTTGTTCTTCTTTTTGGTAAATATCATCTTGGTTAAGAGAGTGGGACTGGCTTTGTGCAGTGCCTTTGCTCACTATAAAAGCTTCACGGCACAGGCATTGCTTTATATCTGGAGATCTCTCTGCACTTGTCGTCACATGGTACCATGGGCCCAGCACTATGTGTCAATAATTGTCACAAGTGTAGTGTTTGTACCAGAGTTTTCAAGTCGCTGGCTGGACTAAAAAGTCACACTTGAAAACGAGTTGGCAGCCACCATGTATGTATGTATGTATGTATGTATGTATGTATGTATGTATGTATGTATGTATGTATGTATGTATGTATGTATGTATGTATGTATGTATGTGTCGGGTCACTCTTAAGTGCTACTAGTAACATGTAACCCAGTACAACCTGTCGCATGGTCGGATGGTCGGCGACTAAACCGGTAGCCCCACCAATTTTACTTGGTGAGGAGGGTGATTTTGGACACCCTGCAGGACAAAAAACAAAACCTGACAAAGGGCGGAAGAACTCATAAGTGTCAACGGCCATCCTAAAGTGTGTAAATATGTACATACACACGTACCGCGCGGTTAAACCACTGAGAGTGAAGGACCCCTAGCCTTTGTCAGGGCATTCTTCTAGGAGAAGGCAACTCAGGAAACTGTGATAACTCCGATATCAAACCTGCGGCTCAGTAGTTACCGATGATGTTCTTTTCTTCTTTTCGGGTTATAGCTACTGTCGCTCAGAGAGTGAGATTGGCTCAGTGCACAGTCTTTCCTCACTTTAAAAAATATGTTTACACACAGGCATTGCATGATAGAATTAATTAATAATTATTAATAATGGTATATCGTGCAATGGCCATACTCGATAACGAGGGGGCAGGCATCATGTATGTATGTATGTATGTATGTATGTATGTATGTATGTATGTATGTATGTATGTACGTACGAAGATGGATTATTGTTATTGTTAGGACGCGCACTCTTCAAACTTCACACACAAACACACAGAACCACACACACATATATAATTGGTGGACAGAAGAGTTATATATATATATATATATATATATATATATATATATATATATGTGCGTGGCACGCCGCCCAGGCTTTTCTCTTCCTCTCAACCACATCATCTTCCGTATTCCCAATCTTTGCTCCCAAATACAGGAAGTCCTCAACCAATTCTAGCGGCTTCCCGCCTACTTTAGTAATCCCCTCTGGCTTCTCAACATTCTCTACCAGATATTTTGTTTTAGTCTTATTCATTCTCAGCCCCACACTCATCGACACAGTCTCAACCTCCCGCATCAAATCTTCTGCCTCCTTCACTGTATTTGTCACCAAAACTATGTCGTCGGCAAATTCAGCATCTGATATCTTTTTCGCCTTAACTCTCCTGCTCTGAGCCGGTGCTAAAGTAAAGCCAGAGTCCTAGTGTTTCTCCAGTGCAAGGCGCATACAATAGTCCACTACGATGATAAAAAGGTAGGGAGCCAATGTATCTCCCTGGAGCACTCCAGCCAGTATCTCAAAGAACTCTGTCATCCCATCAGGTGTAATGACTTGGGCTTTGGTGTTGGTGTAGAGCAGTGATATCAGGTCCACTATCCTCTTGGGGATTCCAAGGTGTGGAAATCGGACCTTCGTAAAGACCTGAAAATCCGCCTCTTCATTGCTGTAGTGGAATCTGTGCTACTGTACGGGTCTGAGACTTGGACACTGACCAAGAAACTCACTCAGATGGTGGATGGGTGCTACACGAGAATGCTGAGGATGGCTCTGAACATTAATCAGTATACACTGAGGATGAAAAACTCAGAGCTGTATGGGAGTCTCCCAAAAGTCAGCTCAAAAGTGACACAGAAGAGACTGAGGTTAGCTGGACATGCTCACCGACATCCAGAGTTGACATTGCACTCAGTGCTCCTGTGGGAGCCCCTACATGGACACACTGGAAGAGGAAGACCAAGGTTAACGTATGTTGATGCTCTAAGGACAGACACTGGTCTGTTGGAGACGCAGGACATAGCAGCGATAATGAGGGACAGAGACCGCTGGAGAGAACTCGTCCATGGATCTCGGGAATTTTACCCGCCCTAGAAATATATGTGCGTGTGTGTGTGTATGTGTGTGTGTATATATATATATATATATATATGTGTGTGTGTGTGTGTGTGTGTGTGTGTGTGCGTGTGTGTGTGCGTGTGTGTGTGTGTGTGTGTGAGGACCTGTGTGTATGTATATATGTTCTGGTTTTATAAAATATTAATAGAGAGAGAGAGTCGGTTTCTAACATAGACACAAGATTCTCTCATTAGAATTTAGACAACTTCAACTATGTAAATATGTATGTACATGTGTAAGTATGGATGTTATTGTAAGTGTGGATGTGTATGATTTGAGTTATATGTGTGCATGTGCATATGTTTTGTATCTGTACATGTGTACATGCAGTTATTACATGCAGTTATTACATGTAGAATTGTTTGGAATGCTTTACATATATTTACTGTTCCATTTAGAATTCTTTCCATAAAGGAAGAACTGGTTTCTCACCAAGAAACAAAGCTTTGTTGCTGGAATTTGGGTGACAACCAACGGCGAAATGTTGCATGTTTTAACTGTTTCGTGTGCATATTGAGCAAAAGTGAGTATGTATGTATGGATGGATAGATCTATGGATGGATGGATACATATATGTACGTATGTGTATGTTTGTATGTATGAATGCATGCATGTATGCATATATGCATATATATATGTACATATGAGTATGTATGTATTATGCATAGATATATGTATGTATGTATGTATGTATGTATGTATGTATGTATGTATGTATGTATGTATGTATGTATGTATGTATGTACGTATGTATGTACGCATGCATGCATGTATGTATGTATGTATGTAGCTATATATGTGTCTACGTATGTATGTACACACCTATGTATGTAAGTGTGATATATGTAACTTGATAAAAACAGTTGAAATTGCTTAGCCTTTGAGCGGAACTAGCCAAGGAGAGTTATGATCTTAGACTTTTGTCCGTGACCATCATGTCTCGACGGGTACATCGTATCTCAGATTACACTAACCAATGCCATTCCATTTTTTCTCTAAACAAACGACGATAGTGTGTGATTTAAAAGTTTTTTTTTTGTTGTTTTCAGTATGACAAGTGACCACTCACTATCAGAAGCCGACTGAGCCTCATACCCAGCTAGGGTAACCATCACCTCTCGAGTCGACCCATTGTTTATTGATATATTTTCAGTTGTTTTTTGTTGTTACCCAACGCAGCTAGACAGTGGACTAGCGCGCCTTGCCTAATGCCTGTTTAGCACAGGGAGTTTCTTCATTGGCACAATAAACAGAAGTGATTCAGGGTTTATTTTAGAGAAACTTTACTACAACACAAATTGGGTGCTATGACCCAATGTTTGATATTAGAATTTGTAATAGCTATTTTCAACATTTTATGAGTGTTTTAAGTCCTTTAACCATAATTTACAACATAAATACATATAGTATTTGACACAAAATGTAAACTCACTGTACAAAATTAATAACAAATTGCACCAAATTAGATTTTAAATTGTACAAGCAGGCGTCAACTGCACGTAAAAATAATCACTGGTTAACTTACATGTTGGTCTTCATGGTTGTCTTCTTTCTTCTATCAGACGCTCTCTATTTCATTAAAAAATAAACAAACACAATTTTTATCCACACCTACATTTACTGTAATGTACCTCCAATAGATTTTTTTATAACCACGTGTGATGACGCAATGTTCTCGTCTAATATGTTGTTACTCTGATAACAAGAAACGCTTAATGTTTCTTATCTGTAACTATCCAATACCAAACGACAGACATCCGAAGCTGCAACTAATTAGTTCCTTGTCTTCTTTGGCGGCCATTTTTATTTCCTTTCTTTCTTTCTTTCTTTCTTTCTTTCTTTCTTTCTTTCTTTCTTTCTTTCTTTCTTTCTTTCTTTCTATATATATATGTGTGTGTGTGTGTGTGTGTGTGTACATATACATATAAGCAATATGCATGCATGTATGTATGCTTGTATGTATGTGTGAATGTATGTATATATGTGTGTATGTATGTGTGTATGAATTTATGTATGTATGTATGTATGTATGTATGTATGTATGTATGTATGTATGTCTGAATGAATGCTTGTATGTCTGAATGAATCCATGTATCAGATGAGATAGGCATACATTCGTACCTCTATTTACATGCACATTCGCACACACACACACACACACACACACACACACACACACACACACACACACATATATATATATATATATATATATATATATATATACACACACACATATAATGTTACAATTTTATAAAGAATTGTGTACAAGATATGAATGTACATTGTGAAGCTCATCAGTAAACAAACAGGACCTAGCAACCATCTTTGCTCAGCCATTTACGAGCGTCAAAGCAACCCTCTCTCACCTCACCCCTTGCTCCCCGCCTCCTTACTGCTTCCAATTAACAACCTCAATGAAGTATCACAGAAGCATTTTCTCTTTTTTTTAAATTTGATTACCGTTTTTTATTTTTTTATTTTTTTTTATAGAGTCCTGTTCTTTATATGAATATAAATATGTAATGTAATATACGTATGTATGTATGTATGTATGTATGTATGTATGTATGTATGTATGTATGTATGTATGTATGTATGTATGTATGTATGTATGTATGTATAAATATATATATATATAAATATATATATACACACACATATTTATATATATATATACTAGCATTAAAGCCCGGCGTTGCTCGGGATCATTAAGTTACCAAAGTTAGGTTGCACCACCCATTTTATGGCAGCACTTTTTTGTCTGCCAGGCACTGGGTGAATGAATTGCAGACCTGGAAGCAGGAGCTGCGCCAGCAGTGACAATTGTAGTTTCGCCTATGGATATTATCTCTTTGCAAAAAAGTGTTGAAATTTTTGTTTCACAGTACTTGCGCAACACGCGCGTAGACGATGCCAGCCGAACAACAGAGCTGCGATGGAGTTGTTCTGCATGGTTGTCTGTGTGTTTTCTAAATTTAAGACAGTAGGGAGGGTTGTGATATGAGGGAGAGTTAGCTGTTGTTTCTAGCAGGTTTAGTGACCTCATAGAGGATATGTGTTTTCTAAATTTAAGACAGTAGGGAGTGGTGTGTTATGGGGGAGAGTTAGCTGCTGTTTCTAGCAGGTTTAGTGATCTCATAGAGGATATTATTGTTTATCATTATCTATAAAAGGCAGATTGTTGTTGTTGTTGTTGAAGTGAGTGTGTGTTTGTATGCGTTTGGAAAAGAGGTTTTAAAAAAGATTTATCGCTTGTTGTTGAATAAATGTATCTGTATAAAAGAGAAAGTAGCAAAATGTGTGGGTTGTAGATAGAGGTTAGCAGATGATATGAGAGAGTAAAATGGACAGTATCACCATCAAGCTTGGAAAGAGAAAGTAGCAGAAAGTATGAAGTTGTATAGATTTTGAATGGTAGTGGAAAGAGTTTAGCAGTTTAAATGACAGAGAAAAATCGTAAAATATTGAGTTTTATCTATTTTTTGCGTAATTGTGGGCGAAATTGAAAAAATTATCTGTGCCAAGACGCAATCGAAACTATTTCGAATACTGAATTGTAAATTTCAATTGAAGAAATTCTATATCGTAGATTTCTATAAGAAAGGAGCATGACCACACACTGAGCTTTATAGATTATGATATATATATACACACACACATATTTATATATATATATATACACACACATATTTATATATATATATATATATATATATATATATATATATATATATATATATATATATATATATATACATATACACACGCACGCACACACACATATATATATATATACATGTACACATATATATGTATGTTATACACACACATATATATAAAAAGGAGGTTCCAAAAAATATATACACAGACAATATTTATTGGAATGGTGTATACATTTTTGGTGGACACCCTGTATACACACACACACACACACACACACACATATATATATATATAATCAACTGCTGATGTAAGAAGCATTGGAATGGGAAATGTGAGTCCCAACACAAATGAGCATAATAATTGTTTCTACTTTTTGGCACAAGGCCAGCAAATACCCAGTGCATTACTGGTACTTTATTTTATCGACCCCGTAAGGATGAAAGGCAAAGTTAATCTCGGCGGGATTCGAACTCAGAATGGCAAGGGCCGTAACTCTATGCGTCAAAGCATAGCGTCCGACCCTCTACCGATACTGCCAATCCACCGATAATAATAATAGTCGAATATTATAAATAATAGTTGAGAAAATCGTGTAGAGTATCTCTGGAGATACGTGAACAGAGGCACCTGCGAGGAATCGAATACCGCATCTCTGATGTCTGGCGAGTACTATAATCATTTCGATTATTTTGATAGTTTTTCCAATTCGTATCGGGTATATTGTTGTTGATCATGCACGCGCGTGAATGTGTGTGTTTGCGAGAGGTAATATTTTTTATAGTAGTAGCCAAACGTAAAACGCCTGCTAAGGGTCTTAATGCCATTAGAACACACAAGTTTGGACGAAAAGCGCAGAAATTATCGATTAGAACCCCAGAAAATCATTAGTGCCGTTACTAAAGAATTCAAGGTTTCGTGGTACACTATCGGAAGAACTGAGCATGAGGAGCTCCAATAAGTCATATGTGATGCGGAGAGGCCATTTCATGTCTGCAGAAACAAAAGATAACTATCTGATTTGGGCAAAAGCTTGTTGATCAAGTTGAAACATCAACAGCCTGGAATGGTTCGGTTTTTCTCTGATGAGAAAAACTGTGATCAGGTTAACCAAAGGAATGGTAGAGGGTTAGGCATGCACGGTCATGCACATAAATATTTCGGCAACTATTTCCTTAGGTCTTACGGGTCAATGCTGCTGACTACTATAAGGAGGGGTTGGAGAGGGTTGTGAGGCCTAGTACAGAGAGCGTGAACAAGAAGACGGTACACCTACCGACAGACTCTGTGCCGTCTCATAAGATCAAGGTGACCCAAGAATGGATGTGTTGCAATCTCCACGATCATATCACCTAAGTTTCCAGATTTGAATCCGTTGGACTACTACACATGGGGCGTAGTTGAGAGGGAAGTCAATCAACGCATTCATAACATTATAAGATCTTTGAATCCGCCATAACTATCACACTGTTCAAAATAGATAAAGATTATCTGATTCGAGCATGTCAACGTTTCAGACCTCATATTGAAGCAGTCATTATACTAATGGTGAATTCATTGAGTAGATGCACCAAGAAGAGTCTCACGGTTATTCATGTCAATATCTTTTCTCCAATAGATCTCCTCTTTTATGACTTATGTGTCTTTAACTTAATTCCTGCAAATGTCCTCAAAGAACTGAACAACTCTTTATATGTGACTCCTTATGGCAATACACACACACACACACACACACACACACATATATATATATATATATATATATATATATATATATATATATATATATACGTGTGTATATATATATATATAGGAAAATAGTCAGGATCCCGACGGCAGAGCTCAAGCCGTTTCGACGGCTATTTCTGGACGCGTCCAGAAATAACCGTCGAAACGACTTGAGCTCTGCCGTCGGGGTTTTGACTCTTTTCCTATTACCCACTCTACTACTCAAAGTATCGAGTACTCTGGTGCGTTATGGTTCACCTGGTTCCTTACCACACTTCCCTCGTTATATATATATATATATATATATATATATATATATATTAAAATAACAGATTAAAGTTTAAGCAAAGAATCGCTGCTTCCACCCTTAAGATCCCGTTAAGGGTGAAAGCAGCGATTCTTTGCTTAAACTTTAATCTGTTATTTTAATAAATATTTGCTCTACGGTTCTTATATATCTGATATATATTTATCCTTATGAAATAATTACCTTATGTTGTTTATCACATAACTATATATATATATATATATATATATATATATATATATATATATATATATATATATATATATATATATATATATATATATATATATATATATATACATGTATGTATAAGTAACTGTATAGTCCACCATTTATATTCCAAATGATATTTTCTAAAATTATAGTCATACATTACGAAGTTTTAAATACGTCAAACAAGAGTAGTTGATAAAATATAACCAAATAAACAGATGTTCAAAACGTTATCTGTGAACCTTGCAATAAAACTGCATTGACTGTCCGGTTGCTTATGACTCACCCAGTATTTAACGGGAGAGATTAGGAATAAGTTCAGCACAAGCCTTAAAAGAATTTTTTGTACAACTTATATAATAACATTTTTGTGGCGATGAACACAAAGCATTTAGGGCAGGCAAAGAATGTTGGTAAAGGTTTCTACTCCGAACTATGCACAAGGTAACCATTTTACTCTTTGTCACGCAATTACGCAATTTGCGATGACAGAGTCTGTTACACACATACACACACTCTCTTTCTCCCTCTCTCCCTCTCTTCATCTCTCTCTCTCTCTCTGTCTCTCTCTCTCTCTCTCTCTCTCTCTCTCTCTCTCTCTCTCTCTCTCTTTCTCTCTCTCTCTCTCACACACACACACACGCACACACACACAGATATATATATATATATATATATATATATATATATATATATATATATATATATATATATATATATATATATATATATATATATATATAGTATAAAAAAACGAAAAATCAGTGATGCATCTGGACTCAATTTATTGCGTGTTACAATTGTTTCGCCGGCAGGTAGCTCGAGACATGGTCCCTGTATGGATCTGGCTGATTCTACGGCTGCAGGTTCCTTCAGACACGGGTAGTTCGCTCGGAGCAAATTTTATCACCGGGGTGTTATGATAAAAAAAAACACCTTCAAAAAACCTCTTCCGCTCTTGTCATGCCATTGGCTGTTGTTACTCCACGTCATCTTGGAGTGTGAACAGACGTGTGAGATACCGAACCCAGCATGACTCCATTGAAGTGTGTCGGACGGAAAATGGCTGATGACCCGTGTAGCATTAAATAGTGACCAGAACTTAAGATGACGTGGGGTAACAACAGCCAATGGCATGACAAGAGTGGAAAAGGTTTTTTGAAGGTGTTTCTTTGATGATAACACACCAGTGATAAAATTTGCTCCGAACGAACTACCCGTGTCTGAAGGAACCTGCAGCCGTAGAATCAGCCAGATCCATACAGGGACCATGTCTCGAGCTACCTGCCGGCGAAACAATTGTAACACGCAATAAATTGAGTCCAGATGCATCACTGATTTTTCGTTTTTTTATACTATCTACACTCTACTCTGCTGAATATTGAGTGCTAATTTTGGCATACCGCCTATGGAAGCACCATAGCTACCATTATACACAAGTATATATATATATATATATATATATATATATATATATATATATATATATATATATATATATATAATATGTATGTGTGTGTGTGTACAGGTTCCCGCGTGATGGCATCTTTAATATATATAAAAATGACTTCTAAAGGACTAGAACTGTTTCATTCGTGTGAAATCATATATATATATATATATATATATATATATATATATAGGAGTTCGGATCTAGCAGTCGAAACGACCGGAGCTGAGCCGTCGGGGTCCTGACTCTTTTCCTATATATATGTATATGATTTCACACGAATGAAACAGTTCTAGTCCTGTAGAAGTCATTTATATAGAAGTAGTAGTAGCAGGAGTAGCAGTAGTAGTGGTATTGGTGGTGGTGGTAGTAGTAGTAGTAGTAGTAGTACAATACGTTATTGTTATTATGATAACAGTCAATCATTCAATTATGTTTTCTGCAATGTTAGTGTTTTCTTTTGTTGTTGTCATTATTGTTGCTTCTTGTATTGTTGTTTTTTTAATTATTGATCTTATTTTGCCTTTGAATAAGGTAACAGGTTGAAAATAACGTGCTTCTCATCATTTCACTACAAAACAATATTGATTGAACCTTATTGGAAATTAAATGTAGATAAAATAGTCTTTTGTTGATATATTTAATCGTATTCAGGTAAAACACTTTTAAAGAAAACACCTTTGTGATGGTTGAAATAATGGGTTATAACAAACGTCGAAAGGATCAACTCTAATTTTTCTTTATTCTTATTGTTGATTTAAAAAGAAAATTAATTACAGGACATCTACATCAATAAATAACACTTTCGCCACACACTGAATAACTCTACAACGGAAATGAGTGATATATTTTTTTTCTTTCTCTTTTAATGGTTTCTTTTATTGTCTGTATATTGCATACGCCCGCCAATATCACACACACACGCACACACACAAACACACACTAACACGAACACACAGAGAAACACACGCACACACACACACATATATATATGAATATAACAGTCTCTCTCTCTCTTTCTCTCTCTGTATATATATATATATATATATGTGTGTGTGTGTGTGTGTGTGTGTGTGTGTGTGTGTGTGTGTGTGTGTGTGTCCAAATGATAAAGGGTATAAAACCACCAGGGTGACGAACATATAGAACAGATAGAACGGTTTATACAAATTAATTAAAAGAATAAATCAGTATACAAACCAGCCATAATAGACATCTAGACACTTTCAAAATGTTTTATTCTTTTAATCAATTAGTATAAACCTTCTATCTGTAGTTAATATGTTCGTCACCCTGATGGTTTCATATCCCTTATAATTTGAACACACACATATATATATGTGTGCAATGGCGGACTGGGTCTAAAAATATTGGTTGCCAGGAGATGAAAGGAGCCCACCTACATATAGAATGCTATAATTTAATTTTTATAATAAATAAATAACATTTTCGAAAAATATATAAGTGGAAACAAAACAGTGCAATAAAATCTTTTCGGAAAAATATTTTACGTTCTCCAATAAAAAAATATTACGTATTTTGCGAAATCTAGAGACTTTCAATAATGACCAGAAGTCGACCCTAAATATTACTAATAGCTCTAGGAAAGCCATGAACGACACCACATCTTTTTAACTTTGATTTTGAAAGTAGGTTTATAATTATGAATTTTCATTATACGTTTGTAGCTGTCTTGGTGGCCTAGTTGGAGGAATCATAGACGGTGGTGATCGTGGTCTGAAGTTCGATCCTGGTAGGTAGTAGTGTTCCCGGTCAACCTTTTCAGTTTTTTCTATTGGTTGTAAAATAAAAAACTGAAAAATGTTACATCTTGACCAGGATTGAACCCAAGGCCAGGATCTCCACCATCTCTAGTACCTACCGCTAGGCCACAGCGACAGCTATGAAAATCTTACGAAAATTCATACTTATAAACAAAGTGTTGTGGTGTCGTTCATGTATTTCTTAATGTTATTGCTCCTACTTAAGGTCGACTTCTAAATCATTTGGGTATTCCATAAACTACATCCTCGTTTTGTTTCACATCTATCTAGACCACAGGTTCTCAAACCATTTATCCCTCGAAATCACGAAACACCCCCTACCCTATTTTTCCATTTTTCAATATACTACTGATTTTGATATCAGTGGATTACTAAAAAATTGATTAACAATATTCCAAAGATACCATTGCAGGCAGCTGAGAGTATAAATACATTCCTTGAAAAGAAATATATAAATTTCAAAAAAAGGAACATAAATGTTATTTTTTATGAATAAGGACCAGTTGAATTACCAGCTATTTTGAACATTTATACAAGAGCAACTCTGTCTATCCCAAGCGTGCTCTGATCTGGAAGAAAGTGGCAATTATATCATTTCAAAGCTTTCCAATTTTCCCTTTAATGAAATGGATAGAATAAATGTTGATATCTAACTTGATGTCCACTCTGCTTTCTGAGCTTAGAGACCACGGAAGAGGGCTTTCATGACCACGTAAGAGGGTATTATTATTAGTAAATGGTAAAATATATACAACAAATGAGTAAGTGAATTGTAGTAGATGGTTTCCAGTCCAGTCAGACTGCAACTACAAATAAAAAAATTCTTAGTTTGCTTTATAACAATAGCATATCCAAGTTTTCGGATAAATCAACTTACTTTAACTTTGACCTTATTTCAATGGGACCCTTGAGCTTCATGGAGTCTAGCTAACTCTTTGACGTGAGGCTGATTTTTCGTAAGATGTAGCCAGAGATCTCCACGTGTAATTACATTGTAGCGGTTGCGAGCCTTACTGTGCAGTCTGGAAACAGCACCAAACCTCCTCTCGATGAAGTATGAGCTTGGAAAAGGCAGAACAAATCTCTTAGCCTCTGCATGTAGGTGTGGAAATTGACGTTGAATTTCCTCTTGCATCCCAAAATGGGGTTCACCTATTTTGGGAAATCTAATTTTGATCATGTCATCTGCTTGAAGTTCAATGAATTCTTCCTGAAATTTAACGTCCAAATCATCGACGTTAGCTATGAAGGGGATCTGCTATCCAAATTGGGATGTCCATCGGCAAGAGGTCGACAAACCGTTCTTTCATGTTGTCTTGTAGTGCACGGAGGTGAGCGGTATACATTTGGAGTTGGTCATCGCTTACAATGTTTTGAACATTGGCGACACTAGGAAAATTATAGAATTCCCGTCAACAAAGATTCCTTTCGATGACATTCAATTTGGCCAGGAATGTTTTCACAGCATTCTTTGCTTTAAGCAAGGTGATCTTCTTCCCCTGCAAAGCCAAAATGACGCTATTGCATTTGTCGAAGATGTCGGCGAGGTAGGCGCAGAGTTGCCTCACATCGAGGGTTTTCTTGTACAGTTCTGTGTTGCGTCCTCGCAGAAACTCAGTGATAGAGTCGAAGAGTTCAAAGAAGTGAGTAAAGCACTTGTCTTTTGAAAGCCACATTACTTCATTATGAAGTAGCAACTTGACGAATTCATCGTCATTATCTTGGCACAGTTGCCGGAAAATTCGTTCATTGAGGGAATGCCGTTTGATAAAATTGATGACATCAATGGCCACCTGCAAGGACTTGCTCAGCGGTTCGCTGAGTTTCTTCGCAGCCAAGTGTTGTCGATGAATGACACAATGAACAGCAAATACAGATAGATTTTCTTTCTTCAGAAGAGTGACGAAACCCTTATGTTGGCCGACAATTGCTCTTGCGTCGTCCGTAGCACATGATACAATGTGTGTTGTATGTGGTCCTAGATGTATGTATAACCTTCCTGTGTGTTGTATGTAGTCCTAGATGTATGTATTACCTGCTTATGTATTACATGTGGTCCCAGCTGTATGTATTACCTGCTTGTGTGTTGTATGTGGTCCTAGATGTGTGTGCTACCTCCTTATGTGTTGCATGTGGTCCTAGATGTGTGTCTTATCTGATCATGTGTTGTATGGGGTCCTAGATGTGTGTGCTACCCGCTTCTGTGTTTTTTCTTTTCTTTTTGTTTTATTTGTAATATTATTTACACAGTTGGGAATAAAATAGATCTACATAGTGTTAACTCGTTACGGTTGAGTCAATAATTTCAGACATGAAATACATTGTTATCGGTGAAGGAAAGATAAGATTCTAACTGGCTGTGCTCAAAGTGTCTTTGACCCAGTTGACTGTTAATGTCTAGACACGGTTAATGTCTAGATACGCCTGCACACTGCGGTCAGACCATAGTCATGCTGTCTGCATGCTCATTCAAATGCATTCACACTGGCTGTCTCAAAGATATACAAATATGGCTCATAAAACTTACCAAAGTAAAGAGCCTTACAACGCCCCCTAGCACTCCAAGGCTCCAAACGCCCCCCCCCCCCCGGAGTTCCGAAACGCCCCCCGTTGAGAACCTTTGATCTAGACTATATTTTAACCTGTAATCCATGTTTCATTTCTGTCGCACCTCATCCCCCCCTCTTTGTCTATTTATGTATGTTTGCATGCATGAATTAATACACTAAGCTTTAGATTTAGTAGAATGTACAACCACTGATTCCAGCTATTTGCACTAATGTATATTTTGGATTCTAGTAATTCCCTGGGGAATTGGTTGACCAAATGATTTGCTGTGGGCCCTTGCAATGTTACCGTGGGCCCCCTGGGGCCAATTTGCCATTGGGCAACCTGGCAACCTGGCCAGTCTGCCACTGTATGTGTGTGTGTATTTCTCTCTTTACTGTGTTATAAAGAGCTCGTAATTTCTTCCTTAAGCTTATTCGATTATAAGGTAATATTCTGAGCTTTTAACTCGACATTTTAATTTGATATATTGGGCTCATAGTTCTTTAGTAGAGCCGTCTTGTGTTGAATGGTTCTGGGCTGCTATTTATAGCAGTCGAACGATCTATTTGTGCCGCCCTTGGGACGATCTACGCGTGATTCTTTCCCCTTTAATACACGTGCGTTTTTTAGTCTTCTAATTTAGTTGTCATGAGCATATTTTACAGGGACATCCACCGACGAGCAATACTTGTAATATAACTCTTCACTTTATTGCGAAACAGTTTTATTTTGAACGTGTCTGGATGTTAATAGTTATTATGGTCAGTTTGTATAGTTTGATTTATTCTTTTAATTAATTTACATCATTGAAAGAATCCTATTGTTTTCACAAAGAACGAAAGATAAAGCTTTCGAATCTGTTCAGATATTTCATAGTACAATTTAGAGCTGCCAGGCAGTGATAAACTAGCGAACCAATTCTCTACTATCATTATAGAATACCTTTCAGCTGACGTCTTTATAAAACAAGCCATAAGTCATCTAGTTTCAGTCCTAACCCTCTGGGGGTTAGGATAAAACCAGACAGCAAACACTATCAGCGGATCTTCAGTTCAGAAATAAGTGCTGTGTGGTATGTGTGTGGTTTTTCCAGATAGTGACCTGTAATCTTCTTACCGTGGTTGATCTTTACTTTTTCTGCTACTTCATTTGAAGAAACACGGGGGTGGGGTCGAGAAGGTGTCTGTGTCTGCTTGCAACTACATAGGCAACTAAAACCCTTCTCGAAAGCATGATACATACTACCAAGTCACACTTGATTGCGAGTGATGGCTGAAGTTATTGTTTAATCCTGATCGAGCAGACATTCTATTAGTGATCACATCGCTTCATTTTCAGACTCAATTTAACTATTACTAAATTTTCTCATATATCATTCTTCTTCTTTTGGTGGAGGTAAGATTTGAATGTTATTTCTAGCAAGCCCTGTAACCACCTAGAATCTTTCTCAAGAGTAAGAAATACACAAGTGAATAAGATTTTATAATCCGCTGGTTCTGCATTCAAGTAGGAAACAACTATCCTTACATTTTAATATCTTTCATATTATTTTCTCTCGTAAAAGTACACGACCTTGAGTCTAATCAAAAGATAGCTATTATTATAAAAGAAATCATTATTGTTTTAGTAACAACTGATCATTATATTTGAACCTGTATTGAACTCTTCCTGGGAATAGAATGGACCTCCGTCGGCTTCGGCGATGAGTGTTCCAGTTATTAAATCAACGAAATAACCAGCTCTTGAAATTAACGAGCAAGTTGTCGACCATTTCGATGACTCGAGTATCCTTGATCTAATTCTCAGAAAGATTCAGCGTGATTGTGTAACATGGCTGGATCTTTGAATTACTGTCACAGTCCATCTGGTGGGTTTCCAAACAGTTTTCACCAACCCAAATTTACTCACAAGGCATGGCTAGACTTGAAGCTATAGTAAATAACACTTTCCCAAGATACCAGGCAGTGGAATCGAACTCAGACTTAATGATTGCGAATCAAACTCCTTAAATCATTTGGCTATACTGGACCCACAATTTCTCTTCCATTACACTTTTAAAGAACCATTGTTCATCACGAATATGGGACAATAACCTATGTGGATTTGATGTTTTATCTGCTAATTAACGACAAATAATTTATCCGAGGATTTAGTGTAATGTAAGGAGAAACTATTCTAGCGATCCGAACAATACTTCAGTAATTAATAATAATTCGATTAGCACCAAACCAAAATTAGTGGATTTGATAAACCATAGGGGGAAAAAAAAGAACGCCATTTTGTTTTACTCCCTGTCACCTAATACTCAGCTATTTGGATCATATTATAAATATGATACGATGTTAATAATAGGTGGAAATGGAAACATGGTTTTGTCTTCATTTTTGACAGGAAAAAAAAAACAATCTTTCAAAGATGTATACCAGTGCAATAACTCAATTAACGCCGTCAACTCATTCCTTTTGTTATCTTTCCGCCATATTATTACTATTTCCTTCCTCCACTTTATGTCTTTCTCCTAACCAACATTTACCTCTCACTCCTCCTCCTCCTCCTCCTCATCATCATCACCATCATCATCACCATCATCATCATCATCATCGTCATCATCGTCGTCGTCGTCGTCATCATCGTCACCGTCATCATCAGCATCACCAGCAGCAGTAGCTGTAAAGGTTGGAAGAATCGTCAAAAACCAAGTCAGTACTTAATCAGAACTACTGACCCCTCAGACTGGCAAAGGCTGCATTTTCCTTTCATACAGAGTCCACTATATGGGTGGACTCTGTATGAAAGGGTCCATTATATGGTGGTACCAGCAATAGAGAGGTTGTTATGTCTTAGACACACCGGAAAAATCCCCCACCCCCACCCCAAGACCCTTTATTTGGCAAGTTTTCTACGGTTGGATGCTCTTCCTATCACCAACTACTTTACAGTCATTTGTCAGAAACGGTAGAGCACCAGACAAAATAATTTGTTTTATTTGTTCCAGCTATTTATGTTCTGAGTTCAAATCCCGTCGAAGTCAACTTTGCCTTTCATCCTTCCGTGGTCCTTAAAATAAAGTACCGGTTAAGTACAGGGGTCGATTTATTCGACTTCTCCGTTACCTTCAAATTGCTGGCCTTGTACCAAAAGTAGAAACGATTATTATTGTAGCAGCCAAGCTAAAGCAGTCGTTTAGCAGAATCGGTAGAACGCCGGACACAATGTTTTGTGGAATTTGTTCCGGATTTTTACTTTCTGAGTTCAAATTCCACCGAAATAAATTTTGCCTTTCATTATTTCATGGATCGATAAAGTAAAATGCCACCAAGTACTGGAGTTGTAGTTCCTTCGTTAGTTTGTGTATACCTTGAGTATATTATCGAGGGGTACCAGGTAAATGTTATTGAATACCATACATTATTTTTCTATCCATCAATTCCAACCACGTTTACTTTATTGCTTGTTTGAGTCAAGTTACCTTTATTTTTCAAAATAATTAGGACAAAGATTTATCACCTATTTCCAGTTTTGATAAATTTAAATTTAGAAACAGACTAAACATATATTGTCTATTTTCAATTTAAATTAGATTTAATTTCCAATTTTAATTGAACAAATTTAGAGACAAAAGAATTGTCGTGTAAATATATTGCCCATTTTCAATTTTAAATAATTAGAACGCTGATGTGTCAACCCATTTTAATTTTGATAATTTATTTTTCTTAATTATTTTCTATTTTAAGTTGTATTTGATTTATTTAAACATTGCTGAACAATCAATACGGTTACAATCTTGTTAATTATGATAATTATTGTGCTCACCATATTAAGTTTACCTTCAACGTAATACATTACATAAGGCGGTGAATTTGTAGTGTCATTAGGAAGACGGATAAAATACTTTGCGATATTCGTTTGAGTTCAAATCCCGCCAGAGGTCAACTTTGCCTTCATCCTTTCGCGGTCAATAAAACAAAGTACCAGTTTAGTACTGAGGTTGATTCTTCTATATTTCTTCTTCGCGTCCTTTCTATCACACACACACACACACACACACACACACACACACACACACACACACACACACACACACACACACACACACACACACTCTCTCTCTCTCTCTCTCTTTTTTCTCTCTCTCGCTTTCTGTCCTTCTCTGTAAAAAATAGGTAGCGTTCACACCTGTGATGGGCTGTGCCAGTTTAAAAAAGTACTTACGACACGCTATAAGTCACTGCGGCGCACCTACAACTCCACCAGGCGTTACAGATCCGTACCGCAGGAATAAAATGTATTACCGCTCTTGATGAAAAAAAAAATGAGATATAATGAAACTGCTCTTGAAGTTGACTGTCTCAAAGGTAATTGGCAACATACCTCATAGCCACTGTATTTTGATGTTGACCTACTTGAGTTTCATCAGGTTCGATGCAGTTAAGGACATGTTATTCTTTGAATATAATACACCAATCTTTAGACATTTCGCTTTTTCTATACGGTAGTATTAGTTTAACAATAAATATGCAACAATAATGATATATTATACCTGGCAGTCTGGAGTTAATTCTGTATAAGCAACTTATAATTCCATTTATCTATTGCTGGCGACATGTTCTCCACCTCAAACTTAGTCGCTTCGGCCACAAATCCCGGTACTGCGGCCCGCAATGCAGAGGAAAGGAAGACAAACAAATACCAGGGATTGTCCAGCCGCTTCCTCTTGTACTGGTCGCTGTCGAGAGCTCAGGCGTACTTGGACCTCGTACTGCCGAGCTCTTCCACAAGATCGGAACATCAGCAGCCCACCCGAGGAAGGAGCCCCATGAGGTGGGGTGGCTGTTGCAGCGGGTATCGCTGACCATTGTCCGTGGAAATGCTTTTGCGGTCTTGTCCGCGGGGCACAGCCCCAGCACCGCCGCGTCCTAGGCCCAGAGTCCATCATCCTTCCTCTCCCTCCTCCCATTCTTCAGTGGCACTCGAGCCCTTGTTTTTCCCTCCCATTTCTGTTTTTTTAAATATTTGTAGTGTTTTCCTAATTATTTTATAGACATTCATACATGTAGTTACTCAGTAAAAGAAAAACAACAATTTCAAATAGGATTGTTATTTTTTTATTCAAATATTTTTGGAAAATGTAAGATAAAAAACGAAAATAAAGAAAAACATAAAAGGATGTATATTATTTGAAGCATCTTTAACGGATTGTTGGGTTAAAATTCAACTAAAACATAAAGTAAACTTTCAGCATCCGAATTATTTTGATTTAAATTCATTCTATGGTAATTGATGTTACATCCTTAGACCATGTTGTAAGCTTAATAAGAAGAACTAAGTGATAAAATAGTATTTTTATTTTTGTTTTTCATTCGTCCAAATACTTTGATTTAATAACATACTTTATTCATGGAAGAGTATATTTAAATTAAATGAGATTTGCAAATACATGTTACTACGTTATAGTACTTGGCAAATACAATAAGCCTCAATTGCAATGCCTTTTTAATTCAATTTTAAGTAGAATGAGTATACAAAAGTTCAAATGAAAATTAATTTTCCAGTTTTGTTATGTTTATGTTTTAACCAGAACATATTGAAGAGAACAAGAGGTAATCATAATTTTTAAAGTTATATCCGTATAGCAGTGAGTTGAGACTCTCCATAATATATATTTTTCAGCTACGTGAGTTATATCAATGAGAGTTAAGTAACTGTGTCAAGCACGCAATGCAACACCCTTCAACGGATATGAATTAGAGGAAACTTTGTACAGTATTCTGATTCTGCATTTACCCAGCTTGTTGTTTTTCTAGTTATAACATGCAGAACCTAGATTTGAATTTAGATTTTCGCTTACTTCTGTCTCGGAAATATTTTATAATGGGATTTTCTAGGCCTAAATCTTTCAGTTCCTCATCCGACAGCGTAGAAAACTTTCTGCCATTGAGTTGCATAATTTGAATACGGTTTATGACAGGTGGATCTATGTTTAGGCAGATTAATATCGTTATAATGTCTCTTGCCGAAAAAGCTAGAAGATCTCCATCTTTTGGAATCTCAATATCAGGTTCCGGATATTTGCATGCTGCAGCTGAAAATAATAAACAAGAATTAGCCTAGGTTACAATTGTATTGTGATAGAAGTTGTTCTTCTGATTAAAAGAGTGTGTTGGAGTGGAAGCTACATTTTACATTTGTTTCGATTTATTGAATAGTATTTTCCAGATGAGATCCACAACAGCCATGAAGCTTCATACTTCTAACTGCAACTATAATTAAAGACTGATAACATCTATAACCCATTGGAATTTGGACACAACTGTAGTCTTTCTATTTTGTTGTTGTTGAGTATCTACAGAAAAGTAGAATAGTAACAGCATTAATCTACCAATATAAGAGGACATACAAAAGGCATAGGCATCGTCTCTTCTACCAGGACATAGCACCTTCCCCACCAAAACAAAACAAAAAACAAACTGCTTGTTTCAGTCCTCAATAAAGCTGGTCACTCAAAAGTGGTAAATTAGTCTCATGAGATATTTGTATTATTCTAAAATGATGGGAATGAAGTGAAGCGAATTTACATGGGACTGGATCACAGGTAGTGTCTCATTTCGCGAGAGAAATTACCGTTATATTACGGAGACCAAAATGTTTGCATAGCTGGTTAAGTGATTGGATAGTGCGTTTCACCTACACAGTTCCTCCTATACAGGTTAGATTGATAGTGAATGTAAAGACCTTGGTCCTCACAGAACCTCCTATACAGGTTAGATTGATAGTGAATGTAAAGACCTTGGTCCTCACAGAACCTCCTATACAGGTTAGATTGATAGTGAATGTAAAGACCTTGGTCCTCACAGAACCTCCTATACAGGTTAGATTGATAGTGAATGTAAAGACCTTGGTCCTCACAGAACCTCCGGCACAGGTGAGATCATTAACTTCACAGCTCTTCCTAGACAGATGTGATTGATATTCAGAGTGGAGACCATGACATACACAGCTCCTCCTTGATATTATAAATTACATTAATAATACTTCTATACAATGTAGCACATGTGGAACACTGGCTCAGTCGATTTAGCTGAATATAGCTGCCATTAGATGGTACAGCAGCAACTTTACATGCTTCCGAATGGTAGTTATCTTGAAACGCATTTAGGTTTCTATAGTTTTTTAAATTATCATTGTTCTGCGAAAAGTAGCTTTGAGAGGTCAAAAGTAGGAAAGATCAACATTCTCTAGAAACTACATGTAAACAGAGTTTCACTTGTGATTCACTTGTGATTTGGTTATGAAATTCTTCGAAATTCCTGCTGACTCATTCAGCCAGTCGCTCAATCAATAGTTAATAAGATGTATCTGCCTGTGAAATTGTTAAAGAAATCTTATACATACAGCGTTGGCGTCGAATTTTAGACTTTATTGATGAGTTAGATGCTGAAAGATATGATTTGTTTTTGGTGTACGTTCCATCATGTGAATCACCCAAACTGCAAAAGAAAAAAAAAAGTTATTATAACTTAAGTATACACACGCGCATATATAGATGTATATAACCCACTTTGACCACAACGAAGAGAAACATATTCAACAAGTAAGTGTCTTTAACCCATTGATATCAAAAATTATTTTGTTATTCTTGAATCACTATATCCTTACGGACACCAGGTCCGAATTCCCACTCTCTCCCCATCTCTCTCTATTATGAGCAAATGGGGTCTCACGTGCTGGAGAGCGACCGATACTTGGAGAATATTATACAGAGAGAGAGATTCCATTTAGTTGATCAAATGGATAAATTGCCTGACTTCTTATGATCAGAGGTATGTATTAATGTTTGATTAAATCAGGTAGTCAGGTGACACCAGAAAATGTTGAATAACGCTTTTTGCTAAGAAATGTAGCAGAGGACCTAATGGGAATTTGAACTAGCCATGAGAGTTTAAAATTTTAAAATTGATTGTCTAAAATCCCATTCCTTCTGCGATTTCGTTTTCGTTTTCTAGATGTGACAGATA
>OZ024740.1:355275368-355285368 GCA_964016885.1 Eledone cirrhosa
GTATGTGTGTGTATGTATATATATATATATATATATATATATATATATATATATATATATATTTTCTTGATATATTTCTTTTTTCTTTTTTCTTTTTCTATTCTTTCCTTTTTAATGTTTATTTATTATTTATTATTTTTTATTTTCTTAGTTTATAGATACATCTATATTAAGCAGTCTGCCCGGACCGTTGAATACTGACCTCTCCCCCCCTCCCACCTAATTTCTGTATCTTGATCTAAATGTGTGTGCCAGTGTTTATGTGAGTGAATTAATATCCATGTGCTTATGATTTTATATCCACATATATATATGTGAGTGGGGGTGTGTGTGTGTTTGTATGTTCGTGGTTATGTGTATATTTATGCATATACGCGCGTGTATGTGTGATTGTACGGATATGTGTGAGTATGAAAATATATCTATACACTTATTTCATATTTGTGTGTCTATACGCATCTTATCTGTGCATTATAAACTTACAGAGACATTAACCTTGAAATTTTGTATTTGCATCCATCCTTTTAGTATGCGTATACAAGTTATGCATACATTTTTGTAAAATATGTGTAGGGGTAGTTACATGTATATACACACACCGAACTGCATTAAACCTTTTGTATTTTCATTGGTCAATTTTGTTCCCAAACGGACCTGAAATTTTGAATTGTTGTTATTATCAATAAATATACTTCATTATTTCTGAAGACGGCGTATATATGTGTTGGTATGTATATTTAATCTTGATAGTTTGTATAATTTTGTATAATTTTGTACATAGATCTGTTGAATATGCATGCCAATTCTAACACATATATATCCTAGAAACGATCGTTAAATAATGAACTTTTTTTGTTTAATATAAGGAACTGTCTCATTGTTTATTCATTATTTGTTTAATATTTTATCTTGACTCTGTATACCGTTTATCTTTCACCGAAAGTGATTTTTCATTACATCTCTTCTTTCCATGATATCCGGAATACATTGAGTTCTTCATACGGATTGGACACTACCGTAAACTCTTGGTAGATTTATCTACATAATTTTGCTCCTATTTTCACGGAAATATTCGTATTTTTGTACTGTATGTGTGTATTAATTTTATATTTATGTATATACATATATATGTATGATTTTATAAACCCATATACATTTAGTTGAGCTCTTTCAATTGTCCATCATCCATATCACAATGGAAAAACAATATTTAGGAACCTCTTTAAAAAACATACCAATACCTTCTAAGGATGACTTCTTACTCCTTATGATTCAAAAAACTAATAATTTTATCAGAAGGGTTAGATGGAGAGCCTACCACTTCGATAGAAAATCTAAACAAGCAGATCGGAAATATATGTATGATTTCAATACTTACAAGAATCCACCACACAACTTTTTACTTGAAGACTTCGAGAAAGACCTTTTTAATTTAATTAAACACCTCAAATTTAAAAAGTATAAATCCGTCTTTCAAAAGGACCTTGATTCTACCCTATTGGACCTAAAAAAGTCTAAAAAAATCCATGTCCACTCGGACAAAACTGGTAACTTGTATCATATGGATATTGAACATTATAACGAGTTCATATATAAAGAACTCAGAAAAAATTATAAAAAATCTAATAATGCGTCACTCACCAACATCAACAACAAAACACACAACATAGTAAAAAAACTAAACATTGAAGATAGAACTGAACCTTTGGCATTGAAAAGACCACACTTCAACCTGAAGGATCATAAATCAAACTTTAACTCAAATCCTTCTATTAGACTTATATGTCCCTCCAAATCAGATATTGGAATAATTAGCAAAAAAATTTTAGATAGAGTCATCCCACAAATAAGAAAACACGTTATTTTACCACTCTGGGAAAACACCTCCCAGGTAATTAACTGGTTTAAAAATATTAGATGTAAATCTTCTGCTTCATTTCTACAATTTGATATAGATAATTACTATTCTTCTATATCACCTATACTCCTGAACAAAGCATTGATATTTGCTAAAAATAGATCTAACTTAACTTTGGATGACATTAATATTATTACACATGCTAGACTAACACTTATTGAATTTCAGAATGAATACTGGACCAGAAACACATATAGTAATCTATTTGATATTACTATGGGTTCAAGCGATTCCGCCCAAATTACTGATCTTGTGGGCCTCTTTCTCCTTTTCAACATAAATGCCTCTTTTCCCCACCTCAAAGGTGGTTTATATCGTGATGACTGTCTTCTTCTTTCTAACAACCTTAGCCTTTCAGAAATTGAAAAAAACAAAAAACATATTAGAACTTTCCTTAAAGACTATTATAATCTTAATATTACTTTTGAAAAAACAAGTAAAGTAGTAAATTTCCTAGATATAACTTTAGATTTAGCTACGGGTATCTACCAACCTTACCATAAACCTAACCAAAACTTACATTACATACACTCACAATCTAATCACCCTAAATCTATCCTTAAAAACCTTGCATATAATATATCACTTAGAATTTCTAACCTTTCTTCTAACCAAGATGTATTTGATAAAAATGCGACCTTCTATAACGAAGCTCTAGATAGAAGTGGCCACAAAAATAGATTAGAATATATACCTTCTACTAAAAATACTGAAAGCATACAACCTAATATTACCAACAAACACCAAATGAAAAGTACACACCTAAATGCCACCCACACTATACCCCAAAATACCAAATCTTCTAATATAAAGTATAGTAACTCTCAAAAAACTACTCATCATACAACTCTAATAAATATTAATAATAAAACTCCTAATAAAAAGGATAAAACACCTAAATCTACAAATATAACTAAAAATGGTTGTGGTGAGATCATTAACATTAATCCTCCTAGTAAAAATCACGATACAACCTATAAAAATAATAAAAATAATAAACAACATAGAAACCGTAATAGACGGGTTACTTGGTATAATGCTCCATTTAATTTACAAATTAAGGATAATATTGCTAAAAAATTTTTTTATATCCTAGAGAAAAACTTCCCGCCAAACCACAAATACCATCAAATCTTAAATAGGTCTACAGTTAAATTCTCATACTCTACAACAAATAACATAAAACAAAATATAAGTGCCTATAATGCATATAAATGTAAGAAAACCATAAGTATACCACCAGTACATCAAATTAACCATAATATCTCCTCAAATACAGAATTAACGAAAGGATGTAACTGTAGAAACAAAGCAAACTGCCCATTAAAAGGGAATTGTCTTGTTAACAACATAGTCTATAAATGTAATGTTAAAACTAAAGATTCTATTTGCTCATATATAGGAGCTACCTCTAACAATTTTAAGACAAGGTTTAATACCCACAAGCATAGTTTTAAAAATGCCGCACTGGCTAATACAACATCTCTAGCAGAAAAAATCAATAGTTATAAAAATAAGAATATAGAATATGATTTGACCTGGAGTGTGCTCAAAAGAGCCACCCCTTATCAAAATAATAGAAATGAATGTAGATTATGTTCCCAAGAACTATTTGAAATAATGAAATCTAAGGATATCTTATTAAATAAACGACAGGAATTAATTATATCGTGTAATCATAAACTAAAAAAAACATTTAAATATTATAAACCTAATTAATAACATTATTTTAGAAATTAATTTAATTTAAATGTTGGTTAACCTATAAATTTAATTTAATTAACATTTTATTACAGATGAGAATATAAAATATTATGTAATCATAAATTGTGAAAAACCTTTAAATATTACTAATATATACTTAGTAATTTAATTTATAGATTAATTTTAATTTATTTAAACCTTTTATTATAATTCTTTTACAGATAAAATATAACAAAATATCGTGTATCCAATGACAGAGAAATAATTTTTAGTATTATAGACCTAATTAATATACATTTTAGAAATATATTTATAATTTGGTTTTAATTTTAATCATCCTAAAAATTTAATTTAATTTGCTTAAAATTAGTATCCTTATACAGACGAATTGCAGAATGTCATGTAATCATAGAATGGGATGTGTTTTGGATATATACCTAGTTAATATATTCTATGCAATTTTTTGAAAAAAATATGTATATGTATATGTGTATGTGTATGTGTGTGTGTGTGTATATGTGTATATATGTATATATATATGTGTATATATATGTATATATGTATGTGTATGTATATGTATATGTATGTGTATTAATTTTGATTTCTATTTGCATATAATTATATTCTGCTATTGATAAAATACAATATCTGTTTTATTTATTATATACCTAATTAACATATACTATAGAAATAAATATATAATTTTTAATTTAGTTAACCTATAATTTATATTCTACTACCGATGTAATACTTTATTTGTTTTTTCCCTATTACTAAATTCATTTCCTAATATTGATACCATAACGTTATTAACTTTAATTTAGTTATACTATAATTAATACTCTACTACTATTTAACTTCAAAATTCTGCTTCAAATATTATAAACCTAACTAATTTACACCTTAGAAATCAATATGTTAACTATCTTTAGTTTAGTTAACATATAATTAATGGTATACTTATTTATTTTGAAATGCATAAATTTTGCCTTATTTCTTGTTTATTGTATTTCCTAACACTGAAACTATGTAAAAACATACATTGGATCCAGATACGGATAATATTCTATGTTTCTTGAAACATATATTTACTATAATCCCCTTCTCCAACCCCCCCCCCCCTTTCCCCCATACTATTATCATCTGTGTTTGTAAGCGTGTATGTATGAATATATATGTAGGTAGGTGTATATATGTTTGGGTATTTATATCTGAATATAAAAATACATACATGCGCATGCAAATATGAATGTAAGATTGTGTGTGTATATATATGTGTGTGTGTATGTATGTGTATATGTGTATATATGCATGTGTATATGTGTGTGTATGTGTATGTGTGTATGTGTATATATATATATATATATATATATATATATATATATATATATATATATATATATATATGTGTGTATGTATGTATGTATATGTGTGTGTGTATATATATGTATGTCTCTCTATTTATATGTCTATCTTCGTATCTATGTGGATATATGTGTGTGTGTGCATGTATACACATATATGTGTTTATGTGTATATGTGTGTATGTGTATATATGTGTGTGTGCACACACATATATATGTGAGTGTGTATATGTGTCTGTGTATATGTATGTGTGTATATATATATATATATATATATATGTGTCTATGTGTGTATATATGTCTATATTCGTATGTGTGTATATATATATATATATGTATATATATATATATATATGTATATATATATATTATTTATTATTATAATATAACTTATGTGTATGTGTGTATATGTGAGGGTGTGTATATGTATATAATATGTGTATATATATGTGTAAAAAAATATATATGTGCATGTCTGTTTTTTATGTGTGTGTATATATATATATATGTGTGTATATATATGTATATGTGGGTGTTTGTATGTGTATTTATGGTGGTATGTGTGTATGGGTATATATATATATAAGTGTATGTGTGTATATATATATATATATATATATATATGTGTGTATATATATCTCTATTAATGCGTGTATATATGTATATGTATATGCCTTTTTCTTTGTATGTCTGAGTTGGGTGAGGTTGTAGTGGTGTTTCTATGTATATACGCATATATGGATGCGTATGTATTTGTATATATGAGTATATGTAAGTGCATATGTATGTATGATTATATATCTAATTCTATGTATGAATATATATGTGTGTATGTAAGTTGTGTGTGTATGTATGTATATGTCTATGTGTGTATATATATATGTATGTATGTGTGTGTATGTATCTATGTATGTGTATGTATGTACATATATGTCTATGTATGTGTGTATGTATATGTATGTATATATATATATATATATATATATATATATATATATATATATATATATATATATATATATATATATATATATCTTTATTATTTATTTTTTATATATATGTGTGTGTGTGTATGTGTGTGTGTGTGTGTATATATATCTTTATATATGTGTATGTGTATGTTCGTGTAGGTGTATGTGTGTGTATGACTTTATATGTATGTGTGTATGTGTGTATGTGTATATATATCTATGTGTGTGTACATGTATGTATGTGTATGTATGTGTATGTGTGTGTATGTGTATATGTATATATATATATATATGTATATATATATATATATATATGTATATATATATATATATATATCTATATGTTTTTCTATTTGTATATGTATATGTGTATAGGTATATACCTTTTTCTTTGTATGTCTGAGTTGTGTGATAGTGTAGTGGTGTTTGTATGTATATACCGATATATAGATGCGTAAGTATTTGTCTGTATGTATGTATGTATGTCTGTATGTATTTGTGTGTATATATAGCTATGTATGTGTATATCTGTATGTATATAAGTATGTAAGTGTATGTATATGTGCGTGTATGTGTGTATATATATATGTGTCTATATAGTATGTGTGATTATATGTGTATGTATGTGTGTATGTATATATATATACATATATATATATATATATATATATATATGTGTATTTATATGTATGTGTGTATATGTATGTATGTGTGTATATGTATATGTTTATATATGTGTGTGTATGTATGTTCTTAGTGTGGATGTGTGTATATGTATGTATGTGTTTGTATATGTGTGTATATATATGTATGTGTGTATGTGTGTGTATGTATATATATATATATATATATATATATATATATATATATATATATATATATATATATATATTTTCTTGATATATTTCTTTTTTCTTTTTTCTTTTTCTATTCTTTCCTTTTTAATGTTTATTTATTATTTATTATTTTTTATTTTCTTAGTTTATAGATACATCTATATTAAGCAGTCTGCCCGGACCGTTGAATACTGACCTCTCCCCCCCCTCCCACCTAATTTCTGTATCTTGATCTAAATGTGTGTGCCAGTGTTTATGTGAGTGAATTAATATCCATGTGCTTATGATTTTATATCCACATATATATATGTGAGTGGGGGTGTGTGTGTGTTTGTATGTTCGTGGTTATGTGTATATTTATGCATATACGCGCGTGTATGTGTGATTGTACGGATATGTGTGAGTATGAAAATATATCTATACACTTATTTCATATTTGTGTGTCTATACGCATCTTATCTGTGCATTATAAACTTACAGAGACATTAACCTTGAAATTTTGTATTTGCATCCATCCTTTTAGTATGCGTATACAAGTTATGCATACATTTTTGTAAAATATGTGTAGGGGTAGTTACATGTATATACACACACCGAACTGCATTAAACCTTTTGTATTTTCATTGGTCAATTTTGTTCCCAAACGGACCTGAAATTTTGAATTGTTGTTATTATCAATAAATATACTTCATTATTTCTGAAGACGGCGTATATATGTGTTGGTATGTATATTTAATCTTGATAGTTTGTATAATTTTGTATAATTTTGTACATAGATCTGTTGAATATGCATGCCAATTCTAACACATATATATCCTAGAAACGATCGTTAAATAATGAACTTTTTTTGTTTAATATAAGGAACTGTCTCATTGTTTATTCATTATTTGTTTAATATTTTATATATATATATATATATATATATATATATATATATATATATATATATATATATATATATGTATATATATGCATATATATATGGTCACAGCATTTGATAATTGAGTTTTGCAAATAGTTATAAATTTTCACATAGCATAACTAGGCTGTATAACCACCGTGGAAACATTTGTAAGCACACAGAATAAATTACCTTTGTATGATGTCTAGCTGTTATTATTCATTCTTTATCTACACTGCGGAATACAGAAGGATCAGGAACTGAGTC
Organism: Eledone cirrhosa; assembly: GCA_964016885.1. NCBI lineage: Eukaryota > Metazoa > Mollusca > Cephalopoda > Octopoda > Eledonidae > Eledone > Eledone cirrhosa. The sequence goes on from OZ024740.1 coordinate 355,283,330, forward strand.
TCTTCAACTATTCTTCCATAACTCGTTGAGTAACCCCTCGCCGTACGTCAACTCTATCCAGTGTAGTAATTAACCATTACTGCCTCCAGGATAATCCTATATATATATATATACGTATATATATATATGTATATATATATATATATAATGTAGGAGGTGAGTTTTATTGTAGTACAATAAAGCAATACAGATATCGGATAATATATATATATGTATATATATAAATGTATGTATATATATATATATATGTATATATATATGTATGTATGTATATATATATGTATATATATATATGTATATATATATATGTATATATAAATATGTATATATATATATGTATATATATATATGTATATATATATATATATGTATATATATATATGTATATATATGTATATATATATATGTAGGGGTGTTAGTAGGCGTCAGTCATCTTACCATCCCATTCCTTCTAACTAGCCTCTGTGTCACGTGATTGATTCTTTAGAATCGGCCATTTGACCTGAAGCAGTGAGAATTTCGGTACATAGAATCCAGTCCTCGCCAGCTGTTCGATCTACCGAATTATTATTATTTTTATATGAGCCGCCAGTGTCCGCGCATTGCCTGGAGACTTAACTGAGAATAGACTCCCTGATGACGCAATGAATTCTCGACAGTTGGATTATGTAACTGTCTTTATCCCATTGCAGAAACTAATTAGTTGGAGTGAAAATTTAAGTAAGTAAGTAAAAAAATTTTTTAAAATTTTTTTTAAAAGATATTTTCTTATTTTACGTCTTTTATATGTATATATATATATATGTATATATATATATGTATATATATATGTATATATATATATATGTATGTATATATATATGTATATATATATATGTATATATATATATATATATATATATATATATATATATATATATATATATATATATATATATATATATATATATATATATATATATATATATATATATATATATATATATATATATATATATATATATGTGTGTATATATATATATATATATTGGTAAACGGAATAGAAAATGCTGACAAATTGTTCACAGTTGAAAAATGGTTTAATTAGGAATAAAAGAGTATTAGTGATTGTATGGGTTAGTATTCAGTTGTGGTTTTAAGTTTTTAAGTTTTTACCGGTTGCGCATTTCTAAATGCTTTTCAAAAATAATTTTGAGATACAGTGTCCGTGTTGTTTGCTCGAGCAGTATTCTCATAAATTGCTACAAAGGTAAAGGGGATGCTTTGGAGAGGAGCAATTATAGGGGTATAAAACTGATAGATCAGGTTATGAAAGTGGCAGAAAGGATTTTAGCACAACTAATTAGAGAAAGGGTCAAACTAGATGAGATGCAGTTTGGTTTTGTGCCTGGGAAGAGTACAACAGATGCCCTCTTCTTGGTGAGACAAATGCAAGAGAGATTCTTAGAGAAGAATAAGCCACTATACTTAGCCTTTGTTGACCTAGAGAAGGCCTTTGATAGGGTACCCCTATCTGTCATCTGGTGGTCCCTAAGGAAGCTAGCTGTTGAGGAATGGCTTGTGAGGACAGTGCAAACTTTGTACAGAGGTACTCTCAGTAAAGTCAGGGTAGGAATGGAGTTTAGTGAGGAATTCCAGATACAAGTAGGAGTACATCAGGGTTCGGTCCTCAGCCCGCTCTTGTTCATTATAGTCCTCCAAGCCATAACAGAGGAGTTTAAGACTGGCTGTCCATGGGAACTTCTCTATGCTGACGATCTGGCTCTTATAGCAGAATCAGTAGAGGAGCTAGAGAATAAATTCCGGCTATGGAAACAGCAGTTGGAAGCAAGAGGACTGAGAGTGAATCTAGCTAAGACAAAAGTGTTGATGAGTAGAAAAGAGGACAAAACCCTGATTCCGTCAGGGAAATGGCCATGTTCGATATGCAGAAAAGGAACTGGCATAAATTCTATAAAATGCACACAATGCAGGTCCTGGGTACACAAGAGATGTAGCGGGATAGCAGGCAAACTAACAGGTAGGGAGAAATATGTATG
>OZ024740.1:355290368-355315368 GCA_964016885.1 Eledone cirrhosa
GACACCCCTTCAAGAGAACAGGTTGAGAGCTACTGGAGATCTGTATGGGAAACGGATGACGGATTCAACAGACAAGCTAATTGGCTAAAAGAACTGGAACAGGACTACTGCCAACATGTCCAGACAAAACAATATGACATAGATGGGTCAATACTGGAAACAGCTCTACAGAAAATGTCGAATAGGAAATTGCCAGGCCCAGACCTCATTACAGGTTGAAGAATTTCACTTTCTATCGGCAAGATCTCATACGGTTGTTTACAGAAACCATTAAGGGCACACAAGAACTGCCCAGATGGTTATCAACTGTCACTACTCTCCTCATTCCCAAAAATAGCCAAACCACCCTTGCTAAAAATTACCGCCCAATTGCCTGCCAAAACATCATGTATAAATTATATACTGGGTGCCTTAACCTGTTCTTACAGGATCACTGTGCTACCAACAACATCATAACACCTGAGCAAGCTGGTGGAAAGAGGGAGGTGTGGGGTTGCATAGATCACCTACTAACTAACAAAATGATTCAGGAAAAAACAACAAAGAATCGCAGAAACATGACTGTGGTGTGGCTGGACTATCAAAAAGCATTTGATAGTGTACCTCATGGGTGGATTATTAAGGCTTTACAGTTAGCTAAAGTCCCACAACCATTGGTAGCTGCTGTTGAACGCCTGACCAAGAACTGGTACACCAATTTGATCCTTAGAGGTGAGAAGGAGCAGGTTAAGACTGATAGGATACATTACCAGAAGGGCATCTTTCAGGGTGATAGCTTGTCAGTGCTACTCTTCGTTCTCTCACTGAATCCACTATCTTACCTACTCAGGAAACAAGGTGGACAAAAAAGTGGGCCCAGAAGTATCTCCCATCTTTTCTTTGTTGATGACCTGAAGTTGTATGGGCCAAATATCAATGACATCAAGAAATAATTGGACCTCATTACACAATTTTCAACCGACATCAAAATGAAATTTGGTGAGTCCAAGTGTGCATATTTGGCAGTAAAACGTGAAAGAGCTGTGCCCTCCTCTAGAAATCTAGAGATGAACGGCCTGACAATACAACCTCTGCAGTCAGGTGACAACTACAGATATCTTGGACAGGATGAGAATGTCAGATATGATGGACCCATAAATAAGGAGAGAACCAGAACTGAATACCTCAGAAGAGTAAAGAAAATATGGTCATCAGAACTGTCAGCATACAACAAATACATTGCCCATAATACTTATGCTGTGCCAATTCTAACGCCAACATTTGGCCTGCTGAACTGGTCATTGCAAGAACTAAGTGAGATGGATGTTAGAACTCGAAAACTTCTCAGTCTTACTGGGAACTTTAACATCAATGGTGATGTGGATAGGCTATACTTCTCACGCAAGGAAGGTGGCCGGGGTCTAAAATAAATATTAACAACATATGAGACCCGGATAGTAACACTGAAGCAACACCTTCAACAGAGGAAAAAGGTTGGCAACCATCTTGCCCAGGTTTATGAGCATGAAAAAAAAAAATATCATTAGAATAGCGACTGATCTGGAGGAGAGATATGGAATAAAGCCTGATATAAATTTCTCACCCAGAGAAATCGGAAGATCCTATTCAATGTTCAAACAAGATAAAAAAATTGACCAATTTACAGAAAAAGTTGTGCATGGATACTTGAGGCGTAAAACACAGACCATAGAGGGGATAAACCACTCAAAAAGCCTGGCATGGAGTTCTGACAAGTTTATGACATCACACCTTGAGGGATATCTCTATGCAATACAGGAACAAGAACTCCCTACCAAATATCTGCTGCACAAAAGAGGAGGGCCAGCAGCTGACAATAAATGTAGGCTATGTAAAACAAAGATCGAGGATGTAAGCCACATTGTTGCCAGCTGCGAAAGAATGTCATCTCGCTACTACCTCCCCATGAGACACGATGGGATAGCTAGAACCATCTGGAACGCACTTCGGAAAACAAAATTAACAACAAATGAAGAAGAATATATTGAGACAGATGGCACTAAGGAATACTGGTGGAACCTGAAAATAAAAACTGACACCAAATTAAAGCACAACCGGCCTAATATTGTTGAAAAACGTGTTCTGTTGTGGAGATCAGCTGCCCACTTGATGTATACGTTGTCAGAAAAATACAGGAGAAGGAGGACATCTACGGGCCATTGATGAGGAGTTTACAAATTCAGTATCCAAGATACACCTTTAGCTTCACACCCATCATTATTGGAGCTACGGGATATATACCAACCCGCTTGGACCAAAGTATGACTGAACTTGGATTTGCAGACAAAAAGCGCAGCTCCCTAATTCATAGTCTACAAATGGCTGCGATAGCTGGCACCTTCAAAATTTGCAAAACATTCTTGCGATTCAAGGGATGACAATTTTTTTTCTTTTATAACCTTGCCACCAGGAAGGTGGCCGGTCAAAAAAATATACTCGAAATTAAGAGACATACATACATACATACATACATACATACATACATACATACATACATACATACATACATACATACAAACATACAGGTGTGCGTATGTATGTGTGAGTGTGTGTAGCACTTTGATAATGTATAAGTAATAAATTTTACTGGTTTTCATGTTCAAACCAGGAAATGGGATGGGCTCTGTCAGGTTTAAAAAAAAATGCCTAAGAAACACCGCATGTCACTACGGTGCCGCAACAACTCCACTAGGAGTTACGGCTCTAAGATGGGGGAATACCATAATCTTTTAAGTGTGTAGGTCATCAAAAAGACTTAATCTTCCCCTGAGCGTGGTAGTGGACCGACTGTGAACCACTGCAATATACTTTCTTCTTTCTCTGTTCTCAGTCGGCGTTGTCTTATACACTTCTAGTTAGTGAAGTCGATAAAACAAATATCAGATAAAATCGATATATATTCTTTACTCAATAATTGCTTAGTTTGTTTATGCGTTTACCCGCGCACACATACACAGAGACACAGACAGACACACGGAACCATATATTTGTATATATATATATATATGTATGTATGTTCTTCTGGTTTCATTAATTTATAAATTTTTATCAATAGAGAGACTTGGTTTCTAACATCGACACAAGATTCTTTCATTGGAATTTAGACATCAACAAGATAAATATGTCTGCATGCGCGCGCCAGTGTGTGTGTGTGTGTGTGTGTGTGTGTGTGCGTGTGCGTGTGTGTGTGTGTGTGCGTGCGTGCGTGCGTGCGCGCGCGCGCAAGTATGGATGTTATTGTATGTGTGGATTTGTATTCTTTGAGTTGTATGCGTACACGTATGTATGTATGTTCTGGTTTCATAATTTTGTAATTTTTTGGTATATATGTTGTAACCCAGTACAACCTGTCGCATGGTCGTGTCGTCGGCGACTAAACCGGCAACCCCACCACGTTTACTTGGTGAGGAGGATGATTTGGGACACCCTGCAGGACAAAAAACAAAACCTGACGAAGGGCGGAAGAACTCATGAGTCAACAGATCTCCAAAAATGTGTAAATATGTATATACATATATATATGTGTGTGTGTATATGTATATACATGTATGTATATGTATATACATGTATATATATGTATATACGTGTATATATGCACGGGGACATAGAAATAATCGGACTGGATACCCGATCGCGCGGTTAAACCACTGAGTGAAGGATCCCTAGACTTTGTCAGGGTATTCTTCTAGGAGAAGTCAACTCAGGAAACTGGGATAACTCTGACATAAAACCTGAGGCTCAGTAATTACCGATGATGTTGATCTTTTCTTCTTTTCGGGTTATAGCTACTGTCGCTCAGAGAGTGGGATTGGCTCAGTATACAGTCTTTCCTCACTTTAGAAAAAAATCTTCACGCACAGGCATTGCACAATAGAATTAATTAATTGTTTCTACTTTAGGCACAAGGCCAGCAACTACCCAGTGCCTCACTGGTACTTTATTTTATCGACCCCGTAAGGATGAAAGGCAAAGTCAACCTCGGCGGGATTTGAACTCAGATCGTAAAGGGACGTAACTATGCTAGAAAGCATGGCGTCCGACCCTCTACCGATACTACCAAATGGCCATACTCGATAACGAGGGGGCAGCCACCATACATATATGTATGCATGTATAGGTGCGAGTTGGTAGAGTTGTTAGAACGTCGGATAGAATACTTTGTGGCATTTGTTTTGTCTCATTGTGCTCTTAGTTCGAATCCTACCGAGATCAACACTGCCTTTCGCAGTCGATAAAAACATATCAGTTCAGTATTGGGTTCGAATCTCCCTCTATATTTCTTCCATATCCTTCTCACTTCTATATCCTTCTCACCTGATCTTTGAAAGAAATCGGTATGTTCATATCTAGGGAGGAGATGGGCTCCGCCAGGATTTAAAATGTCATTACGGCGCCAACAAAAGTGTATGTATGTATGTATGTATGTATGTATGTATGTATGTATGTATGTATGTATGTATGTATGTAAATATCATCTTGGTTAAGAGAGTGGGACTGGCTTTGTGCAGTGCCTTTGCTCACTAAAAAAGCTTCACGGCACAGGCATTGCTTTATATCTGGAGATCTCTCTGCACTTGTCGTCCCATGGTACCATGGGCCCAGCACTATGTGTCAATAATTGACACAAGTGTAGTGTTTGTACCAGAGTTTTCAAGTCGCTGGCTGGACTAAAAAGTCACACTTGTTCAGCGCATCGGTAGGGGTTCTCCTACATGTATATAAAGTAGTGGCCGTACTCGAAAACGAGTTGGCAGCCACCATGTATGTATGTATGTATGTATGTATGTATGTATGTATGTATGTATGTATGTGTTTGTACCAGCAGTTTGACAAAAAAACAGATCGATAAAATATGTACCGAACTTGAAAATGAGTTGGCTACCCACAGGTGGGAGCCTCACGAGCTGGAATGGCTCTTCCAGAGCGTCTTCCTCACCATCCTCCGGAGAAACGCCTTCTGTATTCTGTCCGCCGGGGCCGCGGGGTGAGATGTACGAGGGTCCCCATTTGCTCATAATAGTGAGAGATGGGGAGGGCGGGAAAGACGGAAGCAATGACATTCGGAGTTTGGTTCTTTTGTGTTCGGACCTAGTGAATATATATTTATTTACCGCACTTACACACACGCAAACATAGTTGACAAACCTATATATATGTATGTGTGTGTGTGTGTGTGTGTGTGTGTGTGTGTGTGTGTGTGTGTGTGTGTACCTTCATTCGCACACACCCATATATATGTGTGTGTGTGTGTGTGAGTATGTATATATATAATCTCTGTGTGTGTAGAATATATTGTATTTAAAAACGCACATTTTATTATACATTTGTAGTTGTACGTATACACACGTGTGTGTGTGTATATATACGTACAACTACAAATGTATAATAGAATATGTTTTAAATACAATACATTCTAATTAATGTTTATTGTGTTAATTAAGAAATTACTTACCCGACAGGGTGTTCAGAGTGTAAACCCAATTCAATTTCTTCAACGTTCATTTTTCTTCTTTCTATTTCGCTTCAAGTTTCTCTCTCTGTCTTCCTTCTACCCCCTTCGTTCTTTCACTCTCTCTTTGTCTTTCCCCCCTCACCTCCGTATCTTTCTTTATCTCTCTTGTTCCTTCCCAGCTAAACAAGACGTGTGCTACTATAAACGTCTTACTATGTCAATGCCTTCTGTACACTTCTAGTGAGTGGGTCTCACTTTCGTCTTTTTCTTTTTGAACTATTTCTACGCCTTTGTGATTGTTTGTGTGTGTGTGTGTGTGTGTGTGTATTTGTTGTTTGTGGCTGTGTCTATGGCTGGGTGTGTGGATCTGTATGGATGCCTGTGTTGATGGGTGTGTGAATGTGTGCGTGTATGTATGTGTGTATGTATGTCTGTAGATATGTCAGGTCACCAGTTGGTGCTACTGGTAACATGTATCCCAGTACAACCTGTCTCATGGTCGGGTCGTTGGCGACTAAACTGGCAACCCCACCAAGGTTTCTTGGTGAGGAGGGTGACTTTGGACATCCTGCAGGACTAAAAACAAAACCTGTCAAAGGGCAAAGGAACTCTTAAGAGTCAATAGCCATCCAAAATCACCGGGAGAGATGACCCCTTAGCCTTTGTCAAGGCAGAATTCTAGGAGAAGGAAAACTCTGATATAACACCTGCAACCCTGATGGTATCCAATGATGTTGACTTGTTCTTCTTTTTGGTAAATATCATCTTGGTTAAGAGATTCTACCCAATGATTACATTAAGGGTACATGTGCGATTGGAATACTCTGACATGTACGAAGTTAATTCAATGATTAGGAAGTTCACTTGTATGTAAGAACATAGAATAGGACACTCCCTACTGACTATAGAATATACAAACCAGTCCACCCTTATCTATGCCACATATGCCACAAGATCTGCAAATCTCAAGGAGGTCTGAACAGACATTTCAAGGTTCATCAAGATAAACAGGAACCCCAAGCTGCACCAAAACTAATGTGTAATTTATGTGAACGGCTTTTTAAAAATATGTCTGGTCTGAAAAGCTACATAAGATCTCAAGAAGAACTGATTATCTTGTACACTGAAGTGGTCAAGCTTAGTATTGAGTAAACAACCAGTAGGTATGTATGTATGTTAACCTGCTGGAAGCCAACTTTGTGCCGATAGTGGGGAGTAGGGAGGTGGCCCTAGAGCCAAGGACACCAGAAGTCTCCACTACAACGGGCTCGACCGCAAACCTGTCGGAGAGCGACCGATATTTCGAGAGTTTATCCTCCTCAGACCGAAGTGCAGCAGAGCCTGGTTTAGTCACAGACTGCACCAAGTTGTTGTTGAAGAATGTGTCGCTGCATGTGGTACCCCAGATGAGGGGTTTTCTACGGAACGGGAAGATGGTATTGCCGTTGAACTCAGAACGTAAAGGGCCATAACTCTATGCTGGAAAGCATGGTGTATGATGCTCTACCGATACTGCCAAAACCGCCACCCTAGTAAAAACCCTAGTAAATAATACATGCATAAATACATAGATACATAGTGCGTACATACATACGTACTTACATACATGTATTCATATATGCATACTTAACATGTATGTATGTAGTTGTATGTGTTTCGCTCTGTTTACTTTTTTCTTTGTTTCTTTACGCTGAGGTAACATTTTAACAAACAACACCTTGGTGGATTGGCAGTATCGGTAGAGGGTCGGACGCCATGCTTTCCAGCATAGTTACGTCCCTTTACGATCTGAGTTCAAATCCCGCCGAGGTTGACTTTGCCTTTCATCCTTACGGGGTCGATAAAATAAAGTACCAGTAATGCACTGGGTAATTGCTGGCCTTGTGCCAAAAGTAGAAACAATTATTTGTTGAAATAATATTTTCAGGTTTTCGTACTTACAGACTGGTAAATAATAAAAGATACATACACAAAGAAGTGACTGACATATAAATATGTGTGTGTGTTACTGTACCGATTGTGTTGTTATTTCTGTTTACCTTTTACACACACACACATTGTGTGTATGTATGTGTGTGTGTGTGTGTGTGTGTGTGTGTGTGTGTGTGTGTGCGCGTGTGTGCGTGTGTGTGTGTGTGCCTGTGCGTATGTATGTATAGACTGTCACATTATTATGTTATAAAATCCATTCTATTGTTGTTTTTATTGGTGTTATAGCGAGATTACTGGGTTGTATGAATGTAACAAAACGAGACATGGTTTGTGTGTATAATATTTAATTAACAATGGTAGATAGTATAGTTGACATGTCAAAGATGAGGATGATGTTAGAATGAAGCAAAGTTAGTAGTTACCGTTTTGATTGCCAGGCAATGGTGGCTGGCAGAGGACGCCTGGCTAAGGCCAGGCGCCTGTTGGCCAAATTAATGGCAGAGCCAAATGAGAGGCTCTTGACCTGGTGCCAAAAGGGCAAAGAGAGTTAGAAAGCTTAAAGTTGTTAGTTTTATAGGGCTCTGACCGGAAGTTGCAGAAAGGGTTCTACTTCCCGTCTAGATCCCAATCAAAACAAGGGAGACAACCGCTACATAACCTCCCGCCAGAATTTTAGTGTATAAAAATCGAAATGAAAATATGTAGCAAGTTGGCGAGAATGTTGTAACAGGCATGAAAATTACGACAAAAGAATGTTTGGAAAAATCAATGATAGATATCAAGGTAGCCAACCGTTCTTGGCCAGAGAACGACTGGACATCCATCTATCCATCACCCAAAGATACAATGTAATAAAGTAAAAGTAATAGAAGAGCTCAAAGTTCAAATGTACAAAATATAGTTCACAGGTGTGCAATCACATGACAGCAGGAAAGAAAGTGTGTTCCAGAGAATGAATGCAGGTGGTCTCTGTTCTGTGGTATATCGTGAAATTTCCAACCTCCGAATGGATTTTCTCACAGGAAGAGTGCTGCAAAAATGAATTCTCTGGCTTTGGTGAAGCTGTGTTGATGTATTGCTGTTGCTGTTATATTGCTGTTGCTGCTACTGTTGTCTCGCTGAGTGAGCGCATTCGGTGTTTAAATTCACAGTAAAAAAATTTTTTAGAAAAAATGAGTTGCGCAAAGTGCTAGAAATAGCAGCCGAAGTTGATGGTCGATGTTGAGAATGCGTTGACCTGGAAGGGTCAAGAGGCCAGCGACCAGAGAAATAAGCATTCTTAATAAATGCGCGGTTATCAACGGTAAATTTACATTGTAAATTTATAAACCGGCAAATAGAAGAATATAGCTTAAGGCTGAAGAATCCTTGGTGAGAAATGTTATCTCTGGCGTGCGGCTATGTCTGTGAGTAGAGACATCTCTGTGAATCGAGAATTTGTGCTGCCTACACATGCCAATACAAGGTTGAAAAAAATAATATTTCTAACGCGCGAGAAAATGATAGTGCAATTTTGAAAGTGACAATGATGAAAAAGAAAGGCTTCACTCAGCATAATTATTGGTGTGAACTTTTTGAAAAAAAAAAAAAAAATTGAACGATGAAGAAAACGATGAACAAAAAGGCAATGGTTCATCGAAAATAAATGTTCCTGTTGAAATGTTTTTTTAAAGAATATCAAATTTCTTTTTTTTTTTTTTTTTGTGTTTTGAAAGAGTTCGTTGTAAGAAACGAGAAACATGTATATATATCGTGAAATGCGACAGTTAGTTGATGCGTGAGAGAAAAAGTCTGTCTGTGCGAATTCCACATGTGCGTGTGTGCGTGTCCTTGAGTATTTTCATAGTTTGTCGCTAAATTTGCTGTGTATTCGTAATGTTATTCACAAAACCAGATGTGCTATTTTTTTCTTTTTTTGGGGGGGTGACCACTTATAGCGATGAACGGCTGCGTGTTCGTATCACGTCAGGGTTACCAATATAGCGAGGATACTGGGTTGTATGAATGTAACAAGGAATACATGTGAACAAAAAGGCAATGAGAGTTAGAAAGCTTAAAGTTGTTAGTTTTATAGGGCTCTGACCGGAAGTTGCAGAAAGGGTTCTACTTCCCGTCTAGATCCCAATCAAAACAAGGGAGACAACCGCTACAGTGTCTTTGTTTAGATGGTTTACCTCATGAATTTTACGTAGACATGCCAGACTTGTTCGCCGATTTCCTCGAAGCTGTCTACTGAAATCGACAGCAGAACGGGAGTAGGGGCTTAGTAACGCCGATGGGGAAGGCTGAGAATAAGAGGGACGTTTTAGATAAGTTCTGGCCCATAACTCTGCTCAACACAGAGTTTAAGATTTTGATTAGGTTGTTAGTATCGAGGTTGGCGCTTGTCGTCGAGAGCCTGGTAGAGGAAGCGCAGATCTCAAAGCAGCTGGCTTCGGTTCTTCTTGAATCGGGACGTATATAGGGCTGCATCGGCATATGTGATTGACGTCACCGTGATGGTGTCGAACACCTCAGAAATCGAGCTGGTCAGCAACTTCTTAGAGGAATATGAAAGGTTGACGGGAGGAACTTGGAAAAGTCGATGGACTTATAGCTCGGCACCTGGTGAGGCAAGTACATGCCGTTCAACAGCGTCATCGAATGCTGGACCGATGGACTAGTCGAGTTGGTCTGGTTTGGGTCATACCTTCTGGTGGATAAAAATAAATATGAGGTAATGAGCAGGGTGGCCAATCCCACCCAGAAATAGGCTGAAAGATATCCCTGAAAAGTCGGGCGGAGTAGGCAAACGCGTACATCACATCAATCATTTATTACCACCCGACCCTTGTGTCTTGACTCCGTCCACGCCTTGTGGAAAGAGCAAGTTCCACTGGTGAGGTAGTCTATCTCCTCTATGTGGACGGATGGGCATGCCTTGACTGTTGATACGCTAACATGCACTAAGGCTACGAAACGGTGAACAAGTGTGATCACCGTTTGTGAGATCTTTCTGCAGATCGTCTCTTTGACTGAGCTGCTTTTGTGAGTCAGGGGAGGATCGAAACTGGGTACTTGTTATCTGGAATGGTATCAGGCGCTCACAGTCGGGCAATGTGGTCAGTGGAAATTCGACTCTAGCGTTTTATAGAGTCTAGCGGTGAGAAAGTGCGACAAATTTCTCGGAGAGACTCTGAGAGTCGACGAAATCGAACTGACCAGCCTGTTCCGGAAAACCTTCGAGTCGGGGACAATGGACGACTTCCAGAAAACTCTGGCTTGATAGGGCTACCGGGAAGCGGCCACTGCTGGTTTGAGACAAAATCTACAAGCACGGAAGTGCTGTTAGACGGAACTGCCCACGATGCGTGCAGAGCTACGAAACCGTTCAGCACGCACTCGTCCACTGTCTGAGCATTACTGACTTGTGGAGTTTAATCGAATAGTTATCATGTGTAGGACGGATTAGGTTATCAATCAAGTCCATCGTGAAAATCGCCCTGTTGTCACCATCTTTTACCCGGGAAGGGCAGGTAGTTTTCCTCTGTCTGGGGGCTGTAGCGAAAAGTGTTCTGTGTTGGACGCAGCTGAAAGGACTACAGATACACTTTCCTCTTCGGCCAAACCCTCATCAACTTTTTCAAGTTCCACTTGCAAAGCAAGGTGAGGGTGGAGAGGAAGTGCTGCTCCTCAGCATATTTTGTTAAAGGTGGGTGAATGTAGTGAGGATGGCCCGAATGAATGGACCTACCCTGACCATGCGCTTATAGGCTGGAGAGTTTCGAGAGGAGAGGGGGCACCCTTCTACAGTACTGTTGGAGAAAAGGGTGGTTTAGAATCTGTGGGGGTTTCTAAGTAACCCCAGTATCCGTGTTTTTTGTATTGTCTCCTATGTGTCGGCCCTTGTGGCCAATAAAAAAATAGTAATAATAATAATAATTGTTTCTACTTTTGGCACAAGGCCAGCAATTACCCAGTGCATTACTGGTACTTTATTTTATCGACCCGTAAGGATGAAAGGCAAAGTTAACCTCGGCGGGATTTGAACTCAGAATGGCAAGGGCCGTAACTCTATGCGTCAAAGCATGGCGTCCGACCCTCTACCGTTACTGCCAATCCACCGCCTTATGCCAATAATAATCGGATGCCATGCTTTGACGTATGGAGTTACGGCCCTTGCCATTCTGAGTTCAAATCCCGCCGAGGTTAACTTTGCCTTTCATCCTTACGGGGTCGATAAAATAAAGTACCAGTCACGCACTGGGGTCGATTTCATCGACTTTTCCCTCCCCCCAAAATTGCTGGCCTTGTGCCTACATAAGAAACCATTATTATTAACATCACCAAACAAGAATGTGCGTTACTGCCCAGGTGTTTACATTAGACAAGAATGGATTGTTTGTGAAACAAGGTGTGGTGCATATTTACACACACACACACACACACACACACACACACACACACACACACACACACACACACACACACATTACTACATACATACTTAAGTGCATACAATTATTAGTACATACATACACACATACATACACCTATACACACATACATACATACACACATACACACATACATACACACATACACACATACACACATACATACACACATACATACATACCTACCTGCATACATAACCTACATACACACACACATACACATTCACACATACAAGACCCATACAACACACAGGCATACATTGCTACATACATACATACATAAGTACATACATACATAAGTACATACATACATACATAAGTACATACACACATACATAAGTACATACATACTTATATACATACATTAGTACATTAGTACATACATGAGTGCGTGTGTGTGTTTGGAATGCCACTTTATGTTGTTAATGGTGATTACGAAGTGGCGAATTGACAGTCGTTAGGACGTCAGATAAAATGTTCTGCATTATTCATTTCTGCTCTCTGTACTCTGAGTTCAAATCCCGCCGAGGTCGCTTTTTGTCCATTTCGGGGTCGCTTTCCGTACATCTCGAGGTCGCTTTTCATACATTTCGAGGTCGCTTTTTATCCATTTCGAGGTCGCTTTTTGTCCATTTCGGGGTCGCTTTCCGTACATCTCGAGGTCGCTTTTTATCCATTTCGAGGTCGATAAAAATGTACCAGGCCAGTACTGGGTTGAATTTTCTTCTGTATCTCTTTCTCATTCTCTATCTATGTCTCTTTTTCTAGAAGACATCGGCTGTGTTCTGACCTGGGAAGAGATAGGTTCCGCCAGGTTTAAAATGCCAGTCGGACCATTGGGAATATGAAAAAACTAACTACATGCAATGTCCAGTCTTTCTCTCCATCTCTCTCTCTTTCTCTCCCGCCTCTCTCTCCCTTTCTCTCTTGTCCCTCTCCTTTTCTCTCTCTCTTTCGCTCCCGCCCCTCTCTCTCTCTCTTTCTATCCCGCCTCTCTCTCTCTCTTTCTATCCCGCCTCTCTCTCTCTTTCTATCCCACCTCTCTCTCTCTTTTTCTCTCCCGCCTCTCTCCCTTTCTCTCTCCCCTCTCTCGCGCTCCCCTCTCTCCTATACCATGCCAATCACTCGCACTTCCCATACCTTTCATTCTTTGTCTTTTTTTTCTCACTTTCTCTCTCTCTCATTCTATCTGTTATTCTTTCCCCCAAATCAATCTGTATACTTTGTTTATCTTTAATTTAAAACAAACGGCATTTCTATTGTATTTTTATTTATTTACATCAGCACAAGTCGAGAAATGTTGCTAGTAGTGAACACTCATGGATATGTTATATGAATAAGTACTTAACTCATACTTATTTTGTCAACAATTGTTTCTACTTTAGGCACTAGGCCAGCAATTTGAAGGGGAAGGGAAAGTCAATTCAATCCACCCCAATGCTTACTGGTACTTTATTTAATCTACTCCGCAAGGATGAAAGGCAAAGCGAACCTCGGCGGGATTTGAACTCAGAACGTAAATGGCCATAACTCTATGCTGCAAAGCATGATGTCTGACGCTCTACCAATACTGCCAATCCACCGCCAAATGTGACGGAAGAAATCGTCTTACAATTACAATGACCACTCTACTGTTATCACTTCCTCTTACTTTCAGCATTATTTTAACTTCTCTTAATAACACTTTTGTCTTATACTATTACAACTTCATACTTCAGCTATCTTTCATTTCTTTCATTCTTTGTAGTTCATTTCTCTCACGCTTTCTATAACCCTCATTTTATCTCTTATTCTGTCAGTTAAACTTCTGTAGGCTTTTCATCCTAAACCGACGGTAGTCGGTTTAGTAATATTGTTGTCTTAGTGATTTCGTTGGCAATCGTCTCTTTACAGCATTATTAGAATGTCTTCCGATTATCAAAATCACATGAAAGTTATATGAGCATGGAGAGTAAATCATTGCACATCTCTTAAGCTAAAAATCTCGAAATTTCGTTCAGCACAAAAAAAGTTATGATCAAAGTTTGCTGAAAAAAACTGTGTTCAAGTGAGTAAGTGAGTGAGTAAGGGTGACGCTCTGTGCATTTGATGCATCTCTTGGGACCGGTCAGAGGAGGATAAGGGGTTATTCGGGGTGCGGCGCTTATTCGAACCCTCCCCCAGTGACTGCGATTATTCGGGGTGAGACGCTTATTCGAACCCCCCCCCCCCGCTTATTCGAACCCTCCCCCCAGTGACTGCGATTATTCGGGGTGCGGCGCTTATTCGAACCCTCCCCCCAGTGACTGCGGTTATTCGGGGTGCGGCGCTTATTCGAACCCTCCCCCCAGTGACTGCGATTATTCGGGGTGCGGCGCTTATTCGAACCCTCCCCCCAGTGACTGCGGTTATTCGGGGTGCGGCGCTTATTCGAACCCTCCCCCAGTGACTGCGATTATTCGGGGTGAGGCGCTTATTCGAACCCCCCCCCCCCCCCCACAGTGACTGCGGTTATTCGGGGTGCGGCGCTTATTCGAACCCCCCCCCCACAGTGACTGCGATTATTCGGGGTGAGGCGCTTATTCGAACCCTCCCCCAGTGACTGCTGTTATTTGGGGTGAGGGTCTTATTCGAACCCCCCCTAGTGACTGCGGTTATTCGGGGTGCGGTGGTTATTTGAACCCCCCCCCCCCAGTGACTGCGGTTATTTTTTTGAATTTGAATTTTAAATGTTGATACAATGTGGCAGTAAACATTAATCATTGAGCTAATTAGGAGCTATTATGTTCTCCTATCTCGCGATAAGTGGTCACACGTTGCAAACTAGTTGAGGTTGTCTTCTATTTATATTCAAATGAGTAATCACTCACTGCATTGTTCTCTTTCAAAGCAGTCGCTGATTGATATACTAGAAATTCAGAAAATCATTTGGATTTGTACTAATAGTTGTGAATAGTTGTGCTATTTTTTGTACCGATAGGTGCGAGTAGTGAACTCATTTGCGATAGGTGCGAATAGTGTGCTCATTTGACATATGAAAATGACGTCTCTCGGCTTTTTTATCGGCTTATTTATTTTGACTATTACAAATGAAAAATTTGTTTCCCTGCAAAAGTCTCGCCAAAATGGTCGCAAAAAAAATCGCAAAAGGTCACTTCATACGTTTCGCGGCTTTCGAAAAAAGTCACCATATACGTTTCGCGGCTTTTTGATCGGCTTATTACTTTTTTGCCTGGCGCGAAAATGCAATACAGTTGTTTTTGGACTATGAACACTCAAATGATGAAATCGACAAAAATGGCGTGTGAGAAGAAAATCAAAAAATTTGCATATGAAAAATCGACAAAAAATGGCGCGCGTGAAGAAAATACAAAAATCCAAAAAAAATTATCATGTGAAAAATTGACAAAAAATCGACAAAAATGGCGTGCGTGAAGAAAATCCAAAAATCCAAAAAAAAATTATCATGTGAAAAATTGACAAAAAATCGACAAAAATGGCGCGCGTGAAAAAAAATCAAAAAAACCCAAAAAAATTTGCATGTGAAAAATTGACAAAAAATCGACCAAAAATGGCGCGCGTGAAAAAAATCCCAAAAAAATTTGCATGTGAAAATTGATATTTGCCTTCTATTGCATTAGAATTTGTCATGTTTAATTAAAATGTTATTTTCAACTAAATGCAAATGGTGCAAATTTGCTCCATTTAGATTCAGTTGTTAATGCTCACCTACTAATTTAAAAAAATTGTATTTTCTTAAATGACTCTTATTTATCATAAGTTAATATTTTTAAGATAGGTGAGTGCTCCACGATCTGACCTATGTCCCCGCCATGTGGAGTGGATGCTTGTACCAATTAGATAAAATATCTCAACTTATTTCTGTGACTCCAATGCACAGGCTGACACTGTAGCTTGAATTAAATTCAAAATTGGTACAAGTAACTAAGAGGTCACAAAAGAATAGCTTCACTTTCACCTATAGTTTTCATTAACATCATTTTTAGGATTTTTTGATAGAAGTAACTAAAGTAATAACTATTTAATTAAGTAGTTGTTGTTTGCATTGCCTTGAAAAATAGGAAACTAGCTAGAAAAATGCGTACAGCAAAAAAAAGTAATATTGTTGGAACAAACCTTTAAAAATACAGGACAAGGAAGTAAGATAAACCTTTAAAAATACAGGACAAAGAACTAAGATAAAACTTTAAAAGAATAGGACAAGGAATATAAATTTTTACAATAATATTAGTGGCAAAAATTTTATTGGAAAAATAGATAATTGATCAAATAAAAGTGATTTATTTGAGTAACATGAAATTACTTAATGAGAAATATCAATACAATGAAATTGATCCCTGTCTTGTGTTCCTCCTCCAAGTCTGAGTTGTACCAACTGGTTCATTGGTTCATGAGGAAGTGGGCCAGGAAAAATGTAGGAAAAGTCATCATGGTTCATTTCTGTTCTTCCCTTCTACTCGAGCCCCCTCAGCGCCTGCATCCCCCAGCTACAATGACTCCCAAATCAGCAGTCTGTTGCTCCTGCACCAACGCCTCCACCTCCTCCCCCCTCGTCGCCTGCTTCAACTTTCATCATTGCTGCGCCAACATGCCCAGTGCTGTCTGGAAGTGGTTCAACGAGTCCGGCGCCGGCTTCACCTGCTTCAAGTGCTCTCCCAGGAAGAAGCACTCTGCCCTATCCACCTGCCCTTCTACCACTGCCCATGAAGCCAGTCCGGAACCGTCAACCGTGCCTCAAAGTGTCATCGAGGACCAGCAGGATTCCGAGTCGAACACGGGCCCATTCACCTTGGTCACTCGCCGTCATCGTCCCAGAGTCAAGACCCGTACCCCTCCCTCTCCCCCTCCAGTTCCTGCTCCGACCCAGTCCGAGTTGCGCCGGGTCATCCGCGAGGAGTTGGACCGGGAAAGATGACAGACAAGTGATCATGGTTGGAGTGGATGCATGCGGAACATCATAGTTGTAATTGGTGTAATGATGGAAACTCAATTTTTTACCAATTGAATTTTGCCACTAATATTATTGTAAAAATTTATATTCCTTGTCCTATTCTTTTAAAGTTTTATCTTAGTTCTTTGTCCTGTATTTTTAAAGGTTTATCTTACTTCCTTGTCCTGTATTTTTAAAGGTTTGTTCCAACAATATTACTTTTTTTTGCTGTACGCATTTTTCTAGCTAGTATATGAATTACACTAAATATGAGTTACACTATATATGAATTACACTATATATGAATTACACTATATATGAATTACACTATATATGAATTACACTATAGTGATAGCTATATAGAATTACACTCACTGTTCATGTTTATATATCTTTCTTTGCACATATTTGCGTCCATCCTTTACCTTGCATTTACTTCGCTACTCAAAGCTGCATTGCTTTAGATTCACATTAACTGAAAATTGCTTTTTTATTAATAAGTTTTTCCATCAATAATTCTATGGAAACTATGCCCCGTCACACAACGTACTCTGCTACTAAACGCGAACTATAGGGGTACCAGAAAAAGATAAGCAGAAACAGTGTAACTCTTGACTAAATATATGCAAGATACAGACCTGCCGACCTCTAAAGACCTAAACGGAGAGTACCATGAAAAAATGTGCCCCCAAATGGGGAGAAATTAGGCGAAATGGGGAGATTTTACATAATGAAAGCTGTACCCATTTTCACAAGAGAAGACATATCTCACCCACCCCAAAGTGGGTGGGAGATCTGCTCGTCAAACGGGGAGAGATGACAGGTCAGAAGATACTAAAGAGTCGGAAGCCACACAAATGTCTTCATTCATGACCATAATGTGTTGCATTTAGAGGGTTGCCATATAATCTTTAGAATTCGTGCGGCTATGATGGTTACAGATCTACTGTTATCAAGTGGGGATTCATAGCAATTTTTAATGTAATTTCTTTATTGTTTCAATTATAGCTCCTGGCCAATTATCATATTAGGATGTGTGTGTTGCCTCTGGGTATTCCGATTTCCACACGTTGATGTTTTACTTTCTGACACTCCAGTTTCTACTAATTTTAAAAGTTCTTTTAAGAATCAACGTATTTTTAGAGCGATGTAAAATATTATGTTCAATAATAGTATAAAATTAATTAAAACCTTTTTCACTTTAATTTAATAACAATTAATTATATGACATTTAGAAATTTGAATTATGAATTATATTATTTATATTATGTATATGTCTGTAGTACAATACAGTAGGCAAGAGCATGGGATAAACATTCTTGGAAAAAAAATTATTTCTTACATGAAGATAACCTTTCAAGAGAAATACAATAGTATTCTTGTAAACCAAATATGCCATGATTAAGAACAATTCTGGTACGTTTATAGTTATTTTTCAACCTAGGTAACTAATATTTTGCTAGCATTTGATATGGTATGATATAAATTGCTTGGATTTTAAATGAATGTGTTATAAACTTAAATAATATATTGACAAACACGACATAAGATCATTCGATTCCCGTGGACGGTTCTGTTCAATTGTTCCACCCTATGTCATGCTTATAAATGTATAATTCAAATTAATATATAAATGTTTTGATCATATGGCTACTATAGAATATCACTTGTGTGTGTGTGTGTATATATATGTATATATATATATATATATATATATATATATATATATATATATATATATATATATATATATATATATATATATATATATATATATATATATATATATATATGTGTGTGTGTGTGTGTGTGTGTGTGTATGTGTGTATCATTGTATTCAGTTGTTTACATTAAAAGTTTGAAATCAGAATGCACAGAAATGAAATTTAATGTGCTCAACCGTATCGGATACTGAATCCAATGAACACACACACACAATTATTTTCAAACCAATCTAGTGCAAGTCGAAGATCATCTTCTGTCGAGTTAAGTAACACCAAGTCGTCTGCAAATTCCAGGCGACTGATTTTACACCCACCAGTCACGATACCATTTCTAACCTGGTTGCGCAAGTCAATCCTGTTCATGTAAATAATGAACAGAAGAGGTGACAGTACGCACCCTTAGCGGAGTCCGACTCCCACATTCAATGGTTTCGACTTAGCACCATTTATCAAAACACAAATACTCGGGAATTCGTATAGACATCAGGGCAGCAAGAAGCTGACCATCGATCCCATACTCCTGCAGAACCTTCCACAGCAGGTCCCAAGGAACGCAGTCATATGCCTTATCAAGGTCAACAAAACAAGAATATTCTTCTTGGCAATACTCCCACGATTTCTCGAAGACCAGCTGCATTATGAATAACAGTGTGCAACACGATTTTTGTCCTTGGGTAGCAACCATTATTTTCTTTTTTTTTTATACCTGAAAAGTATGGAAAATGGCTATTTCCTTAAAACTTTGCTTTTATGGCCATGCTAATGATTTATCTAGGTTTACCTAATCCCATCGGGAAAACTACCAAATGTGAACATTCTCGTTCAAGCAAAGTTGGAATAAAATAATATATGATTTAAAAAGTAGCATCTATTTATTCTAGGATTATACAAAAAACTGAGTGGTTTGGGGGATTTACGCTTAAGCTGCAAATTACTTTCACGAATCAGCCTCCGTATATAGTCTCCCACCATGTATATAGTCTCCCTCCGTATATAGTCTCCCAACCCTTGGTTGCAACGTTCAAAGTCAAGTATATCCTGGTGGAAGCGCTCGCCTTGCTCTTCAGAGTATACTTCCATGTCCCCCTTGAATTTATCAAGATGAGCGTCAAGGATATGTACTTTGAGAGACACCCTGAAACCCATTTTGCCGAAGTTCTTCACCAGGGTCTGAACAAGCTCCACATAATTTTCGGTTTTGTGATTCCCCAGGAAGCCCCGAACCACTGCAACAAAGCTGGTCCACGCTGACTCCTCTACCTTAGTGAGCTTCTTGGGGAATTCCTTGCACTTCATGATCTTCCTTATTTGTGGTCCGACGAAGACACTGGTTTTCACATTTGCCTCAGACAGCTTAGGAAAGAAATCTCGAAGATACTTGAAGTCTCCCAACTCCTTATCTAGAGCTGTCATAAGCTGTTTCATAAGGCCCAATTTTAAGGGAAGTGGTGGGAACAATACCTTCGGGAGATCAACCAGTGGCTGTACAAGTCACAAAAGCAAAGTTAGAGGAGAATAATAATCTTTGCCTGTGCTTTCTAGGCAGAAGAAAGCAGGAAATAGCACTTATTGACAAAAGAAAAAAAAGTAACATTTTCGTTACATAGTGTAATTGGTCGGCTGTGCTGCGTCCGAGGCGAAAACCATATTGTTCATCAGCTAGCTTGGACTCGACAATCCCCTGCATCTCTTTGCCAGACACTTAGCATAGACTTTACCAAGAGAGGGCGGGTCTTAACAAGGAGATTCCTCTGTAATTGGAACAATCTCTCCTGTCTCCCTTTTGGAAATTGGGATTATCACTCCTGATTGTCATGGCTTAGGTGCCTTTCTAGAGATCAAAGTCACCCGACACAAACGAGTTAGCCAGAGAATACCTTCCTTATTTAAGGCTTTTAAAATTACGGAACAGATTTCATCTTTTCCAGCGGCTTGCTACATTTGAGCTCTTTAACTGCTCTTGTGACCTCAGTCTCTGAGAGATTCGTCACTGCTCCCAGATGCACTTCGTGTCCATTCGAAGATGCTGTTGTGATCGGGTTTAGGATATCAGCAAAGTATTCTCTTCACCTTGCGAGGTCGTACCTCTCTGAAGAAAGGAGAACCCTGGACGCGTTCTATTATGAACACCTTTTCCAGTACAGAGACTTCCCTGAAGAATTCAGAGAATTCCCTGAAGAAAACCGAGGATGGAAAGACGGCGTGATGAGGGATTGCTCACGGCACGCTGTATGTCACGACGGCACCGCTACGACTCCACCAAGAGTTACAAACCCATACATGCGTTAGCTTGATTACAGATTCTAATTGAAGAAACGTTGACGTTTGGAATTTGGGATAAAAAATATATAAACAAAAGTAAAAACCCACAAGAAAAAAAACACAAGTATGAAATTTGAATTGCATCATCTTTATAAGGGTCCAACATAAAACAATCGTCTCATGAGGCGCAAAATTACAGAGGAAAGATTGTATGCAACACTGTTTTATTTTCTACCATTTTTTATTTATCGTGTCATATTTAGATGTCATCAACAACGTCACTGACCCATTTTCAGAAACGGCACAAACAAAGAGGCAAGTTTAGTTTTTATATATATACTAGCAGAGGTACCGGGCGTTGCTCGGATATTAAATAGCAGTTGTGTATACCATTTATGTCAATACTTCAGTGCTGCTTCGAAAACTATACTTTTACAAAATCATCGGCTTTTTCCAAAAAGGGGTTCCTGCCTCCAGGGGTCCCCTACCCAATATGTGCCAATTCTGAGAGTTCACATTCATCTGTAGGACAAACGTAACCCATGTGTCAAGTTTTGTGAAAATCGGTTGCGAACTCCAGAAGTTATGACGTTTTGTTGCATTGCACTGCAGTGCTTCAGTCGACTCCAAGGAAGTGGTTAAAGTGGTTAAAGGAGTTATCTGCCGGGGGGCCCTATAATCAATATCTGGGAAAATGACAGTGCCCATGACCATCCGGAGTACATAAGTAACCTATGTCTTAAGTTTGGTGAAAATACTGTAGAAATGCATAAGGTTTATACATACGCGCGTGCCTTCGTGTGTGTGGGGTGGGGGTGGGGGTATGTATTTGTGTGTGCATATGTATATGTATGTCCGTCGGGGCATACGTATGTACTGGCCTAAATCTTCACTATTTACTTTTACTATTTTAATAACCTCTGTCATTTTCGTTTTCAATTTTATTTACATCATTCTTAAACTCCGGGGCTGGAAATCATTCTGTTATTTTAAATAGAATATTAGTCTAACGACTCCATTTATACCATAAACTTGGTCTTGTCTTTGCATGAAATTGTTCTTCACGCTCCACATAACGACGTATTATCCTCGCTTTTTTCCCGTTCATTGCCAGGGAACGTCTTCACGAACCAAAATATCGTCTTCCTGTTTTGGTTCGGTTGCAATGTTTCTCGAAATATTTACTTCTACGTTCACAGATTACTGTCAGTTCAATTTGAATGGGAAATTCTTGTTTCATCGATTTTCTCCGTAACCATGGAAGCTTGTAGCTTGAAAGTCGACCCAACGCTTCCTCGGGCCATTCTGCATAACTGTGTAAATTTTCGCTGCATTCCACCAAGCCGTTTCGACGTTTATCCGACTACACCTACATATACAGCGTCCGACCACTTCCAATTTATATAGTAGACTAGCAGAGGTACCGGGCGTTGCTCGGGTATTAAATAGCAGTTGTGTATACCATTTATGTCAATACTTCAGTGCTGCTTCGAAAACTACACTTTTACAAAATCATCGGCTTTTTCCAAAAGGGGGTTCCTGCCCCCAGGGGTCCCCTACCCAATATGTGCCAATTCTGAGAGTTCACATTCATCTGTAGGACAAACGTAGCCCATGTGTCAAGTTTTGTGAAAATCGGTTGCGAACTCCAGAAGTTATGACGTTTTGTTGCATTGCACTGCAGTGCTTCAGTCGACTCCAAGGAAGTGGTTAAAGGGGTTATCTGCCGAGTAGGCCTATAATCAATATCTGGAAAAATGACAGTGCCCATGACCATCCGGAGTACATAAGTAACCTGTCTTAAGTTTGGTGAAAATACTGTAGAAATGCATAAGGTTTATGCATACGCGCGTGCGTTCGTGTGTGTGTGTGTTTGTTTGTGAGTGTGGGGGTGGGGGTGTTTGTATTTTTTGTGTGTGTGTATGTATGTCCGTCGGGGCATACGTATGTACTGGCCTAAATCTTCACTATTTACTTTTACTATTTTAATAACCTCTGTCATTTTCGTTTTCAATTTTATTTACATCATTCTTAAACTCCGGGGCTGGAAATCATTCTGTTATTTTAAATAGAATATTAACGACTCCATTTACACCATAAACTTGGTCTTGTCTTTGCATGAAATTGTTCTTCACGCTCCACATAACGACGTATTATCCTCGCTTTTTTCCCGTTCATTGCCATGGAACGTCTTCACGAACCAAAATATCGTCTTCCTGTTTTCGTTCGGTTGCAACGTCTCTCGAAATAATTACTTCTGCGTTCACAGATTACGCTCAGTTCAATTTGAATGGGAAATTCCTGTTTCATCGATTTTCTCCGTAACCATGGAAGATTGTAGCTTGAAAGTCGACCCAACGACTCCTCGGATCATTCTGCATAACTGTGCATTCCACCAAGCCGTTTCGACGTTTATCCGACTACACCTACATATACAACGTCCGACCACTTCCAATTTATATAGTAGATTTGTTTATATATGAATGACAAAAAGAAAAGTACAAAACTATACATGAATTGTTTCTACTAAACCTTCAATTTAAGACACAACCTACATATTTGATAGGACTCCAGCTCACACCTTCTTCTTCTTCTTTTGCTCTCCCTGGAACATTGGGCTGCGAGCCACCCCCACACAACGCCATGTTCTGAGTCTGCTTTTCAACTCCACCGTGATGCACGGTGCGTCATGGTGTATCTAACCATTTTTTTAGGTCTTACTATGGCTGATTTCTTCCAGAGAGAAAGAAAGATGGCAAAAGGAAGAGAAGATTCATCCCCGGAGGAATAATAAAAAAATGTTTACACTGCACATTTCAATTTTCAAAGCTAAAGCTGCCGATCCAAAATCAGTAATTCAACTCCCTGAAAACTTTCAAATATATGCTGTTCTAGCATGAATATTATGCTAAAGGGCAGCTGTCCACAAAGTAAGATTTACTTGCATATACCCGCTCATATAAACACATAAATACATGCAGACATACATTACAGTTGATATTTTTTTTAATTAAAGCGTTTTCATATTATATATATATATATATATATATATATATATATATATATATATATATATATATATATATATATATATAGTGACGAAACAAGTCAATTGCATGAACTCATAATCCTTTATTTACTGCTTTATTTGTATGAAATTTGTAAATAAGACAATGAATATTGAAAGCGACTACGGAAAAAGGGGGAAATAACTCACCTAACGCGATAGTAAATAGACCGTTTGGGGTCCCTAGGGACCACATTTTTCAAGTTAGAAATTTGATACCTCGTCTATTTGCTTCCTTGGCACTTTTTACATAGGTGTGTAAATTTTCATGTCCGTCCGACCACGTCTACTACCATTTAACCGTGCACAACTGAATTTCAACCACCATCCATTTCACAAATATATATTAGATATACTAGAATGTTTTCCATACTCTGATGCGCATGTGTATATGTGCGTGCGTGAGTTCATGTGCATATGCATACATTTATATGTATGAGTATATAAATATAAACACGCAAACACAGACACACTTACAAAAATACACACTCACGCGCGAGCAGACACACACATATATATATTAATGTATTTGAATTTTATTACGCACAGAAATATTTTGAACGATTTATTTTAACAATAGCAAAGTCAAAACAATTATTAAGCAACAGTCAAGAGAATTTCAAAAAATTATAGCATGAAATTAGTTGCGGCTTTTTTGCATTTACTTCTAAAATAATGGGTGACCACATTGTTGAGTTTCAAATTCTCTAGTTCAGCATCAGAGATTCTTGAAAATCTTTCACCGTCTACCTTCTTTCTTCGGAGTGTATCTAATAAATGTTGACTCACATTGAAACAGGAGAAAAATTGACACATCTCATCTACACTGAATTCGGCAATGTTACCGCTGGCCGGAATCTGGAAGACTTTTGGCTCGTCACTTGAATCTAAAAATATTCAGTATATGTATTAGCATCAATATATATATATATAAATGAAGAACATGTCAACATCATTGGCTGCCATCGAGTCGCAGGTTTTATATCAGAGGTTTCCTTCTCCTAGAATGATGTCTTAACAACAACAAGGTGTCTCTCACTCTCCATTGATACTTAAACATGAGCATCAAGGACGTGCTAGAGACTTGCCTATGGTCAACAATACCATGCATCGTAAATATGCTTGAAGCATTTTAAGTGAGGAAAGGTTTTGCACGGGGCTACTCCCATTCTCTGAAAA
>OZ024740.1:355320368-355322868 GCA_964016885.1 Eledone cirrhosa
GTAACATTATTCCAAAGACTCTTCAGAGGAACCCCATTTCGGTCGCTTGTATTCGCAATCGTATTCTTTCGGTCATTTGTTTATCCGAACATAAATATTAAGACATTCATATAGAGACATCAGGACAACAATAAGATGGTCCCGTGGAACGTGGTTGCATGCTTTTTCTAGGTCTACGAAACAATCATACACCTCTTGTGAATACTCTCACGATTTCTCAAAGACCTGCCACAGTGTAAATATCTGGTCGGCTGTGTTGCGTCCGGGGCGAATACTCACTGTTCATCAGCTAGCTTGGAATTGACAATATCCCTACATCAGACACATAGCATAGATTTTACCGGAGAGGCCTAACAAGGAGATGCCTCAATAATCGGAGCAATCTCTCTTGTCTTCCTTTTTGAAAATTAAAATCATCGCTCCCATTGCCATTGTTTAGGTGCCTTTCCAGAGATCCAGGCCACACAGCACACACAAGTCAGCCAGAGAATACCTTCTCCATTTAAATTTTTTAACATCTATGGTTGAATTTCATCCTCCCAGTGGCCTTGCCACATTCGAGCTCTTTAGCTGCTCGTGTGACCTCAGCCCCCGAAAGGATAATCATCGCTCCCAGATGCACTTCATTTATATAAGATGCTGTTGCTACCGGGTTTAAGAGGTCAGCAAATTATTCCCTCCAGCTCGCGAGGATGCACCTTTCTGAAAAGAGAAACCCAGAAGCGTTCCTAATAGTAGGCATATGGGGGCATATAACGAAGTCGGCGGATGGTCTGCCAGAATATTTTATTTTCTGATCTAAAGTCGGATCCCAGCTTAATCCCAAAGTCCTCCCATTTCTTACTGTCTCTGCTGCGACTTTTCGCGCTTGCTTGTACTACATATTCTCTTCTTATTCTTAATCGGTTTTAACCACAAGTACAAGAAGAAAGGCTTATTTCCAAAGTAGGATGTATAGGCCACCTTCTTTTTTCGGATGGCATCTGTTGATTGAACCAAGAGGTCCTCCTGTCACCCGGCGTCACACCAAGCCTTTTTTTTTGCCCGCAGCTGAAACAGAAATTGCTCAGCTAAACCGTCTCCACTCCATTTCATCATCCTCAGTTTGCTCAGGAAGTTCTCTGAATTTGGATGCAATAGTATCCACATACCTGGTTCTGACTTTCTTCTCTGTAAACGCTCCCCACTTTATTCAGTAGGTCGAGCTGGATCTGCCATTTTTGTGGGCTTCATTGGCTTCAGGCAGTCTCAGATGACGATCAGTTGACAGCTCAGCTCCTCGCTTAACACAAACATCCAGCACAGAATTGAAGAGATCAGAGACAATAACAAAATCAATTATTGATGTCTGTCCCTGATTCCCCGTGTACCGTGCTTGATTATGGATATTTTTGTACTGGAATGTGTTAATTATAGAGAGCCCAATACTAGAACAAAAGTCTAATAAGGCCTCTCCATTTGTGTATAGATCGGGATCACCATTCCTTCCAATCACACCTTTCCATGTCAGGTGGTCAGTGCCAACATATGCATTGAAGTCTCCCATTAGAATATATGACTCAGTCTTAACTCCATCTAATGCTGCAGTGACTTCATCAAGGACGGATCGGTATTCAGACTGATTGTTTGGCGCATAAACTTGCACCACCCACAGAGACTTCTCTTTCAGCCTAAGCTTCAAGAGGCAAAACTTCCTCCTGATGGGATCCAGTCCATAACACATTCTGACAGCCTGGCGCTTGTGAGAAGCCCCACTCCTGTCTGTGTATTCATTTCTGGTGCCACACTCGAATAGTGGAGTTTCCATCTTCCATCTAAATCATGGACGTTTGTTGAGGAAAACCCAACTATATCTAGCCGGTAGCATCTAGCCTCCTCCACTAGTTCCTGCTCCTTACTTGTAAGGGTTGGGATGTTCAAGGTTCTATTGGTTACGGTTTTATCCCTTCCAAACTGTGTTTTGGGTCCTGGGGGATTCGCAACCTTTTTGCATCCATCCCACGCCTCCCCGGGAAAGTCGCAGGTCCTTCACTAGTTTTTGCAGCATGAGATCGAGAGTACAATATATTTTTAGAACAGGCGCCTCTACATAAGGCCTGAACGTATCCCTTGTTAACCTATGGGAAGGGCAATGTGGTATGATTGTTTTTGTTGCCTCTAACCATATTGCAGTTTTGGTGGACTTATTCGCACCAGTCACCAATTTAGTTCTTTTCTCAGACCCTCGAAGACTAGGCTTTCTTTAGAGGCGACTTTAATCGCCTCGCAGTAGCTACATTACTGAGATGTGAGAGTTTTTTCTTGTGAGCTATAGATGTCCCTACCCTAGTAGTTTACCACTGTTGGTACGGGGCTACTTATTCGTCCGGCAGGAGCCCGTTTATATCGCAACTAACCATCATATCTGGTTGTCGTATCGCTATCCGCCACCTACAACCTGTTCTCTATTATAAATTAACAATTAGAAATTAAAAATTTTTTTTAATTTCTAATTGTTAAT
>OZ024740.1:355327868-355335368 GCA_964016885.1 Eledone cirrhosa
CAGTAATAGGAGATAATAATTTGTTTATAGACTCCAGGTGGAATCACTTTACGAATGGGATACAAAACAGTGTGGTGTTTACATTTAAACAAAGTAATCACAAATAACAATAAAATACCTAAGGTCAATCAAGTATTGTTCCGCAAATCCAGGATTACCCAGACTATTAAAGGCAACTACCTTTTCCTAGTTTGACATTCCCCGGTGTGAAAACGTATGTTGAGAATATACATATTCATCCGAGCTATACTCACCGACGTAGAAAGGGGCGTCACTATATTCCTCTCCAAGTGAAACTCGAAGGTGTTGAGTTTCCTGTAGAGGAAAGTGTCTCTAGTTCTTTCAGTCGCATCCATCAGATAAATGGAAATTGCCTGTCATTCCAAATCAAAGGAAATGATGTGAACGGTGCAGATAGTCGGATTCATGTTACATTCTACATTAGTACATTAGCTGTTTGACCGAACTCCACAAATCAGAAATGCACGGAACTTGAACGAGTGCATACAGAACAGTTTGATGGCTCGGCTGACGGTACGAGAACCTATGAAGTTTACCTTCAACTCGGCAATGTTCCTCTCACGCTGCCAGGCCAAATATTTCTGGTAGTTATTAATAGTCCCTTGATCGAAATCCTCCCGGAACATAGTCACCGATGTTTCCCCGAGAACATCATCGTTCTTCTCCACCACGAGTCATCTGTAGAGTATTAATGTGTGAACATTCCCGACTAGTATAGGACTACACATATAAGGTGCAATGTCTCGGTCATCGCTTGATCTAAGACTGTAACTCTATATAAGAAAACGTGTCTGACCAACGGTGACCACACTTGCTAATTGTCAAGGAATATTTGTAAATGTCTTACTCTCAGCACATATCTACATATAATTAGCCACGATATACCAATTTCTTCACGCAGATGTTTGCAGTAGATGAACCGCTTGAGTACTGGAAAGTGTCACTTCACAAGACACTAAAGAGAATACACTTCAATATCGTCAGATGAATATGGTCAGACGAAATATATAACAAAGGTGGTGTACTCATTTTCCAACGATCTTTCAGGGATAACTTCATTTCTGCATGAGTATGGCCATCCTGTTCATCACCTCGTTCCAGTTCCGATCCAACTTGATGTGTGAAACGAAACAAACTCTAAGAAATTAGCCTTCGACGTGGAATTGTCTCTCCAAGTTCCGAGATACAAGCCCACTGAATTTTCAGGCTTAATCTTTACATCTGCTACTGCCTCGGATTCTTTTAGAATGGTACCAGTCACCCCAAACCTCACAGAACAACACCATTACGATAATATGGCTCTCCATAATCGCTAGATTCCGTAACAGCGATTTGAGATTTAGCATATAGAGAAGAGATGAGAGAAGACACCTTTACCAGGCTAAGCATGCTATTCGAAATTTCGTTTAACCACCGAGAATAACTTTCAGTACGTTGATGTAATTTAGCCTCTGAAAACCAGCCCGAAACCAGCAACCTTGCGCCACTAGATATATTTCCTTCAGGGCGAAGATAGTGATATTGGGAAATACGCACACACAACGCTACTATAAAGCTTCGTCACGCGGGTATCTTCCCTCGTCATGGAGCTTAGATCAAAGATTCTAGAGGCGATGGGGAATACAGCAACAAGAACAATTCTGGTACCGAAAGCTTCTAGTCAGAACTCTGTACATCTGCCGCACTGAGATGATGCTTTTTACCGACTTTTACGTAGTGATGGTTGTCGGGGATATATCTACTCGAGATCGCACAGGTTTTTGCTATTCCGGCCGCACTACGGACGACAAGCCCCAACCGTTTTGTTAGCACCTCAGCTGTATTCAGTACAACTATGGGCCGGAAATTATCGATCCCTTTATCGCGTCCTTTTTCAGCAGCACTACTACTATCCGATTCAAAGAACTGGAAGTTTTACCGTTCTACCACCATTTGCAGTAGACGTGTAGCATAGCATCGGTAGACAAATGTAGCATAGCATATATGCGTTAAGTTGGTAGGGCAGATAATTTAAACCAGGTGATTTGCCTCTCATACGACAACCTACATCCAAGTTGTTCTTGTCAGCTTTTCGAAGTATTTAGCGTCCTGTACCGGACCGCAAGAGAGCTTCTAAATAGACTTAAAGTCTACCATCATTGAACCACTCACCTCGAAAATTGAACTGAAAAGTTGCACTGATTTGCTTGAAATAAAGTAGCATATGCTTTTGCGGTTGTGTTGCCACATCTCACCTATTACACTCAGGTCCATAAAAAGGCTAGACTTTTTTTTATGTCTAAGAACACGAGCGTTAACTGACAACGCATACTCCGTGATTCGTGTGGAAAACAAGGTCGATGGCAATTTTGGCTGTTTGCAGGTTTATCGGGATACTTTTTTTTTTAAATCGTCTCTGCTAATATTAACAGCTACTGCTTCACTAATCTGTTTCTTTTCACTATTTCAGGCACAAAAAAAATAGTACAGTATTACTGTTGAAAATATGAAGTATAGTATTACTGTTGAAAATATATAGTACAGTATTACTGTTGAAAATATGTAGTATAGTATTACTGTTGAAAATATATAGTACAGTATTACTGTTGAAAATATATAGTACAGTATTACTGTTGAAAATATGAAGTATAGTATTACTGTTGAAAATATGAAGTATAGTATTACTGTTGAAAATATATAGTACAGTATTACTGTTGAAAATATGTAGTATAGTATTACTGTTGAAAATATATAGTACAGTATTACTGTTGAAAATATATAGTACAGTATTACTGTTGAAAATATGAAGTATAGTATTACTGTTGAAAATATATAGTACAGTATTACTGTTGAAAATATATAGTACAGTATTACTGTTGAAAATATATAGTATAGTATTACTGTTGAAAATATATAGTACAATATTACTGTTGAAAGTATATATTATAGTATTACTGTTGAAAGTATAGTATTACTGTTGAAAATATGTACATGAATATATAATTATATATATATATATATGTATATAATTAATTAAAAGTTGGTTAGAAGCGAAGTCAATGCAGACAGGCAGACATATTATAAGGGCGTGACGTTATGGCTATGTATCTATCTAAAAAGACAGAGTAAGAAAGAGAGAGGAATGTCGTATCATATATATTATATACTAGCAGTGGTACCCGGCGTTGCACAGGACAAGGTATTTTTGAACGCGGGCCGCCAACAGACCTAATCGTGGAAAAACTGCATGCCTGAACAATATGTAAAGAAAATAAACCGAATACTTTGATGGCTGGATAATCTTTAAGATTTTCCTCGATGAAGCAGGAAAAATGCAGGTTTTCACCTAATGCGGGCCCTAGGGGGTCAAAAAGTTGAATTTTTTATGTGCATAACACTCCTTGAAACATAACGCGGGCCGCCAACAGACCTAATCGTGGAAAAACTGCATGCCTGGACAATATGTAAAGAAAATAAACCGAATACTCTGATACAATTAGTATTAGGTATGCTTCTCCTTCCACGTGGAGAAAATCGGCTTGGTGCTTTTGTACTTTAATAAAGTGGCATGACAGATGTCACCACTTATGTCAGAGGGAAGTCTGCAATGCTTGAGCAAGACATGACGTGCAATCGGACAGCATGTGGAGCCTTCTCGAAGGAGTCCACCGCACCTTAGTAAGTAAACGCAACTGGACAAATGTTTACCAAACTGTGGGTATAATTTAACAAATTTAAAGGGGAATGATGCAATAAAATGGGCCCGGGGCGTGTGCGTGTTCACTGGCAGCCCTAAACGAAAGGATCGCCATCAGCTATTTCAAGGCCCTTAAAAGGGCCGTGTAAGCCGTTCACTGACACCCCATTAAGGAGGGGTAACCATCAACAATTTCTAGTGGTGGCCCTAAAAAGGGCCATGTGAGCGTTCACTTGTAGCTCTTATTAGTGACTTTGACTGCGTTCTCTGACATTTGAAGGAAGGTGTTACGGATGCTTCCACTGGTAGCCTTTAGAATGAATCATAATGCGTTCGCGGTCCGTTTAACAGCCATACATTGACGCACCGAGTGCGATGCAGACAGCCAGACATACAGACAGATATTATAAAGGTGCGTTCTGGACTAAGAGGAAATTGTGGGAAGTGACGTAATGCAGACAGCCAGACATACAGACATATATTATAAGGGCGCGACGTTATATGTATGTATCTATCTAAAAATAGAAAGACTAAGAATTATAGAGAGAGATCGCTAAATCGCCTAATGCGGTCCCTAGGGCATTGAACATTTTAAATTTGTTTTTCCCTGAACACTCCCTGAAACATAAGTATTACATGTGTAAAGTTTGAAAACAGTCTGTTAGGTGGTTCTCGAGTTTTATGGATTCAAACTCACACACACACACACACAGACATCCTCAGTTTTATATATATAGATAATAAAGTACCAGTAATGTACTGGGATAATTGCTGGACTTGTGCCAAAAGTAGAAACAATTATACTTCTTTTTTATACAACAGTAAATAACATGTTTATGAATGTATTTATATATTTATGATACTAACACTATATATATATATATATATATATATATATATATATATATATATATATATATATATACACTATATATATATATATATATACACTATATATATATATATATATATATATATAAACATTCGTTGTACTGCCTCTCTGTTTTGTCCCTGTTCAAATTTTTCCATTATATATATATATATATATATATATATATATATACACTATATATATATATATCATCACATCATCACTCGTCGACTACTGTCGAGATGATGGATCTCACTCTCATGCCCCAGAATTCCCTGTCCCCCATCGCTGCCCCCAGGTCCTGTCTACTGATTCCCGTATCCCTAGAGATAACGTCAGGGAATGACAGCTTCCTACTCCTAGTCAGGCTGGAGTCAGGGTTCCAGAGCAAGAGAGCGGATATGATTTCATTGCTGGCACGGTGACAGTGGCCAGCAAATTGAGCTCTCCGGGATTTTAGAAGGGCAGAGGCTCGAGGGAGTTTGCCATAGATTTTAGACAAGGTGGGATGTCGTTTCCAGGATAGGTTTTGCACTCTCATTAAGAGGCGGGTATATGTGCCATCCAATCTCCTCTCAAGTTGTGATGTTAGTGTCCAAGTTTCGGATCCATAAAGTAATATGGGCTTAATGGTTGCTTGGAATATTTCCAGTTTTAGCTTGTTGGTAAGTTGAGATGTCCATATGGCGTGCATGTCATTGCACGCTGACCATGCCATACCATTCCTGGTTAGAAAATCTTTTTTGGAGCAGGAGATATATGAGCCAAGATACTTGTAATCTTCCACCTGCTTAAGGGTGGAAGATTAGGTTTGGGCTGTTTGCGCATCTGTTCACATACTCAGTCTTGGATTCGTTGAGGTACAGTCCAACACAGTTGGACGCTTGCTCTAATGACTTCAAAAGACTCTCAGCATTTTCCAGTGACCGACTGATCAATGCGATATCGTCAGCAAAGTCGGTGTCGGTCAAGTATTTTGCTGGGTAGCGTGAGCTTCTCCTAGGCTGTAGTTGGTATCCCCTATCCTGAATCCTATCCACAGACATGCGCAAAACATAATCCACAACAATGATAAACAGATACGGAGCAAGGGTATCGCCCTGTAAAATTCCAGCGAGGATTGAGAAAGGTGGTGTTTCCCCATCTGGAGTCAGGGCAGTTGATTTGGTATCTGTATACATTACACGTATGGCCGCGATGATTTTATCAGGAATCCCATAGAGTTGTAGAATTTCAAACATCCCCGACCTGTCAACTGAGTCGAAGGCTTTTGAAAAATCAACAAAGATGAGTGCAAGGTCTAGATTGCGGTTTTGGGACTCCTCTATAAGTCGGCGAAGGCAGAGAATCTGGCTAAGTGTTGATCTACCTCTCCTAAATCCATTCTGGTTGTTACGAAGGATTGGCTCAAGAAATGGGATTAAGTGGTTAAGAAGAAGCTTTTTGTATAATTTTGCAGCAATTGCCATGAGAGAAATTCCTCTATAGTTGGTGGCTAAAGAAAGATCTCCTTTTTTGGGCATGGGGATAATTTGAGCTGCATGCCAGACGCTAGGTAGTTTATTGGTCTCGAAAGTATGGTTACATAAGTTGAGCAAAAGGATGTGGAAATGCTCATCCTTCCAAATCAGGGTAGGTATATTATCCGGCCCAAAGGCTTTTGAGGCTTTGAGCTGTTTGATGGCTTCTTTGAGCTCAGGCATGGTGAAAGGAGAGGTGTTGATTCCTAAAGGCTCTGAAACCTGAACGGATGGCAGTAGATACTTATCAGGGAGTCTGGCCTTTTTCCCTAGAAGGTTTTTAAAATGAGCAGACCAATTTTCAAGACGTTTTTTGGCAGAGCCTCCTTTGATTCTAACTGCAGAGTTTGAGTTTTTGCCTGAAAGATCTTTGACAACCTTCCAAGCAGGATGATGGTGTTTGCTGATGTGATGTTGCGATAGCTGATCAATCCTACCTGAGATATAGTCGGCTTCAGCATTAAGATAAACGTCGTCTAGTAATTTTTTGGCCATGATAAGCTGTATCTTTTTCCCTTGAGATGGTGATTGATGGTGAGATTGGGATATTGACCTAAGATGGGCCCTTGCCTCAACTACCTTCTCTGAGGCACTAGGTTTCATTTGGCTTCAGCTTTTCTTTTTAGGTAGGGTGGCAAGTGCAACTTCCTCTGTTGATTGCTTAAGACAGTCATACACATCCTCAATATTATCGTCATTGATGTCAG
Organism: Eledone cirrhosa; assembly: GCA_964016885.1. Lineage (NCBI taxonomy): Eukaryota > Metazoa > Mollusca > Cephalopoda > Octopoda > Eledonidae > Eledone > Eledone cirrhosa. The sequence continues at coordinate 355,334,664 of OZ024740.1, forward strand.
AAGTTGAGAGAGATTGAAATCTGTTATAGACTTGAAGCGTGAAGCTATTGGATAGTTGTTTGTTGGAAGAAACGGCTTTCCAGTCTATTCTTTTCATGGGATGAGGTTCGGCCCACTTGGATATCCTGAGGCTAAGTTTGATTGTTACCGAGATGACTCGATGATCTGAGCCAACAGAGCTAAAGGAGGAATAAGATCTAGAATCTTTATATATATATACACACTATATATATATATATATATATATATATATATATATATACACTATATATATATATATATATATATATATATATATATATATATATATATATATATATATACACTATATATATATATATATATATATATACACTATATATATTTATATATATATATATATATATATATATATACACACTATATATATTTATATATATATATATATATATATATATATATATATATATACACTATATATATATATATATATATATATATATATATATATATATATATATATATATATATATATATCCGCGGTCATCGGGGTGTTCCATGCTGAACTTTATACTGGCGTCCATGCTGGAGAATGTTGTGTATACACAACATTCTCCAGCATGGACGCCAGTATAAAGTTCAGCATGGAACACGCCAGTATAAAGTTCAGCATGGAACACCCCGATGACCGCGGATCCCTATCCCTGCTGGACTTCCAACTCAGGG
>OZ024740.1:355345368-355360368 GCA_964016885.1 Eledone cirrhosa
CTAGACATCAGTGGAGAGCCAACCAGGAGGTGTAACTGCCTTGATAGATCTACGTGCCCCCTCAACAACAAATGCCGAGAACGTAACGTGATCTACCAGTGCAACGTGAGGACGGACACCTCCAACTAAGCATATATAGGATTAACCGCGTGTGACTACAAGGCCCAGCTCTACCAACACCGACATATTTTCTGAAACCCGGTCCGGCGAAATGCCACTACACTTTCGGACCACATCTGGGACCTCCAAGATAATAATATAACCTACAATCTCACTTGGAGCTTACTATCCAGAGCTAACTCTTACACGGGAGGACGCCGTCCGTGTAACTTATGCTCGGAGGAAACATTACAAATGTTGTTTTCGAAGGACCAACTCCTAAACAAGAAAGACGAACTGGTAACCACATGCAAATACAGATTGCGTAGGACTTACCTCACCCTTAAACCCCATAACAACCCGGGTGGGTAGACAAGGACTGATAAACCCCCACTTGCCGAATAAGTTAGGGGAAACCCCAGCTTACATAGGTAGATGTATCTCTTTTCTTTTCCTCTTTGTCTTCTTCCTCCTGTCTCATCCTATCACTTCCTTCCACCCCCTATTTTCCTCCTCGTCTGCTTTTCCCCTTTCGCCTACCCCGATGCAGCCCATCAGACCTCTGTAGTATCAGTTTCCCCACCCCTGTAATTTTAAGATAGAATTGGCCGAATACGTTTTACTAACTACTTATAGCAGATGTGTTAAAACCCCTTTAATTTTGTATCAGTTTTGTTACTACTCATTCTACAAGTTTTTTCTATTCTCAACTTATTAACCTGTTATTGTAAGATAGCATTGTGATTCTTTTTTTTTTATTCATTTCTCACTATCTAATTTTTTTTTTTATTTCTTTCTATTATCTTTTATTGTCTCCTACTCTCATTCGATTTACCTATTCTATAACCTCCCTCCTCCACTTCATACACTATCCTTAGAATCTGCTGTATACATATCACCTTCAACGCTTGACCGGTCCACTCACTCCCCTATTGTTCTACAGGCAAGTTCAGCAACCCCTACCTCCCACCAAATGCCATGATAGACTTATTTGTGTTTACAACAAATTTTAACCAATCCTCTTGACAACTACAATCTTCCCATATAAGGAAGTACCCCCTTGACAAGTTCGGCTATTTATTCACCAGGCTAAAAATTCTAATTTAGTCCAGAAATAGCCGTCGAAACGGCTTGAGGTCTGCCGTCGGGGTCATACTTTTTCCTATTTCCCACTCTACTACCCTAAGTATTGAGTACTCTGGTGCGTTATGGTCCATCTGGTTCCTTACCACAATTCCTTTGTTATATATATATATATATATACACTATATATATATATATATATATATATATATATATACACTATATATATACACTATATATATATATATATATATATATATATATATATATATATATATATATATATATATATATATATATACTATATATATATATATATATATATACACTATCTATATAAATATATATATATATACACTATATATATATATATATATATATATATATATGTAGATAAATCTACCAAAATGTACGGTAGTGTCCAATCCGTATGAAGAACTCAATGTAATCCGAATATCATGAAAAGAGAAGATGTATTCAAAAGTTTTTTTCGATGAAAAATACAGGAAAACAGAGTCAAGATAAATTAATAAAAATAATGAATAAACAAAGAAACAGTTCCTTATATTAAAAAATTCATCATTTTGCGATCGTGTCTAGGATATATATGTTAGTGTTGGTATGCATATCATATAGATCTATGTAAAATTTTTTACAAACTATCAGAAGGAATATACATACCTACACATATATATGCTGTCTTCAGAAATAATGATATTTGTTTATTGAAAAAAAACAACAAAGATTTAATACAATAGGTCTGTTTGGGAACAGGTTTTGAATTGACCAATAGAATGATAGTGAAGGTCAAGATGATAAAATAGTAGTAATAGAGCCTTAATTTAGGGGTAGAGGAAGGTAGATTTCAGTTTTGGATGGAAAGAATATTATGAATGAAAGATTATTTTAGGGATGAAAATAGGTCATATGTTGTCTTCAGAAATAATTATATTTGTTCATTGAATAAAACCAACAAAGATTTAATATAATAGGTCTGTTTGGGAACAGGTTTTGAATTGACCAGTAGAAAGGTAATAACTGGCCAAATGGTATAATAGTAGTAATGGAACTTTAATTTAGGGGTAGAAGAAGGCAGATTTTAGTTTTGAATGGAAGGAGTATGATGAATGAAGAGGTTATTTTAAGGGTGAAAATAGGTCAGGTCGGTAAAAGGTACACGAAAAATTGCTGTTATAAAAGAATAATGCCATTGTAAATATCTAAGGAGACTAAAATTTTACGATAAAAGTGTTAGTGAAAAAAATATATGGAATTTACATCTATCAAAAGAAAATAAATTAATTAAGTTGATAGGTATATTTATATTGATAAAATTATATTAATGCATATAGATATGATAAATAAGAGTTAGATGTAATTGAAGAGTGCTGTTAAAAACGAGCGGGAAATAAAAAAAATATATATAATTATTGGGGGGGGGGAGGGGGTTAAAATTATTAGTGAGAAATAACAAATATATAGAGATTACAAGGAACATAGAATCATAACCTGAAATTAAAACAGTATATATGTATACTTAATGGTATCAATTTTAGGAAAAGATAGTTGCAAAAGGGAAATAAAATTATGTAGTTCATCAGTAGTAGAATATTAATTATAGGTTAACTAAATTAAAAACAATGTTATTATAATAATTTCTAAAGTGTATATTAATTAGGTTTATAATATTTAAAGGTTTTTCTCAGTTTGTGATTACACGATATTATTAATTCCTGTCGCTTATTTAATAGGATATCCTTAGATTTCATTATTTCGAAAAGTTCTTGGGAACACAATCTACATTCATATCTATTATTTTGATAAGGGGTGGCCCTTTTGAGGACACTCCAGGTCAGGTCATAATCTATATTCCTCTTTCTATAATTATTAATTATTTCAGCTAAGGATGTTGTATTAGCTAATGCGGCCTTTTTAAAACTGTGTTTGTGGGTATTAAATCTTACTTTAAATTGGTTAGAGGTAGCTCCTATATATGAATAAATTGAGTCCTTAGTGTTAACTTTACATTTATATACTATGTTATTAACAAGGCAATTTCCTTTTAATGGGCAATTTGCTTTGTTTCTACAGTTACAACTTTTCGTGAATCCTGTATCAGAGGAGATATTATGGTTAGTTTGATGTATTGGTGGTATACTCATGGTTTTTTTACATTTATATGCATTATAGGCACTTATATTTTGTTTTATGTTTTTGGTTGTTGAGTAGGAGAATTTAACCGTTGATCTATTTAAAATACCATCAAATTTAAAATAGATCAACGGTTAAATTCTCCTACTCAACAACCAAAAACATAAAACAAAATATAAGTGCCTATAATGCATATAAATGTAAAAAAAACCATGAGTATACCACCAATACATCAAACTAACCATAATATCTCCTCTGATACAGGATTCACGAAAAGTTGTAACTGTAGAAACAAAGCAAATTGCCCATTAAAAGGAAATTGCCTTGTTAATAACATAGTATATAAATGTAAAGTTAACACTAAGGACTCAATTTATTCATATATAGGAGCTACCTCTAACCAATTTAAAGTAAGATTTAATACCCACAAACACAGTTTTAAAAATGCCGCATTAGCTAATACAACATCCTTAGCTGAAATAATTAATAATTATAGAAAGAGGAATATAGATTATGACCTGACCTGGAGTGTCCTCAAAAGGGCCACCCCTTATCAAAATAATAGATATGAATGTAGATTGTGTTCCCAAGAACTTTTCGAAATAATGAAATCTAAGGATATCCTATTAAATAAGCGACAGGAATTAATAATATCGTGTAATCACAAACTGAGAAAAACCTTTAAATATTATAAACCTAATTAATATACACTTTAGAAATTATTATAATAACATTGTTTTTAATTTAGTTAACCTATAATTAATATTCTACTACTGATGAACTACATAATTTTATTTCCCTTTTACAACTATCTTTTCCTAAAATTGATACCATTAAGTATACATATATACTGTTTTAATTTCAGGTTATGATTCTATGTTCCTTGTAATCTCTATATATTTGTTATTTCTCACTAATAATTTTAACCCCCTCCCCCCCCAATAATTATATATATTTTTTTTATTTCCCGCTCGTTTTTAACAGCACTCTTCAATTACATCTAACTCTTATTTATCATATCTATATGCATTAATATAATTTTATCAATATAAATATACCTATCAACTTAATTAATTTATTTTCTTTTGATAGATGTAAATTCCATATATTTTTTTCACTAACACTTTTATCGTAAAATTTTAGTCTCCTTAGATATTTACAATGGCATTATTCTTTTATAACAGCAATTTTTCGTGTACCTTTTACCGACCTGACCTATTTTCACCCTTAAAATAACCTCTTCATTCATCATACTCCTTCCATTCAAAACTAAAATCTGCCTTCTTCTACCCCTAAATTAAAGTTCCATTACTACTATTATACCATTTGGCCAGTTATTACCTTTCTACTGGTCAATTCAAAACCTGTTCCCAAACAGACCTATTATATTAAATCTTTGTTGGTTTTATTCAATGAACAAAAATAATTATTTCTGAAGACAACATATGACCTATTTTCATCCCTAAAATAATCTTTCATTCATAATATCTTAACACATTTCATAACTTTATCAAAGGGCTGCAGTAGTGACATTGTGTTTGGAGGCAGGTACAGCACTTCAACATGTTCATCCTCATATATTAGGGAATTAGGGATTCTGGATGGCCGGAAGCACTGTCAGTAAGGACTTTTAATGACAGCCCCCTTTTTCTCGAATTTCTTTTCTCTTCTTATATAAAATAATAGTGATACTAATCTGGGGACAGAATGACCATGACCAAAGCCTTCTTATTATGTTGTCACAACATTTGAGGGTCGGATTGGCAGTATCGGTAGAGGGTCGGACGCCATGCTTTGTAGCATAAAGTTACGGCCCTTTACGATCTGAGTTCAAATCCCGCCGGGGTTAACTTTACCTTTCATCCTTACGGGGTCGATAAAATAAAGTACCAGTAATACACTGGAATAATTGCTGGCCTTGTGCCAAAAGTAGAAACCATTATGTTGTCACAACATGGGAAGCATATTTCTACATTTATTCTTATGGACTTTTAGCTCTGTACACTAGACTTGGCTTAATCATACGACATGTGTTGTTGCTACATAACGCCAGAGTAGAAGATCCTTCTAAGCCCTCAATCCTGGATCTGGTTGGCATCCCAATAAATGTTGGCACGAATCGACAGGAATGACATGTTTCATCACAGTCGAAGGCTTGCACTTGACGGTAGTTTTTTCACAGTAGCACTGTTTGAAGCGATCATGTGTCATGTCGCCACATCGTTCATTTGCGGCGTTTGGCTATTTACATTTCTTACAATCGTGGCTTCTTAGTCTACCGGTCTTATGTTGCATTTCTGTTGTAGCGGGCAGTCTTCTTTTTTCTTACATGAGCATCCTGGGTTGTAGTCGTGTGTTCTTTTTGCTGTTATTTTTTACCTCATCGACGGGCCTCAAGAGTAGCTAATTTTCACCGACTACCTCTTTATTATCATGCCTATCGTGGGGTAGGAGGTACTTATCTATTAGTTGTAAAAATTGTCTATTTGCTTTGGACTTCACTGCTATGGAGTAGGGTGAGGTGAACTAGATGATCCTTATATTTCTGGTTCATGGTTTTATGATGGTTGTTACTTTTTGGTATATATGTAATCCTAGCCTTGAAACCACTATCACTAACAGCTTTATTGTAATATGGGGCTGCATTATCGAATATTTCTTTAGAAGAAGATAAAGTCGAGATCCTACGACTGTTAGGGACCAAGTTTTTAAATACTGTTGGGGGTGGCATAACCCTCTGTTGATATATCTTAATATTTCACTAGGCTTAACTAGGTTTGTAGGTACCTGTGGCTAAATCTAAATTAACGTCTAAGAAATTCGCATTAGTTAGAGCCTACGATTATATTGAGGCCTAATTCCTTACAGGCCTATATTAGATTCTTGCGGAACCTATCTGGGGAATTGCCGTTGTTATTATGGAGACAGCCAAACCATTGTCACGATATAGGCCAATGGTGTGTTCTGGAAGTTTCTTCTTGGGAGTATGGAGGATAAATAATCCAACCAAATCGCAGATATCTGCGCTGTCATACGACCGAATCAAGACATCGAAAGGGTACTCTAGACTTGATGTTTTTTTTACACAGGTAGAGTTGCTAGTAAGCAGTAGTGTTTTTCTGGCGTACATAATTACATTTTGTTTCCTGGTCAAAGTTTAAAGCTCTATCTAAAAGTGCACGAGAAATAAAGGGGTAGAAGTCTTTATTTTTATTTGGGGTATTGTTAAACCACAATATTACTGAAGACGTATTAATCCACTGTAATAGGTTGGCATTACTGTTAGTAAAGGAAGACTGACGGATTTAGAAAATGCCCGCATATGAACACACCTTCTGGGCCAGCACTATCACAAACCTACAACCACTTTAAACACCACACCGGGATACTATAGTTACATACAGACGCACACATATAGCACGTATCCCAGACAATCCTTGACTTTGAAAATACGTAACAACCAATTTCACTGTAATATCACAAACTCACGAACACCTCAGAGAACTTCACACCAAAATACCATAAAGGCATACAAACACTAGCATATACACACATATGATTCGGAGATAGTCTACCGCAACAATAACACCGAATTGGTGGGCCATCTCCGAATCAAATATTTTCTCTATTCTCTGTTTGTGTTTGCTGTAATTCCTTTTTTAAACTATCTAATTATGCATTCTGAACCTGATGGTGTCGCCAGGGCCCTACGTAACCAGATAATTGAAATATATATATAGTGTTTTTTGCAATAATAAAACTGTCAAAGGAAATCCCCAGTTCGGCCTCCTGTTTTTTTAATCAAGTATATATATATAGTAATAATAATAAATTTGAAGACTAAAATCCAAAGGGGGCTCGATAAGGATAAATATATATCAAATATATAAGAACCGTAGAGCAAATATTTATTAAAATGACAGATTAAAGTTTAAGCAAAGAATCGCTGCTTTCACCCTTAACGGGATCTTCTGAAACTCTTCAGAAGATCCCGTTAAGGGTGAAAGCAGCGATTCTTTACTTAAACTTTAATCTGTTATTTTAATATATATATATATATATATATATATATATATATATATATATATATATATATATATATATATATATATATATATAAGATCAAAAGATGGTTAAAAGAGTTCCATGTATTTTATTATGCGCATTTCAAAAACAAATATCATCATGCGATGACATTTGCGTTTTCGTCAGATAAAATAGGGAGACATGATATGAAGGTTAAAAAATACTTGTGAATAGTGCAGTTTAAAATCAACATATTTCATATTTGAAATGCGCATAATAAAGTACATGGAACTCTTTTAACCATCTTTTGATCTTATATATTATTTATACTCCAGTCCTACAAACTGTAGAGTGCTACTTATCCGATATCTGCATTGCTTTATTGTACTACAATAAAACTCACCTCCTACATATATATATATATATATATATATATATACTAGCTGTCCCGTCCGGCTGGCGCCCGGCTGCCATTGCGTGTTCTACGGCATCCAGATACATATATAGCTGACGTACCTAGCTTCGCTTGGATAAACAGACGATAAGCCGTCTGTGTAGTAAAATATTACTGTTGAAAATATATAGTATATACACACGGATGGCTGGAACAGGTAAACGAGTAAAAGAGTTGAAAATATATAGTATAGTATAGTATGACTGTTGAATACATATAGTATAGTATTACTGTTGAAAATATGTACACGAATATATAATTATAAAGTAAGAAAGAGAGAGGAATGTCGTATTATATATCTATACATCTATACATATATATAAAACTGAAATTGTCTGTGTATGTGTGTCCTAATTTTTTGCAAAGTCTATACAAATCCACATTTCTACTTCGATTGACTTCAAACTTGCATTTGTATATTCCTTGCGGTCTAAAAATATTAACTGCAGCTTTTATTTTTCAATTTTCTGTGGTTAAAGGGGTGTTAGGCGCCGGTTAGCGATCTCTCTCTCTCTCTTTCTTAGTCTGTCTTTTTAGATAGATACATAGCTATAACGTCGCGCCCTTATAATATATGTCTGTATGTCTGCTGTCTGCATTACGACATTATGAAAACATTATTCTAATTACTGACGTATTATCTTCGCTATTTTCCGTTCATTGCCAGGTAACGTCTTCACGAACCAAAGTATCGTCTTCCTGTTTTCCTTCGGTTGCAACGTTTTTCGAAATATTTACCTCTGCGTTCACAGATTGATTTTTTTTAGTTTCAGAAGATCCCGTTAAGGGTGAAAGCAGCGATTCTTTGCTTAAACTTTAATCTGTTATTTTAATATATATATATTTATAATTATATATTCGTGTACAGATATTTTTGCATACACAAAAACAAAATATAAACAAACGTATTTATTTCACGAAAGTACAGACGGCTTATCGTCATTGTTACTGCCGATATGACACCCAAAAAGTCCCACTACCTTTGGCACAAGGCCAGCAATCACATAGTCAACGGTTCGGAAATCACATGTATCACTGACGAGTTTGCTCCTTACTCTCCCAGTTAGTCTTAGTGTACCTCGTCCGGCTTTTAGGTCATGCCCCGAAGGAAGAGATACTCCATTGGCCGAAATACTGCGAAAGCGGCAAGAAAAAGAACAAGACGGGCAAACGAATCGTCAGTGGAATCTGCTATGTTTAGAAGCCCGAACAACGCCGGGCCATTCTGCTAGTATTATATATAATAAAGTACCAGTAATGTACTAGGATAACTGGTGGCCTTGTGCCAAAAGTAGAAACAATTATACTTCTTTTTTATACAACAGTAAATAACATGTTTGTGTATGTATATATACGTATAAAGGAATGATGTCATAAAATGTACAAATTAATAATACTAACACTATATATATATAATTAAGTTAAAAACTCTAAAAACCGGTTTGTCTGTGTGTTTACATACAGAATAGCTGGACACTCACAGTAAAGTGTCCAGTGAAAAACTCGGTACATCTACATATGTACACGTGTGTGTATTCATATGCATACTAGTATTTCAGTATACATATGTGGATGTACATTTTTAACTTAATTGTTTAAGCGTCAGTCATACAAAAGTGAGTTACAAACGAAACGAAATTTAATTTCGTTTCGTTATTTGTTTTTATCGTCTCCGCTGAACCGGTATGTACTCACGCTCTATGCAAATTAGTCTGCCCACTACTAATTTTCATAGAAAAAGCATATAACGATATGTGCTTTTACGATTCTCTAGAAAGGCCGGAAGATAGGTAAATATTGCTGATGAGATGTAACAACATCGAAACTAGTCCAATATTCCTTGTCTGGCTTTCTGGAGAATAGAGGAAAGGTGTTTCCTCGAAAACCAGTATGACTCTAAAAACCGGTTTGTCTGTGTGTTTACATACAGAATAGCTGGACACTCACAGTAAAGTGTCCAGTGAAAAACTCGGTACATCTACATATGTACACGTGTGTGTATTCATATGCATACTAGTATTTCAGTATACATATGTGGATGTACATTTTTAACTTAATTGTTTAAGCGTCAGTCATACAAAAGTGAGTTACAAACGAAACGAAATTTAATTTCGTTTCGTTATTTGTTTTTATCGTCTCCGCTGAACCGGTATGTACTCACGCTCTATGCAAATTAGTCTGCCCACTACTAATTTTCATAGAAAAAGCATATAACGATATGTGCTTTTACGATTCTCTAGAAAGGCCGGAAGATAGGTAAATATTGCTGATGAGATGTAACAACATCGAAACTAGTCCAATATTCCTTGTCTGGCTTTCTGGAGAATAGAGGAAAGGTGTTTCCTCGAAAACCAGTATGACTCTAAAAACCGGTTTGTCTGTGTGTTTACATACAGAATAGCTGGACACTCACAGTAAAGTGTCCAGTGAAAAACTCGGTACATCTACATATGTACACGTGTGTGTATTCATATGCATACTAGTATTTCAGTATACATATGTGGATGTACATTTTTAACTTAATTGTTTAAGCGTCAGTCATACAAAAGTGAGTTACAAACGAAACGAAATTTAATTTCGTTTCGTTATTTGTTTTTATCGTCTCCGCTGAACCGGTATGTACTCACGCTCTATGCAAATTAGTCTGCCCACTACTAATTTTCATAGAAAAAGCATATAACGATATGTGCTTTTACGATTCTCTAGAAAGGCCGGAAGATAGGTAAATATTGCTGATGAGATGTAACAACATCGAAACTAGTCCAATATTCCTTGTCTGGCTTTCTGGAGAATAGAGGAAAGGTGTTTCCTCGAAAACCAGTATGACTCTAAAAACCGGTTTGTCTGTGTGTTTACATACAGAATAGCTGGACACTCACAGTAAAGTGTCCAGTGAAAAACTCGGTACATCTACATATGTACACGTGTGTGTATTCATATGCATACTAGTATTTCAGTATACATATGTGGATGTACATTTTTAACTTAATTGTTTAAGCGTCAGTCATACAAAAGTGAGTTACAAACGAAACGAAATTTAATTTCGTTTCGTTATTTGTTTTTATATATATATATATATATATATATATATATATATATATATATATATATATATATATATATATATATATGTACACTATATATATATATGTATATATGTACATTATATATATATATATATATATATATGTATATATAATTAAGTTAAAAAAATTACATCTACATATGCATACTGAAATACTAGTGTGTATATGAATACACACACGTATACATATGTATATGTAACAAGTCTTTCACTGGTTGCTTTACTGTGAGCACCCAGCTATTCTGTATGTAAACACACAGACAAACCGGTTTTTAGAGTCATACTGGTTTTTGAGGGAACACCTTCCCTCTATTCTCCAGAAAGCCAGACAAGGAATATTGAACTAGTTTCGTTGTTGTTACAACTCATCAGCAATATTTACCTATCTACCGGCCTTTCTGGAGAATTGTAAAAGCACATATCGTTATATGCTTTTTCTATGAAAATTAGTAGTGGGCAGACTAATTTGCATAGAGTGTGAGTACGCACCGGTTCAAGCGTCAGTCATACAAAAGTGAGTTACAAACGAAACGAAATTTAATTTCGTTTCGTTATTTGTTTTTATGTATATATATATATATATATATATGTACACTATATATATATATATATATATATATATATATATATGTACACTATATATATATATATATGTATATATGTACACTATATATATATATATACACTATATATATATATATATATACACTATATATATATATATATATATATATATATACACTATATATATATATATATGTATATATATACACTATATATATATATATATATATATATATATATATATATATATACGATATTAAATAAATGGAAACTACATTTATAAAACCATATTTATTTCATTATATATATTTCAGGGATATCATATTAACAATATGCTATGCCTTCCTCAGACAAAATACAATATAGACAGTTTTATAGATAAATAGATTTGACATACCGTTCAACATCGACTTGTATTTGAAAAGTTGATATGGCAGTGAAAATTGTAAACAGAAAGAAAGAAAGAGAGAAAGAAGGAAAGAAAGAAAAGAAAGAAAACGAAGAAAAAGAAGAAAAAGAAGAAATGCATGTAACAAAATAGAGAGATGGAAAGATAGATAAAGAGAAGAACTTCATGTAAAGAAACAGAGAGAGATATATATAGAGAGAGGAAATAGATAGAGATAGATATATATAGAGAAAAGTAGGTAGTTGGACATCCGTTGAATAAACGTATCAATGATACATTTATTTATTTATTTATTTATTTATTTAGCTCTAGTATTAATGTAAGGGAGATATATGTGGTTAGGAGAGAAACCAGCTGTTATATAGAGAGAAAAATGAAAAGTAACCAGACATAGGCGAGGCATAAAAACCCTATGTTTTAATGTAGAAGTATTAGTATGTATAAAAACCAGGCACTATAATGTAAATATCAGTATTCCTGAATGAGGTTAATATGATATCCCTGAAATATATATAATGAAATAAATATGGTTTTATAAACATAGTTTCCATTTATTTAATATCGTAAATATACTCCAAATACATGTTGAGTGCTTTTATATCAGTTATAAATATTTACTAGTTGTAACCCAACAATTTAAATATAACTTTCCATATATATATATATATATACACTATATATATATATATATATATATATATATATATATATATATATATATATATATATATATATATAAAGAAAAAGCGATGAAATCGAAAATGCAACTGGAGTCTTATTTTTTTTTTAAATATATATATTTATTTGGTTTCTTTACCGGTTTCACAGTTCTTCTGCTTTTCAAAAGGTGAGTTGAGATGGAGGGTCTGTGGTTTTTCTCACATCTGGTTGGTCTCTGAATGTTACTTGTTTTATATGGAAAAAGTGGCTCGAAATGCCAGGTTTTTCGAGAAGTAATTTGATTGGTTTGTCAATAATTATAATAAATTTCGCGCCAGTTCGCGTTACAATAGTTCTTCAAATAAGAGGGGGGAGGGGTTGTCACAGGTTTTTTTTTCATATATGAGTGTTTGAATTTCTTTTTACTTGAAAAAAGGGGCTCACGAAGGCTTTTTTTTTGGTTGGTTATAAATGAAATTATGGCTGTCACGTGAACAAGTTTTCATTAAATTTTCGTGCCCTTATTTGGAAATCCATTCTGTAGCCTGCGTGAACACCTCAGCCTGCGTGAACACACAATACCCCACAGACCTTAAATTAAGACCAATTGTAGCGGGCCCACAATGTGAAACACACAGACTGAGCAACTTTATAGACATACTACTGAAACCAATACTGAAACACATACCAAGCCTTGTAAGAGACGATCTGGACCTCTTAAACCACCTCCCCAAACATGTCAACAACGACACTATTATTGTGTCTTTCGATGTAGTGAATCTCTACACAACGATCCCACACCAATACGGACTAGAAGCAATAGGATTCTGGCTAGAGAAATATCCCAATGAGATACCTGACAGAATATAAAAAAACTTCATCACCGAGGGATTAAAATTCATCTTACAGAACAACTTTTTTGATTTCGATGGCAATACTTACAAGCAAATATCGGGGACTGCGATGGGTACAAAAGCCGCTCCAACTTATGCCAACTTAGTCATGGCATACTTAGAAGTCCAGATATATGAACAGTCCAAATCAAAATACGGATTGAACTTCCACAAATATTTATCAGAGAATTGGAAACGCTACTTGGATGATTTCCTCATTCTTTGGTCCCACACACTCGACCAACTGAAGGATTTCAAAAACTTAATAAACGGCATCAATAACCACATCCAATTCACAATGGAATACAGCCAAGATCAACTCCCATTTCTGGACATCTTAATCTTAAAAAAAGACACAAATATCGAAACTGACATACACTACAAACCAACAGATTCCAAACAATATCGGCTATTCACCTCCAACCATCCAAAGTATACGAAGACGAACATTCCTTTAACCTAGCAAGAAGAATTTGCACAATTGTCTCCAATTATGAAACGCGAAATAAAAGACTTCAAGAATTAAAGGAAATTCTACTCGAGAGAGAGTACCCACTATTACTAATAAATAATGGAATAGAAAGGGCTAAAGCAATAGGCATTGATGAATTACGGAAACAGAAACAAATTCAAGGTACGCCCAATATTCTATCATATATCTCAACACACAACCCAAGAAATGCGGAAGCTTACAACACTATTCACAAGAACATCCCACTACTAAAACAAAACCCAAGAATGAAAAAAGCCCTTGAAACACACAAAATAATCAAAAGCAAAAGAATACCAACATCACTGAAAACATTACGCACCAATGCCAAATTACCTACCACAAACCCACAACCAAGTATCAAAAAATGTGGTCGCTCTAATTGTGGAACCTGCACTCACCTCATTGAAGGCAACACGTATACATTTAAATCAGGACAACATTTTACTGTAAAAAATCACTTCACTTGCTCATCAAAAAATCTACTTTATGCCATTAAATGTAAAGGATGCAATAAAGATTATATAGGACAAACTAAACTCACACTCAGAAACAGAATGACAGTTCATCGCCAACAATTACGAGATCCAACCACGAGACAGATACCACTAAGTGCACATCTAGACATTTGCGCAAGTAATAAGACACCCAAATTCCAAGTCTTCCCATTTTACCTTTGCGCTAACAATACAACAGAACAAATACGAATAAATAAGGAAAATATGTTTATTCAAAAATATAGACCAGCATTAAATATGGTTTAATATACATTATGTCAACACCATAATATGACATACACACACACACATAACACCTTCTACTTTAGAAAATAAAAACCCGAACTAAATAAACCTTAACATACGTTTGCACTGACAATACAACAGAACAAATACGAATAAGTAAGGAAAATATGTTCATTCAAAAATATTCCTACTAAAGGAATCATTTTCCCACACACACACACACACACACACACACACACACACACACACACACACACACACAATATATATATATATATATATATTCTCTTCATCTTAACATGCTAACCATACTCCCACACACATAACACCCATACATACACAT
>OZ024740.1:355365368-355567868 GCA_964016885.1 Eledone cirrhosa
TCCCAAGGTTAGCTTTGCCTTTTATCCTTACGTGGTTGATTAAATAAAGTACCAGTAACACACTGGGTAATTTGCTGGCCTTGTGCCAAAAGTAGAAACAATTACATACGTATGTGTATATCATATATATATGTTTGTATATATGTGTGTGTATGTGTGTGTGCATGTGTGTATGCATGTATGTACATATAGATATATGAAATAAACTAGAGGAAATTTTCTTTTTTGTTCTGCAAATAGATCATTTTGTTTGATTCAAGCGTGAAATTGTATACGTAAATATAGGGAAAGCTGTCCTCGTGTTGTGTGTGTGTGTGTGTGTGTGTTTTCGTTTTAACACCATCTTCAAAACAATGCAATTTTGAGTTAATGCGCTTTCAATTATTTCATTTGTTCTCGTTCCAGCTCATAAATTTGCTTTACTTTCATTAATAATCAATACAGACAACTAGACGCACTGGTGTTTTATATGGACACTTTTTATATGTCAATGAAATACGCACTTAGGGATTATTATTCCCATTAACAAAGGATGGTTTCTCTTTTATCGTGAACATATAACTTAAGATTCCGGTGAGAACCACCAGATTTTATTGGGAATAAAACGTTTAAGAACTTCAGCGATTTTTCCTGGTGGCTGGTAATAGAATCATTAAGATGCCTGACAACAATGGCTAGCTGTCTTTTATGTAGCCAGGCGACGAGTATCGTAAAGGATAGATGAAGTTAAGATGAGCTGTGTTCGCACCCCTGTTTCGATTCCAGGGTGGAGACATTTCTGTTTATTTATGTCACTAGTTCTCTTGGAAATTACTGGGTAAGATTATTAAAATCTCTTTTGAATGTATGTACGTATGTTGACAAAAAGGAAAAACACCGTGGATTTTATTATCGTCTATGCTTGCCGTATTTAGATATGGAACTTTACATTCGGAATTTAAATCACACTGACGTTAACTTTACTTGGTTAATAAAATAATGTACTAGTCAATATAATGCATCAGAAATTTGAATAAAATTATAATAGATTAAAATTTAGATATAACAGAGCAACCATCTAGGTTTGGTGGGATTTTAAAAAAGTAGAGCAAATAACTCCGAAGGCGCTGTCTTCGATGGCACGACAATGCTAGTGAATATAGAATATGATATGATGCAAACCGTGAACATTCATTTTTCAAAGATGTGTAAAAATGATTTAGTGGCAATCACAGTAGAATGAATATCAATAACTAATGACCTGAATCTGGCATTAGCACTCGATTCGCTCATGAAGTCAATTTACTTTACTTATGTTGCTAATGCTTTTGAGAGAAGCACGAATGCATCAAGCACGTTTATCTCTCCCTTTTTTCTATTTTTCTGTTTTCCCCTCTCCATCGAGAAAGATAGGTTGATGCATAACCTCTCTGATGTGGTCAGAAAGAATGGTTGTCGTGAGTTGGCATTATTGAAAATACTAATCAACCCAAATTATTTCTTCATCCTATTTAGCTGTCCACATGCGTGATCTGCGCTAATGGAGACAAACAGTATATCGTTTTTTTGTAACAGATGTCTTCACGTCGTGAAGTCCATGCCAGATTTCCGGATGACCTCTCTCCACCTTCTGCATGTTTGTAATGTGTCGTGGTCAAACGCATGTTTTATTTGATCTAGACCAAAGGTTCTCAACGGGGGGCATATGCACCCCCAGGGGCGTTTTGGAACTCCAGGGGTGAGTTTGGGAGCAAGGGGGCATTAGGGGGGCGTTTGGAGTGCACTGGAAGGCTCTTTACTTTGGTAAGTTTTATAAGCCATATTTGTATGTCTTTGAGACAGCCAGTGTGAATGCATTTGAATGAGCATGCAGACAGCATAACTATAGTCTGGCCGCAGCTGTGAGCAGGTGTGCAGGCGTGTTTAGACATTACCCGGCAATTGAGATCCTAACAATCGAAAAACCCACAGTCAACTGAGTCAAGGACACTTCAAGCGCAGCCAGTTAGAATCTTGTCTTTCCTTCATCGATAACAATGTATTTCATGTCTGAAATTATTGACTCAACCGTAACGAGTTAACACTATGTAGATCTATTTTATTTCCTATTGTATAAATAATATTACAAATAAAAAAATCAAAAAAAATCCCAGAAGCGGGTAGCACACACATCTAGGACCACATACAACACATAATCAGATAATACACACATCTAGGACCTCATACAACACATAAGCAGGTAATACACACATATAAGACCACATACAACACATAATCAGGTAATACACACATCTAGGACCACATGCAACACATAAGGAGGTAGCACGCACATCTAAGACCACACACAACACACAGGCAAGTAATACATACATTTAGGACCACATACAACACATAAGCAGATAATACAAACATCTAGGACCACATACAACACATAATCAGGTAATACAAACATCTAGGACCACATACAACACATAATCAGGTAATACATACATCTAGGACCACATGCAATACATAGCAGGTAATACATATATCTAGGACTACCTACAACACACAGGCAGGTAATACATACATCTAGGACCAAATACAACACACATTGTATCATGTGCTACGGACGACGCAAGAGCAATGGTCGGCCAACATAAGGGTTTCGTCACTCTTCTGAAGAGAGAAAATCTATCTGTATTTGTTGTTCATTGTGTCATTCATCAACAACACTTGGCTGTGAAGAAACTCAGCAAGCCACTGAGCAAGTCCTTGCAGGTGGCCCCTAATGTCATCAATTTTATCAAACGGCATTCCCTCAATGAACGAATTTTCCGGCAACTGTGCCAAGATAATGACGAAGAATTCGTCAAGTTGCTCCTTCATAATGAAGTGAGGTGGCTTTCAAAGGGCAAGTGCCTTACTCACTTCTTTGAACTGTTCGACTCTATCATTGAGTTTCTGCAAGGACGCAACACAGAACTGTACAAGAAAACCCTCGATATGAGGCAAAACTGCGCCTACCTCACCGACATCGTTGACAAATGCATTAGCGTCATTTTGGCTTTGCAGGGGAAGAAGATCACCTTGCTTAAACAAGGAATGCTGCGAAAACATTCCTGGCCAAATTGAATGTCATCGAAAGGAATCTTTGTTGACGGGAATTCTATAATTTTCCTAGTGTCGCCAATGTTCAAAACATTGTAAGTGATGACCAACTCCAAATGTATACCGCTCACCTCCGTGCGCTACAAGAGAGAACATGAGAGAACGGTTTGTCAACCTTTTGCCGATGGACATCCCAATGTGGGTAGCAGATCCCTTCATAGCTAACGTCGATGATTTGGACGTTATATTTCAGGAAGAATTCATTGAACTTCAAGCAGATGACATGATCAAAATTAGATTTCCCAAAATAGGTGAACCCCCTTTTTTGGATGCAAGAGGAAATTCAGCGTCGATTTCCACACCTACATGCAGAGGCTAAGAGATTTGCTCTGCCTTTTCCAAGCTCATACTTAGTCAAGAGGAGGTTTGGTGCTGTTTCCAGACTGCACAGTAAGGCTCGCAACCGCTACAATGTAATTACATGTGGAGATCTCCGGCTACATCTTACGAAAATCCAGCCTGACGTCAAAGAGTTAGCTAGACTCCATGAAGTTCAAGGCTCCCATTGAAATGAGGTCAAAGTTAAAGTAAGTTGATTTATCTGAAAACTTAGATATGCTATTGTTACAAAGAAAACTAACAATTTTTTTTATTTGTAGTTTCAGTCTGACTGGACTGGAAACCATCTACTACAATTCACTTACTCATTTGTTGTATATATTTTACCATTTACTAATAAATATACCCTCCCGCGTGGTCATGAAAACCCTCTTCCGTGGTCTCTAAGCTCACAAAGCAGAGGGGACATCAAGTTAGATATCAACATTTATTCTGTCCATTTCATTAAAGGGAAAATTGGAAAGCTTTGAAATGATATAATTGCCACTTTCTTCCAGATAAGAGCACTCTTTGGATAGAGTTGCTCTTGTATAAAGGTTCAAAATAGCTGGTATCACCTGGTGGGAATATAACAAATTCAACTGGTCCTTATTCATAAAAAAGAACATTTATGTTCCTTTTTTTGAAATTTATATATTTCCTTTCAAGGAATGTATTTATACTCTCAGCTGCCTGCAATGGTATCTTTGGAATATTGTTAATCAATTTTTTAGTAATCTACAGATATCAAAATCAGTAGTATATTGAAAAATGGAAAAATAGGGTAGGGGGGCGTTTCGTGATTTCGAGGGACAAAAGGGGGCGTTTGGCCTAAATGGGTTGAGAACCTGTGATCTAGACCAAAGAATAACTTATTTAGCTTACATGTGGAAAACTAGATCAAATCTTCTCGAAGCTTCGGCTAAGAACAGAAGGGTTGCAACATGGTTGAGCAAATTTATTATAGACTTTAACTTTGAATTAGAGCAATTTCTGGCTTAACATGTTTTTAATAGCTCAATAACAACTTTGTCGATAAGAATTTGGAGCAGGCAGTCATTGGCATTAACAATGACTTCTGCACTCATGCTTCTGTCAACTACCTTGCATAGGCTTCCTGCTCTTCATTCACTGGATTTGAGTAGATGGATATGAGATTTGACTGTTTTGTGAAGAACTTGTTTAGATGTTCGTTCAGAGCCATGTACATATAGATGTGGGCACGAAGAACTGTCTTATAGAAGGCAGAATTTAGAATCTGTCATGTCGAGGTAAAGCCACATACATCAGCCGTGTCACCCATACGTCAATTCTACCACGGTTTTCAATAGACATACTTCGTGTCCTCAGCGTAGCCATCACGTTGCCTAGCTACCCAACTACCCTAGCATGGAATCATCTATGGAACCCAGCAACTGCCCATTCACCTATAAAAATATGTTCAAAGCAATTCTATTTATTCTTTTCCAACGACCAATCTCTTCAACTTGGATGCTTGTAGAATCACAGGTAGAATTGCAGATCACACTGGTGCAAATGTGCAACTTCTGACAGCAGCGACAGTGCAACATCATGCGTCGAAAATTGACCAAATGATACGAGTGACTTAAAGCCATTACAACCAGCTCTGTTCTCTATTATACTCTTCTACCGACAGTAGGGATCCATCTTAAGGTAGTCACGTTATAAATCTCAGAAATCCCTTTGATGTTGACCTAGAATTCTTGTGATCTTTTAAGAAGCCTAAATTTTGGTTTGCTGTATGGCTTGATGGACGAAATGTATGAAATGGCTTCCTTTGAAACATTGGCTTTCTAATACAATATGTGTTGTCTTTCCTATCAACTGTGCCGTTAGTGAAGCTTTTCTTACCAACATTAACCAACACAATTATTAGCTTAGCTGTTTCCTAAAGCATTGACTGCATTGTACTCAAGAGTTCTATGAATGAAGATCTATTAGTTAGTTTCTTGTTGGTGACGTGATCAACGATAAATCTGTGAATTTTCTAGGGCTGTGTCCGGGATACGTGTGTGTTGCCTGTTTGGGTTGGTTTTGAAATTATACATGATGATCTAGCTCCATACAAATACCGATTGGTCCATTGACCTATGCCTCATCTCTGTTTGTATTTCCTCTTCACGTCCTACTGAAATCCAACTTATATGACTGTACAAATCTGGTAGAGTATCGTCTGCCATGCTCAATGCGATAACTATGCCAGACTGTTTCTTCTCGTCAGTGAAGTTTGCAATACTTCTGAATATTTGTTTAGATGTTTTGTAGAGCATATTTATAATCTCCACGTCATTCGCATTGTCTTCTATCATAGACACGTGGTCTATATAGTTTTCGTTGAATTCTGGACAGTAAAAAACTGATGGCTGTCGCTTGTCTTTCTGCATTACGAACTTCACAAATGTATATTTTGCTAATCTCTCAATATTTTTACAGAAAAAAACAAACAAACAAAACATAGTGAACCTGAGTAATTTGATTTGTTGATTTGTTTTATCTTCTTTTAGTGGCTTAGAAAATAGCAACTGTGATGTATTGGCAAATGTTGGTTCCAAAGATAAATAAAGTGAAGTTAAACTATCCTCATTCATATAATGGTCTATATAACACCAGAGTTTTACCTACTTCAGCCTACAACAAAGAAACGTCGAAGAACGTATTTTTCAGACGGAAATATATATTCTACTGTTTTATTTGTTCCAGCCATCCGGCTGAAGCCATGCTGGGGTACAGAAAATAAATGCCTTTCAATAACAATACTGATGCAGAATAATCAGTGTCACTTATTGTGACCAAATCAACAAAGACTTTCTGCTGAGAACATATCCACCGAAACTGTAGGATATCGTGACTGAATAGACTACATTTGCATCCACAAAATCTCTGGCAGCATGATCGTATAACAAAAAATGAACACAATCAGATAATAATCAGAAGAAAAAACTAAGTCTATCAAGTTGCCAGATCTATGTTTTAATATTACAGGCTAAGAAGGGCAGTGGATTGACATTATCGGTGGTGAATCAGAAACCAATATTATAGGCTGAGGTATTAAAAGAATCGCTGGCGGTATTTAGTTACAACAATTTACTTTACAAGTCAATGGAAAAATGATGTTACTTCTATCAGGAGTTATGACTAGCTGACTTGTAGTAAAAATGTCTATACAAAGACCGTAGAGCAGCAAATTCTATTTACTTTAGCCACTAACTACTTACTGTAAGTTAAATATAAGACAGTAAGCATACACATACACTAGGCCCTAACACAGAGGAGCTGAACTTCCAAAGATCCAAACAAGGTTAACCATACATTTTATACTTTCGTGGTCGTTGAAATAAAATCCTTGTTAAACTGGAGATTGTTTTAATCGACTAGAGCCATCTCCCAAATTTAAGACCTTGTGTTCATGATAGAAATCAATAATTCGAGGACCGGCTGAAAAGTTCATAGGCTGACCAGGACACCTTCATGGAATGACCAAATAAGGTTTATTTTTCAACACAATCCTTGGGAAGAAACAATGCCGTTATTAATAAGAGTTGAAATTAATGCATGTTAGATTTTACAGCTCTAGCATCAGTCCTCATAGTCAGCCTATGAACTTTTCAGTCAACCCTCGTACATGCCAAGAAAACATTTCATTTGATAAGCAAGGCAAAATAGCTTACTGTCTATTGAATCAATGAGGGAGCCTTTGTCTGGTTGCTTGACCTCATGAAATAGCAGTCAAATTCCTCTCGAATCACGCCCTACCACTTTAAAAATGGAAACACACATTTGATAATAAAGGTCTAGATATATATTCTAAAAATAAGCATCACGCTTATATATACGTTCTCACCTTCTGAGTGCAGGGAGTGAATTTTATCAGGGTACCAGCACTAAAATGATTGTCTCACTTTGACACAGCTGACGAGACCTCCCGACCCTTTGTTTTGCATGATTTCCATGACTGGATCCCCATCCTATCACCAACAACACTTTGTCTTTAATCTCTTAACGTATATATTATGTATGAGAGAACGAGGTATCACTTTAAAAGGTTTTTATTCCAAATTGAACGTTACATATGTTTCACAGATGATCGGTTCGAGGTCTTTATCGATATGATAGACCTGACTCCAGTATCGATCTGCTCATCAGAAGTGTAGATTTAAATCAAAAATGTATATTTCCACATATATATATATATATAAATACACACATATACATGTATGTATACATGTATGTATCTGTGTGTGTGTGTGTGTGTATGTGTGCATATGTGTGTGAGCATACACACAGAAGATTATAAACAACGTTGGCCCAAAGAGTATGTTTGAACTTACTACTGAGAGAAACATAATGAAAACCTAAACGTCTTCTTGCATTTCATACCACCATTAAACATAGTATTTGCTGAATCACTTCCAAACTCCTTGCTACCTTAAGAGAACTTCAGAAATATCTTAATCAATAAGAATCTGAATACTGTCTTGATTAATCAATGTATTGATTATAAGTCAAGCTTAATAATTCAGTGATTATTGCATTGAATAAAATGACTTGAAACTGTTTACTTGTATGGTATATTTGGCTGTTCCATTTGCAGAGAACACACAATCTGTTGATGTCACTGCAAATCAAAGTTATATAATAAAGATTGAATGCTATGAATAAGTATTGCCGTATTGCCATAGTAACTGATTCATATATTTCAGATCGACAAACAGAATACAGAGAAGGAGACACGTAGAAGCAAGAAAATAGAACTATGGAAACCAAACAGTATACAACTTTACTAAAATGGATGCTTATTATTCTTAATATTTTCCTTCATGAAACACAGTAAGTTTAATTTCTTTTTAAAATTATTCACATTTTATTATGTCGTATAAAAAAGAATTTGTAAACAATAGAGTATTTAAATGAAGTCGTAAGTTTCTAAATGTTGAAGATCTGATCTTGAGCAGTCATGAGCAATCTGTGACCCATTTGAGTTTCTGAATGGCATGCCCAATGAAAAATTATCTTGAAGTTTTTAGTAGTGCGGCACAGCTCATTGCTCGAAAAATGTTGGTCATACCTGACCTAGAGTGCAATTCCAGCTGAATAAAGGTATATTACTTGGCGAGCCTAGTCTGCAAAGCAGCTTTGATTCCCACTTGGATTCTTTACTTACATAACAGGTGTTACACAGTCAGTGGTATTGGCACACTAGCCTCTTTGCCAGTTCAGCCTACATTTTCACCTTATTCCATACTATCCATACGATTCTACAAATGTCAGCAATTTCTCATTTTCAAACATAGAAAAGACCAATATGGCTGTTGAGCAGGACCCCGAAAAACATTTTGCAACAAGACTGCTTTTTCTTCAAAACTCAAAAAGGCTGAAAAAGTTTTAAAGGAAGACTTCAGATATTCACCCACCTCTCCTCAGCTTCCCAGGCTCCAGACTGATAGAGAGCGTGTTTTAGATGCCTTGCAGATATGTACAGATATGTATTACTTTCTTCTCTCTCACTGTTCTATAAGGGAAACACTAGTAGTGTCATGGTGCAACATAGCAGTGGAGTGGACTACTGCACCACTCTAAATAACAACGCTGATAACTGGAAAGAAAACTAACAACAGCAACAGCAGCAACAGTAACAACAACAGCAACACCAAAGGCAAAAATAAAACAACACCAATTACATAAACAGTAACACATACACCATCCCTGTACTGCATAAAACCACATGAGCAAGTCATTCATGAAAAGAACAAAACAATACTATAACACTTTCACAATAAAAATTAAATTCTTTAGTCTAATATTGCAAATTTTTACGATTTATTCATTACTATAAACTTTTAAATTTACAATGTTTTAAAACACTTTCTGCTAAATCATTATAGGATGTTAAAAGATAACTGAGTGAAAGTTTGTGCCTCAAGGTTGTCAATAAATAGGTTAACATAATTGTGATCTTGTAATATAACCCTTTCTTTTATCACTATGAGGCCTTTCTGTGAAGGTGTGTGGATAGGTACTTCTGATGTTCTAGTCACAATCATATGGTTGTGAATTCAATTCCAAGCACTACATTTTGTCCTTGAACAAGTCATTTCTTGTTGCTTCAGTTCACACAGCTCGCAAAAATAAGTTGTACTTGTTCAAAACACCAGCCTTGCTACACATTGTGTCACACTGAATCTCCCTGAGAACTATAATAAAGGTACATGTGTCTATGGAATATTCGGTCACGTGCAAGTTAATTTCTCAAGCAAGCTGTTCTGTTGTTCAAACAACTAGAAGTCTCCTCTATTGGTTGGATGTGATAGAAACTACTGGGTTTTTTTAATGTCATTATCATAGCTATTTCATGGTCGAATGGTTAAGATGTTCACTTTGCAATTATTAGGTCCCAGGTTTTAACCAATTGCGTGGTATCTTAGGTGAGTGCCATAGCCTTAACCCTTTAGCATTTATATTACTCTATATTTACTATTATATTTTCATGGTAAAAGCTTTATCTTACATAATTATCTCACATAATATCGAATCTATGAGATTTTGATATTATGTATTTTGAGAACAATACTTTAACATCAGTATGAGTGGCTGGTTATGACCAGTTTGAACAGAAAGAAGGTAGAGAATTCTGGCTGGATATGGCTAGTTTAAATGCTAAAGGGTTAAGTCAACTGATGCAATATGAATGAAACTGAGTAGAGAGAAACTTCTCAGTAACTCATTGGATGTACTGTACCAGTATTTCAAAGGGCCAGCCTTCACGCCCTCTTTCACACTGAATATCCCTGAGAAGTATGTTAAGCTACACTTGCACATTAATTTCATGAGCAGGCTGTTCCTTTGTTCAAACAAATGGAACAGTCATCATCGAAACCGACGAAGGTCCAACACATGGGGTCATTCTCTATAATGGAAAAGAAACCAATATTTCTAAGAGGAAATTCATATCATGTAAGTTTTTGTTTTATTTTATTGTTGTTTTTTTGCTTGCTTTTTTTGCATGCTTTTTTTTTTCATCCGAACAGGTGTAGCAGTGAAAATAGTAGTGCAATATGGAAAGAGATAACAAAGTTTATGTCTGGGAGTAGTTACAACCGATATTTGAGACCAGAAGCAGATACAGGTAAGTGTACAAAAATCAGTGAGCAGCATTCTCAGAATATCCGACACAATTTTAGACATCTAAACACAGTGTAGTGGTAGCAGTGTTTGTGGTCATTGTGGTGGTGGTAGGTTGGGTGGTGGTCTGTTGATGGTAGTAGTGAGGCCTAGTTGAGAAATTGAACCATCAGGTATGGTTTCTGGAGTCCATTACCTATCCAATCAACCATTTACCACTTTCTGTTAATAATTAGTAATGAGAAAATGGTGAGAAAAGACTGATGTATTCAATGATTGCAACACTGGTATAGACCTCCATCACTTTTGACAATGAGCAGTTGTTTGATCAACAGCCTGCTCATGAAATTAAGGTGTAAGTGACTGAGCATTCCACATTCACACGTTTCTTAATGTAATAATCATTGAGATGATTCAACGTGACATGGTGTGTGATAAGACTGACCCTTAAAAGTACAAGTTTATTCCATCCGACAGGCTATTAAACAGTTTTTGTCTGTCTAATTTCCTTCACAAGACAGCAGTTGACTTATAGTTTTATATATGTGATACTTGCCTAAGATGTCACACAGTGGGATCGAACCTGGAACCTACTGTTTGAAAAGCAAACTTCATAGCCCTGCAATGGCAATGATAATAGCAACAAAACAATAGCTTGTATCACATACAACCAACAAACAATTTTCAAGGAAATATTGTAATAGCATAGTAAGATGCAGACTAGCAGCCACGCAATATGAATTTGAAATTACCTCAACCCTTTAGCATTTGCATTACTCTATATTTATTATTGTAATTTCTCGGTAAAAGCTCTACCTCACATAATTATCTCACATAATATCGAATCTATGAGATTTTAATATTATTTATTTTGAGAACAATACCTTAACATCAGTATGAACAGAAAGAAGTGAGAGAATTCTGGCCGGATATGACTGGTTTAAATGCTAAAAGGTTAAGGAAAGGGTTCTCCATCAGTGTTGGTAAAAATTGTAAAGGGCCCTCAACTCTTAATGGAGATGTAGGCGTGCCATCCTAACACAAAGTGTGTCTTTGTTATTTTAAACCTGGCGAAGCACATCCTTCTCCAGGTCAGAACACAGCCAATTTCTTCCAGAGAATGAATGGATTTCAATACTGAAGCAGTGCTAAGTTTACTCTCAGACTTTTTTGATTCTCAATTTTGTTTCCTTAGTTGGAACTTATTTTCTAGGTCTTTAATGGATTCAGCTATAAGGACCAGATCATCTGCATAGAGAAGTTCTGATAGGCAGCTAGTCTTAAACTCATCTGTTATAGCTTGGAGGACTATAATGGATAGTAGTGGGCTAAGAACTGAACCTTGATGAACTCCTTCATATACCTCAAATTCCTCACTAAACTCATTTCCTACTCTCACTTTGCTAACATCTCCTCTGTACATGACTTGCACTGCTCTCACCAACCATTCTTCTACACCTTATTTATTGACATTGAAAGAATGAAACGAAAAATTGAACATGGTGTGACTTGAACACAGAGCACAGTGAGTTGAAACAAATACTGAGGCATTTTTAATTTGACGCCCTGACGGCTTTGCCATTTTGATACCTTAGATATTGGGAGGTAGTTAATATAGAAAAATTATATCTTATATATTCAAGTAAAAATCGACTCCCTATATTTTGCCCCCAAATTCGAATCAACCCCAGCGCATTAGTGATACTTTTCTTATCGACCCCGTAAGGAAGAAAGGCAAAGCTAACCTTTATAATGATTTGTAATGATTTCTTACACTCTTTTTGTTTTTCTTTCAGGAAATATCACAGTTGTATTCTTAAATGTATTTGTTGAAGCTGTTGGAGAAATGAATGCCAATAAGGTAGATAGTTATCAAATGTTTCTTGTTGACTAGGTAAAAAGACCCTATATTTTAAGGGAGAGAATATTGAAGGAAGGAACACCTGCAGTAATTTAAGGGTAGGCCAAGGAAAGGTTTCATCTTATGATTGAAATTTAACTCAGTCAGGCTTTACCAGAATCTTACTGTATAATGTCCATCTCTTAAAGTCGCCAAAATATTCTAATCTTTCTTCCTATTTAGACAGTGTTCTTAACCTTGAAATAGCACCATATGATTAAAGGTGTTTAGAAATTGTGGCTATTTTTGTGTAACACTCAAAAAACAGACAAACCTATGATCAAATGGGGTTTAGATGCTGTAGCTGTTGTATATCTCTCATAAAGAAGACTTATAGTGTGAAATGCATTTAGAAATTTTGTTTGCTATTGTTTAACCTTGATAAAGCTGACATATGATCAAAGACACATTCAAACATAATCTATGCTGTTCTTTTAGTTTTTCAGCTCTGCATTATCCAATGCAACCTTCCTTCTTTTGAGATTTTATAGTGTGGTTTGAGTGATATTTGACTGCTATTTCCAGCAGGTCTCATAACCAAGCAGAGACTCTCATAGAAATTTTGTTAGCTTGTTGACACTTTTCTGTTGAAAAGGCATCTTTATTCTAATATAATTTCTGTCTGTACTCTCCTCACCAACATCTATATATATATATCAAACAGAAGATGTTTGTCTGTGTAAATCCCTAAAACTCGAGAAGTACCCGACCGATTTTTTTTCAAACTTTACACATGCATTACTTATATTTTTTGAAATGCAATGGGATAAAAAAATTTTAGTCGAAAAACCTCATTTTTTAGGCATTTTTAGGCTCTTTTGAGGAGTAACTTAAAGATAATCCAGCCAGTTTCCTCAAAATTTGTGGGCAACCAGTCCCCTCGCATTGCTGTGGACAAAAAAAATTTCCGATTCCATTAATGGTTTCTAGGAAATTTACGAATTAGCATTGGGCATTACATGCCATTTTCCTTTTCAATATAAACGCTACATTGTAAGTAGCGTATAAAAATTTGGTTTATTTAACAGAGGACACAACACTTACTTACTTTTAAGCAGGACCATTTTTGGGGGATTGAGGAAATGAGGAGGACCTTAAAATTTTTGTTGGCGTCCTGTTGACGCTTTGTGCTTTCATCACACGCAAATCCGGGCCCTGTGTACGTTGCTGTGTTATTGACACCATAAAACTCATGTCTGTGCTACTTCTACTAAGACACCCTTTGTTGCACCTACACCGCATTATGAATGCCCTGCGCAAGTACGCCGAACAGCAGTTGTGCTAATTCCGCAGTGACCTCTTTTGTCGCACCTTTGTTGCTGTGTAAATGCAGGGCAACCAGTGCCGCCCAGCATTTGTGCTAATTGCACTATGACCCTCTTTTGCTGCAGCTGCATTACCACACTGATTTCGTCATCTTAATATCCTTACTTAAGCGTACATTCCTACTTGGTTTTCACACAATTGACTATGTTGCTCCTTCAGACTGACGTGTGTTCCCCATCCTTGACGTAATTCGTGAACAGACTTATGACATACATGCCCCACAACACTTATTTACTCCTTTCGCATACATGATTTCCGCACTCAACCCATTGACACTGCTACTACTAGATTCGACCTGCTGATGTTCTATGTTTCCAGTAGATGAACTATCATTCCCTGAGAATAAGGGAATTTAAAAAGTACACAGCTACATTCCTCAATCTTTGCGTATGTGTGTTGCTATTTCATGTTTCCTACCCCGTGCTAGTCTTTATATAAAAATCTCTTTTTATCCTTATCGCAAGTCTATATTTCAAATAGAACCTGTCTCTCCCCAACATCTTTGTAAATGCATGCATGGTCGTGTAACTCCCAAGGGAATCATAGAGGTGCCATATTGACATTCAGCATTTCTAAGGCATTTTTTAAAACCTGGCAGAGCCAATTCCTCTCCAGGCTTGAACACAGCAGATTTCGTCCAGAGAAGGATAGAGAGAGTGAGAGAATGAAAGTGAGAAAGAGATATTGAGGAAGAACCGACTCCAGTACTAGACTGGTACTTTATTTTATTGACCTTGAAAAGATGAGAGGTAATGTTGACCTCATCAACATTTGAACTTGGAAGCAACTACAGCATACTAATAATAATAATAATAATGGCTTCTGATTTAGGCACAAGGCCAGCAATTTTTAGGAGGAGAGGAAAGTCGATTAAATTGACTCCAGTGCATTATTAGTGCTTTGACCTCATAAGGATTAAAAGCAAAGCTAACCTCAGCAGTATTTTAACTCAGAATGTAAAATGTCCAATGCTCTACCGTTACTACCAATACACCACTCAATCAAAGTTATAATAGAAATGAAATAAGTGATAGTAAAAACATTTTAAATATATAGATTAAACTAAGCTGGTGTTAATACGGAATACTGAGGTAGATAAAAAATGCAGGGTAAAACTATGGTAATAAAGTAAATGGTATAGCTAAGGATAGTAGTCATCCCAGTCTAAAAGACTACAAAAATAGTTTATCACTATAAACAATAGTTAAGAAAATCGGAGATGGAAAAAGTGGACAGAGACGCTAGTGAGAAATCAAGCCCAGCATCTCTTAGATGCCAAGCATGTGCATTAATCATTACACTAAGCTATCTTTCAGAAGATTTTAATCCTGTAGCTAGAAGTGTGAACATCCAGTTAACTTAAGAATCATTGAGAATTGAGACATAGTCGTCATAGTGTAAATGATTATAACAAGAGTTTCTTGATTTTCTCAACTATCATTTATAGAGGCTGACTAATATTATAGTTGGTATGTCTATATTTCATATAAGGTTGGTAGTTAGAATAGGGAATGTCAATAGCTGAAGCTTACAGTGGAGCATGATATATTTATATGATAGATGTGGGATAATTGATAAAAAGGAACTGGCTTAAAAGATGTTTTGTGGATATTATTGTGTGTAGAAAAGGCAGTGGATGATGCAAATCTTGAAGCTGGAGGGCGAATAGACATGTGTATATAGAGAGGTATGGCTGCATTTGGTACAAAATGTGGGATCATATCGAGGGAAAGTATAGACTTGAATTATTTGTAAGTTTTATGGATTTTGTAGTTGCAAGAAAACAATATTTTGGATTGTTCGTTGACTATTAGCTCCTTGACAAATCAAATTCTAAATGTTTCTGCCAAACAAAGTCTCTCTCTGCCTATCCTATTCCTGGTGGAGACTTAGTTCTAGTGAGGGCATTTCGGATTAGGTAACGTGATATATCTTTATTAGGATTAGCAGTATCGGTAATATGCTTTCCAGCATAGTTACGTCTCTTTACGGTCTGAGTTCAAATCCCGTCGAGGTTAACTTTGCCTTTCATCCTTACGGGGTCGATAAAATAAAGTACCAGTAATACACTGGGTAATTGCTGGCCTTGTGCCAAAAGTAGAAACAATTATTAAGGTCCCAAGACTCTGCTGAGAGATAAATCACTTCTAGTATTATTTCTAAAAGAAAAGATATACTGGTTGTACCTGGTTTTGAAGGAGTTAGTGTTGAAGCTGATATATATTTTTGAAGAGTTGGCCATGTTGGTAAACTATTTCTTTGGTAGAGCAATTAATATTTAAAGAGCACGTGGGTTTAGTGTAATTGCAGTCGATGAGAGGGCTAGAGTTAGAATGATATTGTTAAATTTAGAGGTTTGAGGGGGCAATATAATTGTTAAGATTGACAGTAGTTCACTATAAAATACTTACATTAATATTATTGAATATTTCATAACATATATGTTGGGTTTGGAAATATTTTCTTGAAACTGCAATATTTTAAGGTTTTCTTGTGGTAAACCAAACAGTCCTTAAATATTTACTAATTATCAGAAAGGTTGATTAATCTAAGGGATAAAGTCTTACTTAGCTTATTTTGGGTAATTTAACTTCATATGTATATAATGTAGTGCCTCATTTAACTTGCAGAAAGTACAGTCGAAAGACTTTGGAGAGAATAATGGTGTAGAAAAATGTTGACAAATTTCCGTTTGGTTTCTATTTTTTCTAATTCTATTTTTCCTAATTATATTAGTAAAGCTAGAGCTCTCATCCACCCTCTTATTCTTTTCAAAAGCTTTCTTTCATTCTCCTTCCCTTCATCTTTCCTCTTTTTCTTCTTCCCTTCTATATTTTCACAGCCTTCATAGTATGTATGTATGTATGTTCTTCTGATTTTATTATTTTATAAATAAATAAATAAAATAATAAATAAATGAATTATTATTTTATAAATATTCACTAACAGAAAGAGAGAGAGAGACAGTTTCTAATATAGAAAGAAGACTCATTGGAATTTAGACGTCAACTAGCTAATTGCGTATATATGTCTGTGTGCGTGTATGTGTGTGCGTGTGTGTGTGCGTATATGTGTGCAGTTGTGTATGTGTGTGCGGGTATAGATTTTATTGCATGCATGGATCTGCATGTTTTGAAATTATATATGTACATAGGCATATGTTTCTGTATCTACACATATGTAGATGCAGTTATTACATGCTGAATTTCTGAAATATTTTACACACACACAAACATATATACATATTTACCTAGTTGATGTTGTCTAAATTCCAATGAAAGAGTCCTCTTTCTTGAAATACAAGTGATCAAAATGGGGTTCCTCCAAAGGGTCTTTAGAGTAATGTTACTCGATAGAGTGCATAGCTCGGAAATCAGAGAGTTGCTTCAATTGAGAGATCACAGCTCCAATATTACAGTCATGTCATTAGAATGTCTCAGGAAAGGATTGCTTGACAGATTTTATGGACAAAACTAACTGGCAGGAGACCCAGACATAGATCTGAGCAAGATGGTTGGATAACATCCATTAGCTTGGCTGGTCATGCTTGGAGATCCAGCAAGATCAATGATGGTTGCTTCTGACAGGAATTGCAAGACAAAATGTTTGAGGATTCTGCCCCCATGACCCTCTCAGGTGAAGAAGAATAGAAACTCTATTGGTGAAAATTTATAAAATAATAAAACCAGAAGAACATACATACATAATGGCTGCAAACTCTGCTAAGAGTATTGCAATTGCTTGTCAGATTACAGAAAATGGTGCACTTTTAGGCTACAACCAGCCATGTGAAGCTGTAACAGATCTTGAACAAACAATGCCTTGCACTCGACCAATCCCACTCTCTGAGTATTGAAAACACTACCCAAAAAGGAGAACTGGTCAACATCATCGGATACTTCCAAAACTGCAGGGTTTTTTTTTCAGTTTCCCTTTCTTAGAAAGGTGTTGTGATAACAACTGGGGGCCTTTCACTCCCGGGTAAAAAAAAAAAAAAAAAAATTTAGATGGCAGTTGACTCTGCCGAGTTTCTCTGCCCTTTGCCGGGTCTTGTATTTCATCCCACAGGGTGCCCAAATATCATCCTCCTCACCAAGCAAGCTTGGTGGCATTTCCGGTTTAGTCACCGACGACCTGACCATGAGACAGGTTGTACTGGGTTACATGTTGCCAGTAGCACTTGAGAGCAACCTGACTTACCTACATACATACATAGTGTTCCAACTCCTGCATGGCATCAGAGCTGGATTAACTGTTATGCAAAAGAACTTATGCATAGGGCATTAAGTGAAAAGCAGAACCATAGAGATTGTTCAGCTACCAGAATTACCACAGTGCAAATAATGAATTATAATGCTTTTCTATTTTAATTAATAAAATAGTGTGTGCGTGCACGTGTTCTTCTGGTTTTATAATTTTATAAATTTGTAAAGTGGTTGTGTAGGTGTCACAACAAAAAAGCACCCAGTCCACACTATAAATGAGGTTGGTGTTAGGAAGGGCATCCAGCTGTAGAAATCAAGCCAAAATCAGTTCTGTATGAGTAAGACAGGGTCACCTGACCTGGCATTACCCACAACAGGACAACCTGTCTAACCCATGCTAGCGTGGAAGAATGGACATAAAACGGTGATGATGAGAGAGAGAGTTGGTTTCTAACATAGACACAAGACTGTATGAATGTAGGTAGGTAGATAGGTATGTACAGATACATGTATAACTACTTGTAACTACAATGGAACAATTTTATTAATCTTTATATATATATATATGCTATGTGACCAGGGCATATCATCGAATGGAAACTGCATGAGTCATTTTTATTGTTGTTCATGTTATTTTATTCATGTAATTTGTATGATGACTGTTACATAACAGTTATCATTGAAATACTTATAATAACAATTGTGTAACATATAAATGAGGTAAATTCTAACCTACTGATTTCTACTTCATTGTTATACCAATATTCCAATGTACACAGACCTACATGTATACTTTGTCACGTGCTTTATCCTGCATAAACTAGTGTCAGTTGATTAACTAACACAAAATATACCAAATATACCAAGTCTATTTGCAAGCAGGGAAAAGCAGACGTAAAATGATGATGATGATGATATATATATATATATATATATAATTCCATATATATATATATATATATATATAATTCCAGATACAAGTAGGAGTACATCAGGGTTCGGTCCTCAGCCCGCTCTTGTTCATTATAGTCCTCCAAGCCATAACAGAGGAGTTTATGTGTGCAATGTCAATGTGCATATATATATATATATATATATATAATCAAGGTTTAGCAAATAAGAAATTTCAAATTACGAACTGGCGTTATTCAAAATTGTTCCCGAGATGAGAATAAATGAAGTGGAAGTGATTCCTTCAAGTGCCGTGTGTAAAGATAGAAGCAAAGGCAGGGAGGTCAGTCTACTACCACTATAACTAGCAGCAGTCAGAACGACCAAATTTTTTTCTCGACCAAGAGGAGAATAATAATAAAGTATATATCCCTACACGCACAAAGCGCTTAGGGACACATGTATTGTCCAACCATATGCCAATGTGGTTCAATGGCTAGTTAATAAATTAACGAGCCAGAAAATATATAATCAAGGTTTAGCAAATAAGAAAAAGTTTCAAAATAAATTTTTTTAAATTAACTTTACTCACTATGGTTACCTTTACCGAATCGGTTTCGAGTCTCAAAAATAAATGGACAGTCCTTACGGCATCCATTGCAAAGATAAACTCTCATCAGAAGGATCTTTTCACTCGGAGAATATAAAATTCCCGAGTTCAAATTACAAACTGACGTTATTCAAAATTGTTCCCGATACTTAGGGTAAACATTGATGCAATTCAATTCAAGCACTCAACGTACTTATTCCACATAGGAGTGATGGAGTAAATATTGAATAAGGAAAAGCGAAGTAGTTTCAGATGTTCAAGTCTTTTAATAATAATGCTGTGATATATATTTCAATGGCGACAGTGGCCAGACTGTTCTGTGCGCCAGCTTCGCGACATCGTCAGACAGCTTGTTACATAATAAGGTTATGTTTTCGAGGCAATCCAAATTGAATCGACATGGGAACGGACGAAGTATGTGCCTTTGGGTTCTTCATCCGTTCCCCTGTGAGTACCAATTCACCCCAACCGGTCTGCGCAGGCACAAGTCCAGGGGGAAGTTGACCATTAGCTACCGCAGATTTCATCGAAATTCGCTTAGTCAGTTCCCCCTCTCAGCCAGACAATGACCCATTCAAGCCTGCACCATAGTTTACTACTACTTACCCTGTCTGTGACAGTCAGCCGAAAGCCAGTGAGGATGGGAGAGTGTTAGTATTTACAGGTCTCTTTACTACCTCGCACTAAGCATGGACAGTATAAATGACCATCAACCCCTAAGAGGATATATTTAATTCTATGTATCATAGTTTCATATTGGAAGTTATAAGTGAAATTAGAACTAAAAATTACAATTTAAAATCGAAAATCCTAAATCAAGTATCAGAAATTAGAAATTACAAAATTAACAATTAGAAATTAAACAATTAAAAATTTTTCACGTGAGAATCCGGATTGAGGTGAGTCAAAAAATTATAGATTGAAGTGAGTAAATAATATGCAGAGAGTTGTTTAAGTAAGAAGTTCTGAAAGGGGTCCTAATGTTACAGTTACACTGTCTACATACGGAACGATGGTGCCGTACAGTAGAACTGAGGGTAGTAGCTAATCGAGTACATAGTCATAATTTCCATCAGATGGAACAAAACCAACAAAAACATATATAAAGTACACAAAAGAAAGGAACCAATGAATGAATAAATGAATGAATGAATGAATGCAAAAACACAGAGTACATATATGCAAAATGATCCATATTATTGTCAATTTGTCCATGTATAGATTGAATTGAGGGGGCTTCTGTTCAAATGCGATTTAGTGCAGAAAAATAGGGTTTATCTTTGTTTTTGTTTCCGCGTATTTATCCTGCCGAAAGTTATTATTATGTCCGTCCAGTGTCAGGGGTTTCCATCCTATAGTAGAGGGAATTTCCAGGTGTAGCTCGTGGTTGGTTCCTCTCTTCTCCACCATATCGGTTACATCATAGAGCGCTCAACCAATTGGAGCTAAATTCTTAGGGTATACATTGATGCAATTCAATTCAAGCACTCAACGTACTTATTTCACATAGGAGCGACGGAGTAAATATCGAATAAGGAAAAGCGAAGTAGTTTCAGATGTTCAAGTCTTTTAATAATAATGCTGTGATATATATTTCAATGGCGAAAGTGGCCACACTGTTCTGTGCGCCAGTTTCGCGACATGTAACAAGTTATATATATATATATATATATATATATATATATATATGTATATATATATATATATGGAGGCACATGGCTTAGTGGTTAGAGCATCTCAGACCGGGTGATGTGTTGTTTCCTTGAGCAAGACACTTTATTTCACATTGCTCCAGTTTACTCAGCTGTAGAAATGAGATGATAGGACTGGAGTCCCTATCATTCCACTGCAAAGTGGTCGTGGAGGTGCCATGGCAAAAAAAGCACCCACCACTCACTGTAAATGAGGTTGGTGTTAGGAAGGGCATCTAGCTGTAGAAATCAAGCCAGCATCAGTTCCCGTCCTACCCTTGCAAGCAGGGAAAAAGCAGACATAAAATGAAATGATGAAAAATGAAATGATGATATATATATATATATATATATATATATATATATATATATATATATATATATATATATATATATATATATATATCATAAATCATGTCTATAGAATCAATCAGATATTAAAATATATACTATTTCTTCTTCCAATTAGCATAATTAACCATATACAAAATCAAATCTAGCATGCTTTAAGAATAAATTTTCTTACGGGGAAATCTCTGACAAACAATTGAGCGCAGCCTCTTCGCGGCAGCTCCGTTCCACTATTTATCAAACACTTTATTAATTCTTCATTGAGCTTAAAAGTGAACAGTTGCAACATATATATATCTTTAATTTAATTCTATGTATATGATAACCTCTATATTTAATAATCTCCCAATTGGTTGAGATTAAATTTGGCGATACATGGCTGCGCTTTCTAGCAGTAAGCCTACCCGCCGTAAGCAACCAATCACACGCTTTCTCTCTGGCTGCTACACAGCTACATAGCGATCTTAGCCATTTTTGAATCTAAATTTGGCGCGGTCGGTTTGAAAAATTAAATGTCTGATTTTGAGTTTATCTCCTGATGAAACCTAACTCTGGACAATTCACATTATTTGGATGTCCTAAATAAGGAAGAAACCATGGTAGAGATATAATTACAGTATGTGCGCATTTCTTCTAAGTTTAATTTTACTACTAATTGTGTGTGATTGATAGTATATTTGATCGGATTCTGCATGCTGCCGAAGTGTTTGATAAATAGTGGAACGGAGCTGCCGCGAAGAGGCTGCGATCAATTGTTTGTCAGAGATTTCCCCGTAAGAAAATTTATTCTTAAAGCATGCTAGATTTGATTTTGTATATGGTTAATTATACTAATTGGAAGAAGAAATAGTATATATTTTAATATCTGATTGATTCTATAGACATGATTTATGATATAATGCTCTGATTTTTTGATTTTAATTTATTAATTCTTCATTGAGCTTAAAAGTGAACAGTTGCAACATATATATATCTTTAATTTAATTCTATGTATATGATAACCTCTATATATATATATATATATATATATATATATATATATATATATATATATATATATATATATATATATATATATATATATATATATATAATATATTATATATATATATATATATATATATTCATTAGTTAAGCAAAACAAGACCACAAATTTCACAAAGAAGACATTATTAAAAGATTGTCAACATATTTTAGTTTGATGTAAGTAATGTAGAGAATAATAATAATAATATTAATAATAATAATGTCCGTTTACAATTGTTTCGCTACTCCATATAATATTTCTGGATATATATATGGGGGGGGGGGGTGCAATTGGGAGAATTGTTAGAGCATCAGATAGAATGCTTTGTAGTATTCATTTCGCCTCTCTCCTCTCCTAGTTCAAATCCCGCTGAGGTCAACTTTGCCTTTCATCCATTCATGGTTGATAAACAAAAAGTACCAGTCAAATACTGGAGTCGATTCTTCCTCTATATCTCTTTCTCACACTCTCTTTATCCGTCTCTGGAAGAAATCTGTTGTATTCAGGCCTGGAGTGGGGATGGGCGCCACCAGGTTTAAAAAATGCCCTAGAAACGTTTTATGTTAATATGGCGCCCCTATGACTCTCTCAGAAGTTATGAGTCCATACCATATATACATACGTATGTACATACATACATACATGATGGCTGCCCCCTCGTTATTGAGTATGGCCATTGCACGATATACCATTATTAATAATTATTAATTAATTCTATCGTGCAATGCCTGTGCGTGAAGATATTTTTTAAAGTGACCAAAGACTGTGCACTGAGCCAATCCCACTCTCTGAGCGACAGGGGTCTTTCACTCCCAGTGGTTTAACCATGTGAACGGGTGTCCAGCCCGACTATTTCTATGTCCCCGCGCATATACATACACATGCACCCATGTATATACACATATACATATACATACATATGTACATGTGTATATACATATTTACACACTTTTGGATGGCCATTGACTCTTATGAGTTCTTCCGCCCTTTGTCAGGTTTTGTTTTTTGTCCTGCAGGGTGTCCAAAATCACCCTCCTCACCAAGTAAACTTGGTGGGATTGCTGGTTTAGTCACCGACGACCCGACCATGCGACAGGTTGTACTGGGTTACATGTTACCAGTAGCACTCAAGAGTGACCTGACATACATACATACATGTGTGTGTATGCATATATATATATATATATATCATCATCATCATCATCATCAACGTTTAACATCCGTGTTCCACGCTTGCATGGGTTTGGACGGGGGTTTTCCCACTTGAGACAAGAGTGATTGTCTTGCTCGCATAGGACTGTCTGGCGGGTTTTCTACAGTTGGATGCCCTTCCTAACACCAACCACATTTACAGTGTGGGTCTGGGAGGTTTTTACCGTGTTGCCTACACGGCCACATTACAGCGTGGACTGTGTGTTTTTTTGTCGTGACACCTACACGATCTCATTTGTTTCGGCCTGGATGGTGTGGCACCAACATAACTTTACATAGAAGGGGGCGGTGTGGATGGGGTGGGGGTGGTGGGACGGGGGTGTATTTTGTTAGAGATGCCTACTGACTGTAGTAGGTTTTACTTTGTATTTAGGTAAGGCGGGTCTTCTCTATTACTGAGTACCGCCAAAGGTCTCGGTCCAGTGACATTGTCTTGGTGAGGTGTAAGTGTGTGAGGTCGGAGTTTATCAGCTCGTCCCAGGTTTTTCTGGGTCTGCCTATTCCGTGGCTACCGTCTATCTTTATTGCCCTGCACTTTGTTATACAGCTATCGTCCTTCATGCGCATCACGTGACCATACCAACGTAGCCTTCTCTCTAGTAAACAACATCTGATCCCTCTTATTTCTAATTTTTTCCTTAGTTCGTTTATGCTTTGTCGTTCACGTATATTACTATTACACATCCAGCGGAGCATGCAAGCTCCGTTTCTCTCTAGTCTGCGTATATCCTCTGCACACAATGCCCAGGTCTCTCACTGCGATGCAACATTGCTGTTCGTATGCAGGCATCGTACAGCCTGCCTTTCATATATATATATATATATATATATATATATATACAATATATTGAGAAACACACAGATACATGCGGACACACACATATACATGAATATATCCACATCCATCCTTGAGTTAATGGTGCCAACCTTAACCGATGTTGCTCTATGAATAACTGGGACAAACCAATCCGAATGGATTAGACTGAACCAGTATCAGAGCTAAAAGTACATTATGAAGAGAGAAGAAACATTTAGATATAATTAGTAATAAGATGTATCATACCTAAACTGCTTCTAGATTCCTCGACTACGTAGTTT
Organism: Eledone cirrhosa; assembly: GCA_964016885.1. Lineage (NCBI taxonomy): Eukaryota > Metazoa > Mollusca > Cephalopoda > Octopoda > Eledonidae > Eledone > Eledone cirrhosa. The sequence continues at coordinate 355,390,267 of OZ024740.1, forward strand.
CATGGCATAATCAAAAACAATACATCACAGAGATATAGAGCTTTTGCGAGGTCTGCCGACTTATCAAGAGGATACCTCATTTTACTAGCCTCAAGAACACGTCTATAAGATGTGAGATAGAATCCCAAAAGGCGGAGGGGGAGTCAGTCACGTGATACAACGGTCAAGAAACAGAGCTAAGCCCCTTATAACCCTGAAAAAAATACCACGGAGGCGGAGGGGGTATTTATATCGAGGCCGTAGAAGAGGTGGTTAAGGAGGCGAGACGTATGAGTAATGGCAGCTTTCCAGCAGTCACTACACTTCAAAGATTACAGGGTTATAAGGGGCTTAGCTCTGTTTCTTGACCATTGTATCACGTGACTGACTCCCCCTTCGCCTTTTGGGATTCTATCTCACATCTTATAGACGTGTTCTTGAGGCTAGTAAAATGAGGTATCCTCTTGATAAGTCGGCAGACCTCACAAAAGCTCTATATCTCTGTGATGTATTGTTTTTGATTATGCCACGAAACTACGTAGTCGAGGAATCTAGAAGCAGTTTAGGTATGATACATCTTATTACTAATTATATCTAAATGTTTCTTCTCTCTTCATAATATATATATATATATAGTAATAATAATAAATTTGAAGACTAAAATCCAAAGAGGGCTCGATAAGGATAAATATATATAAGATCCCGTTAAGGGTGAAAGCAGCGATTCTTTGCTTAAACTTTAATCTGTTATTTTAATAAATATATATATATATATATATATATATATGTGTATAAATTACCATGTGTATCCAGTTTAGATTAGATGCACCATATCTCTTCATGTCATAAGAAACAATTAAAAGGGTTAGTGTCAGGATGATATTGATGATCAACAAGATAATGTTGATGATCACACTTCATAGATTATCTCTGTCTTTATGACACCACAATTATTTTCCCAAGATTTACATCTCTTTTCTTACCACTAGGAATTGCCATTATTTATTATGGTCACAGAAAGCTGGACAGATAAACGACTTGATCTAAAGAAGTTGCCTCAAAGTAAATCTTTATATCTAAGTGGACTTACAGGCTTGCTTTGGAGACCAAATTTAATCTTTGGCAATGTTGGAATCAAACAAGATGTTAAAATATATTCAAGGAAGCTCGTTCTCAAACCAAACAGTGAACTAACATTAACTTATCAGTAAGAATCGTTTTTTTATAATTTATTTTAAATAAATATTAGTAAATAATGCAATGACAGATAAGAAAGGAATCTTGTCCTTGACAAGAAACCAGTCTATTTCAGGCAACATTACCAGGAGATCTGGTATATATTTCTTGACATGTATATGTTAGCTAAGAGACTTAGAATAATGTTTTCTGCTGAGGATCATAACAAAACAACAGTAAATAAGAAGTCATAACTTGTAGGTTGAGAATCTTATACCATAACTTTTCAGCCATTTTATCTTTACATATTTTGTTTTCTATGTTGTGTGTATCTGGTTTAGAATAGATACACCATATCACTGCATGTTGTAAGAGGCAGCTAAAAGAGCTGACATCAGGAAGAATATTCAGCCCTAAAACATTGCATAAAAATGATCCCATGATGAATGTGAACCCTGCCATAGGGCCTGGAAGCCAAAAACCCTACCTTAGCAGAGGATAGGCTTGTAAAAAATCTTGTGTTTTGCATATTTTATTATCTGTGAAGTATCTATTTCTTCTTCCCCCACTTATTCCTGGGAGGGTCATGGGGTAGGTCATCAAGCACACCTTCCAGAAGATCCTGTTAAAAGCAACCATTTCCAATTGACCTGACTGGATCTCCAAGTAAGACAACTGAGCTGTGGATGTTATCCAACCATCTTGCTCAGGTCTACCCCTGGGTTTCCTTGCCAGTTGGTTTTGCCCATAAAATCTGTCCAGTGATCCTTTCCTGGGACATTCTAACCACATGTTCATAATATTGGAGAAGTAACAGCTCTACCCGGAGTGAGACTCTGATCTCCAAGCTATGCACACTATCAAATAACATTACTTGACAGACCCTTCGGAGGAACCTCATTTTGACGGCATGTATTAGCAATTCTATTTTTTTAGTCATTACACAAGATTCATAGCCATAAGTAAGGATTGGCATGAACAGTGAATTGTAGATAGAGTTTGGCTTTTACACCTACCTCTCTTCTTCTAGTGATCAAATGTTGAAGCTGGCACATTACTGCACCAGATTTCAAAATAACTTTCTATATACTAAGTATCCATGTATTTACATATTTACATATTTGTGTATATTTCAGAGTAACTTTTCCAGTTTCTTGCCAAAAACACCTCAAGATATTTCCTTTGGATGGGCAAATGTGTACTATTAAGATAAAAAGCTGTAAGTATGTGTATATACATATTTTTAAAAATAATGATGATAATAACGATGATGATGATGGTGGTGGTTGTGTTGGTAGTGGTGATGATGATGATAACATGTGTGTATGTGTGTAGGTAATTTTACTCACATATCAACCAAAGGCTGTAGTAGAAGACACTTGCCCAAGGTGACACTGTGTGGGACTAAACCTGAAGCCATATGGTTGTGAAGCAAACTCCTTAATTACACACCCATAGTATTTTAATGACTTTGAAACTGATAGGAGGGAGGGAGAAAGATATTCTTAGACAGAAGTCCTAGTGAAAATGCTTGTAACAAGGTGGATTAGGCTGAAGTTACACATCAGACAGCAACTATTAGAGAGGATTTAAGCCATGGTATTTACAAAGGGGTTAGTTAGTATTTCTAACAACACTTCACTGTTCATCCAGTGGATTTGAAATATTTAGAGCAGAGTTTAGAACCATATTGTTCTAGAAATGCTAGTACATCCTCAGTTTTTTCAGAGAGTTCTCTAAACTTGAATGCAATAATATATGCATATCTGGTCCTGACCTCCCCATCATCCAGTGCTTCCCACCTTATCTTGTAGATTCAGCTGAACCTGCCAATTTTGTGGGATTTCTTGGCTTTAGGTAGTCTCAGGCAGCAGATAACTAGATGATGATCAGTTGACAGTTCAGCCCCTATCTTAACATGAACATCCATCACTGAATTAAAGAGAATCAATTATTGATTTCTGTCCCCAATTCCCCTTATACCATGTGTATTCATGGATGTCTTTGTACTGGAAGGTGTTCATAATAGAGAGCCCAATACTAAAACAGAGGTCTAGCAAGGGCTCTCAATTTGTATTTAGATTGGGGTCACCATTCCTTCCAATCCTTCCTTTTCATTTCAAGTGGTCAGTGCCAACATGTGCATTGAAGTCTCCCATAAGGATATATGACACAGTATTAACTAAATCTAATGCTGCAGTGACTTCTTCAAAGAAGTATTCCAACTAGACTTGTTCTAGGTGTTGTAGGAGTATGGTATCAGCGAACAGCTTCTTGTTGACTTAAAGTCCATATATAAATGCCTTAGTTTTTGTGTTTAAATAAATAATGGTAAGTCAGAACTATTCAATATGAGTATCAGACTTTGCCAAAGGTGCATATTGTCACTTCTCCTGTTCATAGATTTTATGAACAGGATTGACACGTGCAGCTGAGTGGAAGTGGTATTAAAACTGACAAGTGTAGGATCAGTGGGTGGAATTTACAGACAACATGGTACTACTTAATTCATTGGAAGGTGATCTCCAACATGCACTGGATAGGTTTGCTGCTGAGTACTGCATGGTAAGAATGAAAATCAGTGCTGAAAAGACAGAGGCACTTGTCCTTTCAAGAAAGCCTGTGCAGTACACTCTGCATGTGAATTACACTGAAGGAGGTAGAGAAGTTCAAGTATCTCAAGGCCTTTTTCATGAGTGATGTAATAAAAGAAGCTGAATTAAATGAAAAACTGTTGAAGGTAGTGCAGTAATGCACTAGATTCAGCACTGTCATCTTCAGGAGAGAGGTAGGTGTAAAAGCCAAACTCACTATCTTCAATACAATGGTCATGAATCTTGGGTAATGACTGAAAGAATATGATTGCAAATAAAAGTGACCAAAATTGGGTTGCTCTTAAGGATCTTTGAAATAATTATTTCTACTTTTGGCACAAGGTCAGCAATTACCCAGTACATTACTGGTACTTTATTTTATCGACCCCTAAGATTGAAAGGAAAAGTTAACCTCAGTGGGATTTAAACTCAGACTGTAAAGGGGCGTAACTATACTGGAAAGCATGGCATCTGACCCTCTAGCTCAGAGATCAGGGAGTTGTTCCAGGTAGAACCACTGCTTCTTCAATTCGAGAGATGACTGCACCAATACTATGGATTTATGGTTATAATGTCTAAAGAAAGAACCATGGGCAGATATTAGAGGCAAATCTAGCTGGCAAGAGACCCAGAGGTAGTCCATAAGAAAGATAGTTAGATAATATCCATGAGCTCGATTGGTCTTGCTTGGAGTTCCAGCCAGATCATTTGGAGATGGTTGTTTCTGATAGGGTCTTCTGCTCTCACAGCCCTTCCAGAAATATGTGCACAAAGAAAGGATGCTAATATTTAAATGTGTTACAAAATAAACTGATGAAAGACCGCCATATTTTATTAGATGAGTATTTCACATAATAAACAAGGCGAAAAAAATAAAATAATCAAAAAAAGGGGAAAGTGGAAGGGAGAAGCTTACTCTACACCTTTGACAAGATGGTGAAATCATTGCTACAGTGTATAGCCAACGATACCTACTGCATCAGGCACTTCACTTTACAGGGCTCCTTTTTCATGCATGATCCACTTCTCCCAATTTTGCAGATGAAAACAGCAGTTTAAGGACAGAGCACAGGAAGTGTTGTTGCCGGCATATAGAAAAGGAAGCAGTCAGTCAAGTCTTGGTGTCTTTTGCTATCTTCTGCTCCTCTGTATCAGAGGCAGCTATGCCTGGGCTTGTGGCGGCTGAACTGACAAGTCATTTAGTACTGAAATTGAGAAACACATCTGTCCAGGTAGATGACAATAATAATAATAATAATGAAATTGTGTATAGTGCTCAGGTGCACTACAACTCATCAAAGGTGAATGTATAGTTCATAGAATAATGTACAAATGTCAGGAAAGTGAACAGTATATGAGTTATGATATATACACATACATTCGTACATGTGCATGGATTACCATTTTCCTCATCAGATCAGAACGAGAGTATCATGTGAGGTAAAATGGCTGATGTAGTGGGTACTGCTAGCTGTTCTCTGTAGCAATACTTTCACCATCCTGTTGGCTGAGCTCAGTTGAAATTGGTCATCCAACCAAGGGTGTAGTAACTCCCCCTCCTCATTGCTCATCCCTTTTTCATTTTTCACTTTTCTTTTCTTTTTCGGATTTTTTTTACTTTACTTCCTTTTGTCATTATAATATTATAAATGTATTTAAATAAATAAAAATTACTGTGAAATGTAAATAAAAATAAATTCCTGTCCACCCAGTTTATTATCCAGCTGAAGAAGTACAACTAAAATGGGAATCAAATACAGACTGGCAGAAATCCATGGATAAACTGGAAATTCCTCATTATGATTTGAAGAATATTATACTGTTGGAAAAAAATATCAGTCAACTTGGACGTAAGTTTTTTTTGTCTTCTTAGTTAGTACCATGATAAAAAAAAACATCCAGCCGACTCTGTAGAGTGGTAATGCTGGTGCCACAAGAAAAACACTAACCTACTCTGTAAAGTGGTAGTGCTGGTGCCAATATAAAAAAACACCCAGCCCACCCTGTAAAGTGGTAGTGCTGGTGCCACAATAAGAAACACCCAGTCCACTCTGTAAAGTTGTTGGTGTTATGAAACCAAGCCAAAAATGGAATGTATGAGTAAGTTGTGGTCATCTGACTGGTCTAGCCTCAGAACATAGCAACCCATTTAACCAATGAAAGTATAGTAAATACACATTAATTGATGGTGGTGGTGGTGATGGTGGGGACAGTAATGATGGTAATGATGATGTGGTGATGGTAATGATGATGATGGTATTGATGGTGGTAATGGTGATGGTGGTGATGGTGGTGATAATGATGAGGAGGGGGAAGAGGAGGAGGAGGGGATAGGGTGCGAGGATGGCCTTGTAGAAATCACGGAGGGCTTTAGTAAACTAAGTTTGTGGTCCAGGTTTAATTTATAGTTCTATCTAATACAATTAGTTCTGTAATGACAGTGTGGAAGATATGAATGTTATAATTCCCATTTCACCAGGACTTGAACTCCATAGGGCTGATCAACAGTCGAGAAATACCTGTAATGATGAAAGAATCAACATAGTGTATCTAGGACTACATTATCAAATGTGTTCATTACTTAATGTGTTAGGTTGGCTCTTTGATCATATTACTGCTAAGATAGTTAAATATTGTCTTCTATTTTATCTAGGTTACATAATTACTACTTGAAGTTTATCTAGTGATAAAATAATGGGTAGAGTAGGAAGAAGATTAGAGTTCTATTTCTGCTGGCAACAAAGATTTTATGTCACCAAACAAAAGATAGATGATATGAGTGTGGTGTGTACACAAGAGAAGATATTACTACAATAATATATATATATATAGAAGGATAGGCTGGGAAAACCTGGATATCTGTAGCAAATAGAAAGCAAATAAATGAATAAGGTTAATTATATTATTATTGTTATAAATACATATTTACATACATACATACCATGATGATGATGGCTACAACTCAATTTTGAGTAATGCCATCACTTGACACTTAAGCATGAGCAACACAGACGTGGATTTTTAGTCCTGCTAGGGACTTGCCTATTGCAAAGAGTGTCACATATCAAGCAATGTCTGAGCTTGAAGTTTTTTTTAAGTGAGGAAAGGCTTTGCACGGGGCCAATCCCACTCTCTGAACATCGAATGCATTTGCCCAAAATGAAGAACTGGTCTACATCATAGGATGCAAATGAAGTCACAGGTTTTATATCAGAGTGACCTTCTCCTAGAGAGATGTCTTAATGAAGACTAGGAGTTTATATGTCAAGTCGCTTTTCAGCGCTACTGGTAACATGTAACCCAGTACAAACTGTGCTTGATCAGACTAAACCAGCAACCCACCAAGCTTGCTTGGCAAGGAAGGTGATTTGGGACACCCTGCAGGATGAAAATCAAAACCTGTCAAAGTGCATTTGAACTCAGAAGAGTCAACAGCCATCCAATAAAGTATTTTGTTTGTGGAGCAAGAGATGTACATACATACATACATACATACATACATACATACATACATACATACATACATACATACATACATACATACATACATACATACATACATACATACATATCTCTGCTAAATCACTGCTATCAATGGCAGTTAGCCTCTCTTTTAGCTTGGTTTCAATCTTAATGTTCCCCTTGGAATCAATTAGCAATATTGCATAGATATGAAGATACAACCAAGGCTCTTAATTGCCTGAACCTTGATCATCAGAATCATCTCCTCCTCCAATTTCAAAGTGGAATTCTTTGATCATATCTTGCATTAAGGACAGACTGGTGCACAGTCAACATTGCTGGAATAACACATCCAATTGTGCTAGAAGAGCTTTTGCTTCTTTGCTTGTTTCCACAGTGTCAGCAATGTCATCCATAAATGATCACATTAGCATAGGAGCCTTTATATTCTTTCATATAATGAATAATATCCCTAACCACATTTTCATTAATACAAGTCTGAAACATCCCCACCTCTACAAAAAACGATTATCTTTGGATAAATGCAAAGACACCTTTTTTTAAAATTTATAAATGATCATAACGATAAGAAAGCATAGAAATTAGACCGATTAGTCTAAAGTCTATCTTAAGCCAGACGTCTCATTTGGCCGGTGCTTATCCCAGTTTCATGGCGTGAAGCGACTGAGAGTACAAAACTACCCCCTGGACAGGACGCCAGTCCATCGCAGGGTTAAACCCCCTGTTATTGCTGGAGCAACGTGAAATGAAGTGTTTTGCTCAAGAACACAACATGCAACCCAGGAATCAAACCCACGAAATTATGATCATAAGTCCAACACCCTTACCACTAGGCCACGTGCCTCCACACCACATTAGTACCAATCCAAATTATTACACTCACCTTGGAATATGAAAAAAACTTCTAATGCGTTATATATCATCACAGGAAGAACTGATCCATATGCATTTGCCAGGTCAAGCTAGCCAACCTGAAGCTTTCTTCCTTCTCTTTTGTCATACAGAATGGAGCTCCAAATCAGCTGTGCATGTTCAAGGAAAAGTACACTGGAATTTCTCTTAGTAGTTCTGTGACTTGTAATAGCTGACACTGGACTCCTGTGTTGCATGAGCATATATACTAGTAATTTTCCACAAGCTGTATATTGGTCTAATTTCACTGCTTTCTTACTGCTATGATCATTTATAAATTAAAAAAAAAAGGTGTCTTTGCATTTATCCAAAGATAATCGTTTTTGTAGGGGTGGGGATGTTTCAGACTTGTATTAATGAAAATGTGGTTAGGGATATTATTCATTATATGAAAGAATATAAAGGCTCCTATGCTAATGTGATCATATTTGATGCCATGTATGTTTTATGTATGTATGTGTGTATGTGTCGGGTCACTCTTGAATACTACTGGTAACATGTAACCCAGTACAATCTGTCACATGGTTGAGTTATTGGCGTCTAAACCGGCAACCCCACCAAGTTTTACTTGGTGAGGAGGGTGATTCTGGACACCCTGCAGGACAAAAAACAAAACATGACAAAGTGCGGAAGAACTCATAAGAGCCTTTGTCAGAGCATTCTTCTAGGAGAAGGCAACTCAGAAAACTGGGATAACTCTGATATAAAACCTGTGGCTCAGTAGTTACCGATGATGTTGATCTTTCTTTTCGGATTACAGCTACTGTCGCTCAGAGATTGGGATTGGCTCAGTGCACAGTCTTTCCTCACTTAAAAAAAATTTTTAGGCACAGGCATTGCACTATAGCATTAATTGATAATTATTAATAATTTTATATGGCCATACTCGATAATGAGGGGGCAGCCATCATGTATGTATGCGTGCATACATGTATGTACGCATACATGTATGTATGTGGTATGTGTGTGTATGTAGAGAAATACTTGGTATGGTGCCCGAGTGCATGGTTAGCCCACTGGGAGTGTTGAGATATCATTCTAGAAGGCAAACTCTGATGTAAAACCTGCAACTCGAAGGCAACAGCCAATGGTATTGACCTGTTCTTCTATTTGGATACCTGTCACCATTGTTCTGAAAGTGGAATTGGTCCAGTGCAAAACATGTTTTTCACTGAAAAGAACTTCAAGCACAAGCACCACTTGATCTAAACATCCTTCACATGTGTTGCATAAGCATGGTTGGCCATAGCCAAAAAAGCCTTGTTTTTTACCTGCTGCAACATATTCAGAAAGGAATGTAAGTCTTTGGGAGGATTAAAAAGACATATTTATGCCCCCAATGTTTGATTAAACGTTCAAATGATAACAATTCTTAAAATTGAGATGCAGTCATCATGTACAAATATGTTTTATATTTCAGAAAACTGGTCCCAAGTTGAAGCTAATTTGCATTTAAAAAGAAAATTCAGTTTACAAATTATGGTTGTCTTCTTTACCAGCACTATCTTGGTGATTATTGGGGGTCTGTCATTTTGGATTGATGCTGAAAGCACTGCAGCCCGTATGTCCCTTGGTTTGATCACCTTACTCACTCTTATAACTCACAACTCAAGCCTGCATCCATCAAAAGACTACTTTGCAACAGGAATGCTAGGAATTGACATATGGCTTATTATATGTCTCAGCTTTGTCTTTGCAGCCTTAATTGAATTCATTTTACTTAACCATTCAATAACATACCACAGAAAATTTAAAATGACCAACAATCAGCCATCACATGTTTCAGTAAGTAAAAACTTGAAATTATCAAATTCAATAATTAATTCAAAATAAATAAAATGTATGGTAGTGCTCCAGCATGGCGTCAGCTTGTTAGCTGCAATACATAAGAGAGTAATAGAATATGAGTAAGATGCAGTCTGCACTCCAGTTTCACATATTATTCTGCTTGCTGGGACAAGATAAGGAGGAGGAGGTCCCCTTTGGTTAAGGCTACCCATGGTTTTACACTAAAAAGTTCCTCTCCAAGGTATGAGCCAGGGCAAGGTATTTTTATAGAAGAGCAGCAGTCACCCATGCATGCCAGTCTCTTCTCTTCATGCCAGCGATGTTGTCCAAAATGAAAGGCAAAAGCTGATAAATCTTGGCACCAGTACCATTGCAACTCACTGGAACCTCCTTTCTCACTCCCCATAAGCTGCTGCTCTGCACTTTCCACACTATCCAAGGTCCCCCTTCATAACCCAAACACTTGTTCTCATTCTCTTTTTTTCTCCCTCCATATACAGCTCACAATGCCACTTTCACCCTGTGCTTATAATCTCCTCCTACTACCATCATGGACTCTCTTTGCATGACTGAGAAGACAATAATCATCTTAGTGTTAGTGGCACAATAAAATACACCCTGTACACTCTGTAAGTGGCAGTGCTAGTGCCAAAATAAAATGTACCAAGATCACTCTGTAAAGTGACAGTGTCAGTGTCACAATACATGCTGTAAACTGGTTGATATTAGAAAACCATGCCAAAATGAAATGTGTGATCAACAGACATGTCTAGTCTCAGAACATGACAATCTGTTCCACCCATGCCAGCATAGAAAAGAGACATAAAATGGTGACGATGATGACGATATATGTGTGTGTATATATATATATATATATATATATATATATATATATATATATATATATATATATTATATAACCGTACCTTTGTGTATATATAGGTATATATATATATATATATATATATATATGTATATATATTATATAACCGTACCTTTGTATATTCTGAAACTTAGTGGTTTGATAAATATAGAGCAATAATATAAGTACTGAACTTGAAAATTTTAAGTACTAAATTGATAAGTTTTATCTGTGTACAAACAGGATCATCAGACAAGAGTCTTGTCTGATGACTATGTGAGTACACAGGTGAAACACCAGAGTAACAAGATACATCACTGTATGGTCTACACAATAAGTGATCACCCAGTACACTTCTGTAGTTGCTGATAGGAAGGGCATCCAGCCATGGAAATCCTGACAAACAAAGGGTATGGAAGACTTTTTAGCTATGCCAAGGACATGACATCCCACCTGGTGCTGGTGCCATGATAAAATGCATACAGTCTGTGTTGACATGTCCAACCCTTGTAAAGAGAAAATGACGGCGACAATATATATGTTGGTGTTAGGAAGGGCATCCAGAAACCGTAAAAACCCAACCAAAACATGATCCTGCTATGAGCAAGGTACAGCATGGACAACTGGCCAAACCCTCCTCATAATGAGATCACCCAGCTTCCAAAATACAATTCCGCTATGAGCAGGGTACAGAGTGACTAACTGGCCAAACCTCCCTCATAATGAGATCACCCAGCTCCCAAAATACAATTCCGCTATGAGCAGAGTACAGAGTGACTAACTGGCCAAACCTCCCTCATAATGAGATCACCCAGCTCCCAAAATACAATTCCGCTATGAGCAGGGTACAGAGTGACTAACTGGCCAAACCTCCCTCATAATGAGATCACCCAGCTCCCAAAATACAATTCCGCTATGAGCAGGGTACAGAGTGACTAACTGGCCAAACCTCCCTCATAATGAGATCACCCAGCTCCCAAAATACAATTCCGCTATGAGCAGGGTACAGAGTGACTAACTGGCCAAACCTCCCTCATAATGAGATCACCCAGCTCCCAAAATACAATTCCGCTATGAGCAGGGTACAGAGTGACTAACTGGCCAAACCTCCCTCATAATGAGATCACCCAGCTCCCAAAATACAATTCCGCTATGAGCAGGGTACAGAGTGACTAACTGGCCAAACCTCCCTCATAATGAGATCACCCAGCTCCCAAAATACAATTCCGCTATGAGCAGGGTACAGAGTGACTAACTGGCCAAACCCTCCTCATAATGTGACCACACTGTAAACATGGTTGGTTTTAGGAAGGGCATCCAGCTGTAAAAATTCAACCAAAATACAGTTCCCTTTAAGCAAGGTACAGCATGGTCAACTGGTCCGACTTGTCTCATAGTGTGGATGACCCATCTAACCCATGCAATCATGGAGAAAATAGATGTTAAACAGTGCTGCTGCTGATGATGAATATATATATGTATGTATTCCTGATGATTTCATAGGAATGAAACAGTTCTAGTCTTGTAGAAGTCATTTCTACATAAAATAAAGATGCCTATACTCTACTAACATATTGAGTGCCTTTTTTTATCTGTGGGCACCACTCGATATCCATTGGGAATCCACCCATGATTATACATATATATTGAACCCAATAATACCAGTATAATAATAATAATAATGAAATTATTGTGTAAAGTGCTCAGGTGCACCACAACTCGTCAATATAGTACATAGAATAATACACAAATGCCAGGGAAGTACATGTTTGTATGTGTTAGCTGTAGTGTTGGCGGATCTCGGGAAGCATGGAGGCCTTAAAGGATGCAGTGTCTCGACAGCTAACAACTGATGCAGGTAGTTTGTTCCATGCTTCAGCAACTCTGAGCGTGAAAAAATGTTTCCGAAAGTCATGGGAACTGTGCTGTTTTCTTACTTTGTGGGCATGTCCACGTGTGTTAGACACATGGAAATCGAAAAGGCACTCAGGGTATACTAAGCGTTTGTTGACTCTTTAATTTAGTAGATTCACCCGTTTGGCCAATTCCAAGCACTATATTATTACCATCATCATCATTACTTTTGCATCAATTTTTCCATGTTGGCAGGTGTTCAACATGCCATTTGAAGCAGAATACTATTTGTCATACCGTTCCTAATGCTAAATCTCAATTCATTTATCTATTTGATTATTGTAATGCAAAGAGAAATGAAGAAAGGAGTAGAGATAAATACACATATGTACATACATTTACATATACGATGAACTTCCTTACAGTTTCCATTTACCAAATGCACTCACAAAGCATTGGCCAGTTCAAGGCTATAGCAGAATGTTCAAGGTGCTAGGTAGTAGGGTAATACACAGACCACATGGTTTTGAAGCTATAGTACATACCACAATAGTTTTACTTTCAAAGAGTAAAGTCTTCTATATCTACATACATTCTTCTCAACCTTTTTTCTTTCCTTTAATTAACTTAATTGCTTGTCTTTTAACTCTTAATAGACTGTAATGATTTACCAGAAAATATCTAAAAACGGGTGAGTTAATTCAAATATTTGTAGTGTCGTTACTATTAGACAAATTTTCGTTAAAATTTGTGGTATTTGAGTAAAGGTTTTAATTTTTAATGTGATCCTGTCACAGTGTTATTTTGAACTTTTCAAGATTGTACTAGTGCAATTTCATGTAGTACGTCTTTCCTTCACAATCTGCATCGCATATAAGATTTTGATTTTGTTTCTCTTTCAGTTTCCAAGCAGAGAGCAAGTAAATATACTTGACAAGAAAGAAAACCATGCAAACAGAATGGTTATAGAAAGGGATGTTGATAAATACAAAATAACTGCCGATAACAATGAAAATGAAGGTAAACGAACTAACAAAGCTGACCGTTACTGCAGAGTTATCTTCCCTTGTGCTTTCATAGTTACCAACATTATATATTGGGTGTGGCATTTTTGCTAACTCCCTTTTATTAGTTTTCTCTTGAAAATACAGGTACAACATTGATTTTTTTTCACACCCCTTTTAATCTTGACATAATTATGAGCGGACACTTGAATTTTCTACGACTAGCCACATTAGTTTACTACATGGCCACAGACGACACTGTGTACCATTTGTATTCATCTAAATATCAGCAGATGTTATAGCTCCAGTGAATTGGGAAAACGTTGTATTATTTTACTTAAATTCTCCCTTTGTTATACCTTTCCAACATATTGTAAATGTTAAAAGACTTGTGGTTTTATATCATTACTGTTAAGGTGTAAGGAGAGTGTTTCTGTTTTTAATGAATAAACAAAGGTGTGTTTGGGACGATTTTGTAGTAAAAAAGTTATTTAACACTGCAGTGGTTTTCCTAAGAAGTTCAAAAGACCGAAATCTATAGAGAACTCCATAAATGTTATATATATATATATATATATATATATATATATATATATATATATATATATAGGCCGAAACAAATGAGATCGTGTAGGTGTCACGACAAAAAAACACACAGTCCACGCTGTAATGTGGCCGTGTAGGCAACACGGTAAAAACCTCCCAGACCCACACTGTAAATGTGGTTGGTGTTAGGAAGGGCATCCAACTGTAGAAAACCTGCCAGACAGTCCTATGCGAGCAAGACAATCACTCTTGCCTCAAGTGGGACTACCCCCGTCCAAACCCATGCAAGCGCGGAACACGGACGTTAAACGTTGATGATGATGATGATGATGATGATATACACACATATATAACCATATAGCAAATATTTATTATTTGGATAGATTAAATAAAAGTTTTACCACAGAACCTCTGCCAAAGTTTCTGAAGATCCATGTGTAGAGTGAAAGCAGAGATTCTATGCTCAAACTATATATATAAGCAGAAGGGATATTCAATTTGTTGGTAATTCAACAAATATAAATGTTTATAACTGATTCAGAGCACTCAACGAGTTTTCTGGAGTATAATATACAATGATATTAAATAAATGGAAACTAAACTATATTTATAAAACCATATTTATTTATATATTTTATTCTATTATATATATTTCAAGGGTACCAAAATGTTGGTACGCTGTCATCAGATAAAATACGAAGTGTGTTTTATAAATTTTGACATAACCAAAGAGAATATACCTTAACGGTTCAAGTTTTCCGTGGATAGTGAAGGAATAAGAGAAGAAAAGTCAGATATTTCAAATAATAGTATAATAGTACCGTTCTGAACAACAATAACTCCAGTAAATGTAACTGTAGAATCAAATCAAACTGCCCTTTACAAAATAATTGTTTAGACAAAAACGTAGTTTATAAATGCACAGTTAAAACTAGAGACAAAATATTTAACTATGTTGGTACCACTTCAACAAAATTTAAAAAACGCTGGAATAACAATAATCATACATTTAAGAGATCTGATAAAAAAATCTTCTACTTCACTTTCACATCTAATTTGGAATTTAAAAGACAACAATATAGACTATTCAATATCTTGGAGAACGATTTCGAAAGCACCTGCATACCGAAATATGGCTTTATCAAGATTCTGTAAATTGTGTATCGAAGAAATTTTTTATATAATTAACTGTCAAAACTCTATTAATCTCAGAACAGAATTATTTTCTTCTTGCAGACATCGCCAAAATTCCACGTTCAGAACTATTTTAAATTTATAATATTCCTATACACCTTCAAAATGATCCTACCTTTTAAAAAATTTAAATGTAAATTTTTTAAATATTTTAAATATTTTTTAAATATTTTTAATATTTCTAACTTTTTTAATATCTCTAATATTTATAATATTTTTAATATATATATTTAATATTTTAATTTCCGACATTATTTTAATTCTGACATTATTTTTAATTCTGACATTATTTTTCTAAGGTCACCCCTCTAAATATATTTTTTAGATGTAGATTGATAATCTTTAAATGACATTCTGAAAATGTATCCTCTTTACGATAGATCTTTGAAAAGCACATTACATTTTTCCTCTCTATTTTTGGTATTCAAATTATGGTTGTAAGTATTTTTATCTTATTACAATAAGATAAAAATACTTACAACCATAATTCTTCATATAATCTAATTGATTATATATACAATATTATAACTCATAATATAGGTAACAAAATTTTTCCCCAAAAATTAACGTTATTCCTTTCTCTTTCTCTTCCTTATCATAATTAGTTAAATTTTCCATAGCATCTAAAATAACGTTTTTTTAGCCCTCATTTGCATACTCATATTAATAATTTTAAATATCTGTTTTCTCTCTTGCCTTCACTTTCCAGGGATAACTTGAACCGTTAAGTTATATTATCCTTGGTCATGTCAAATATTTATAAAACATTTTGTATTTTATCTGATGATAGCGTACCAAAATGTTGGTACCCTTGAAATATATATAATTGAATAAATATGGTTTTATAAATATAGTTTCCATTTATTTAATATCATTGAATTATATATATATATATACACACACACACACACATATATATATATATATATATATATATATATATATATATGTGTGTGTGTGTGTGTGTGTGTGTATGAATGTGTGTGTGTGTATGTATGAATATGTGTGCATGTGTGTGTGTGTGTGTGTGCATGTGTATATATGTGTGTATGGAAAATGGAATATAACAAAAAGCATTTGAAAAGCCAAATTTGAAGAGTTTTGAGAGTTGAAGCCTATTCAGGATATTTCTATTTTTAATGCCTCTGTGAAAGACATTGATGCTACACAATTTGGAACCTGTTTTTTGTAAGAAATGAATATTTTACAGAGGTATAAACATCAAAACATCCAATACCTACACAACACACACCCTTTTATATATGGAGTCAGTGTGCATGATTTAGGAGTAAGTGGGGAAAGGAAGCTGAATTTTTCATGTATTTCTCAAAACGTAAGCAATGTAAGTTGTTGTTTAATCCTTTTGTAACCATATCTCAAGTAAATGTCCAACCCCTGCTAGCAAGGAAAGTGGACATGATACATCGATGATGCCTATTGCCTTTGTCTTAATTTTGAAAATAATCAAGAGGTTTAGTAATACACCTTTCAATTTTAAGAAAGACCAATGTTTGCCTATTGAAATATCACAATATTATCTTTTATATAATAATGATTTCAGCTCTACACGCTTAATGGGGCAGTTTGGGGTTGAAAAGTTTTTTAAAAGCTTAACCCAAAGTCAACCTTAAAATCAAAGGCATTGCATCTATGACAATATATTTTTTTTTTGTTTTTTTTTTCAGGTATAAAGTAACTATAACTACATTATCGAATGTGTTGCTCTTATTTTTAAGACTGTAGGATGTGATTTAGATTTTATTTGTAGCAAGTTGAGCAACCATGTAGATGCTCCCTTATTTTAAGTTATTAATAAAAAGCTGTTTACAATGAAATGTCTTTTTTCATCATATTAAAGAATGTTTCTTTGTTGTTTTGTAGCAATATAAGGATACACATAATTCCAATTCTGTAAAATGTAGACATATGATGAAAATACATTCTGGATATTAGAAATGGAAGTTTAGATAGTAATAAAGAGGATTTCACAACTATTTCTGAATGGCAGTAATTCAAGGGAGATTACTCTAAATAGATTTCTGTTCTGTTCATAAATCAATGTATTATGCCTTGTGCAATATTATATAATATAATTGTTTCTACTTTTGGCACAAGGCCAGCAATTATCCAGTGTATTACTGGTACTTTATTTTATCGACCCCGTAAGGATGAAAGGCAAAGTTAACCGCGGCTATATGATATAATGAAAATTATTGTGTACAGTTCTCGGGTGCACTACAACTCACCAAAGGTGCATGTATAGTATATAGAATAGTGTACAAGTGTCAGGAAAGTAAACAGTGTATGAGTCATGATATACACACAAATACATACGTACGTGTGTATGGAGGGGGAATATCAGGTGTAGTGTTGGCGAATTTCAGGAAGCACAGAAGTTTTGAAGGATGTAGTGTTCCGACGGCTAACAACCGATGCAGGTAGTTTGTTCCATTCTTCAGCAACTCTGAGTGTGAAAAAATGTTTCCAAAAGTCCTGGGAGCTGTTCTGTTTTCTGACTTTGTAGGCATATCCACAGGTGTTAGACACATGGAATTCAAAAATGGGCTCAGGGTTGTTGTTGGCAAGATGGTTAATAATTTTGTGGGTGTTTACCAAGTCAGTTGCCAGACGTCGGAGCTTTAATCTATCCATGCCCAGGGAAGCAAGGCATTCAGTGTATGGTAGATGCCTGATGGTGGGTATTCGCTTGGTTGCACGTCTCTGAACAGTTTCCAGGAGGTCAATATTCTTCTGAGCAAGATGAAAAAAGGGAAATGCTTACAGCACCTAGGTTTCCCAAGGTCAGCCATCTAAGTACTAACTAGGCACGACTTTGGTTCTCATCCAATCACTGAAGTAAAGCAATGTTTTCAGCGTGATATCGCTGTAAAATATACCCACCAATCACACACTGTTCAAAAGGTAGTGAAATGGAAAATGAACTAAACAGTATTTACTGTCAGTCTACTAAATTTGTAATTCAACTGCTTCAGTTCATTTAGTAATAAATTGTATGTATGTACGAATGGCTCCATAACTCTTGATAGAGTTGAAGTGGGAGGGTGGTATTGTTACATACTGTGTGTCTTAGGCATTTTAAACCTGGCAGAGCCCATCCTCTTTCCAAGTCTGAACACAGTCAATTTTTTCTAGAGTAGGAGAGTGATAAAGAGGAAGTGAGAAAGAGATATAGAGAAGAATCGACTCCAGTACACAACTGATACTTTTTTTATTGACCTTGAAAGAATGAAAGGCAAAGTTGACATCAATGGATGTCAGAATGCAGAGAGCTGAAATGAATACCACAAAGCAGTCTGTCAGACGTTCTAACATCTCTGTCAATTTACCACCTACAGATGACGAAGGACCATGATGAGTGGAGAGATGCGGTGCTGAAGAGGACCTGTCCCACCCTAGCAAGCAAGGAAAAGCGGATGTAAAATGATGATGATGATGATAATAAATTAAGGGTGAATTGAATTAAGGAAATGCTACAAACATTTGGTGTCAAAATATTTTTTTTTATCACAAATGGTGAATAAAAGCTTGTGCAACCAGGCTCAGCTGCTAGTATATATATATATATATATATATACACACACACACACACTTATATATACACATATGTATGTGTGTGTATATATATATATATATATATATACACACACACACACACTTATATATACACATATGTATGTGTGTGTATATATATATATATATATATATACACACACACACACACACACACACATATACACATATGTATGTATATATGTGTGTGTGTGTATATATATATACACACACACACACATATATATATGTATATATATATATATATATACATAGGTGTGTGGCATAGTTTTTAGGGAGGTTATGATCATAACATTGTGGGTTCAATTCCTGGACTAGATGGTACATTGTTTCTTGATCAAAATACTTTATTCTATATTGCTCCTTCTGGCAGGAGCTGCAGCTGGTGGTAGATAGTATCAGCTCTGAAGACCAACGGAAACATTGTTTACTTGTTCCAATCTGACAACTGGCTCCATTCTATTGTGAGTGGATGTGTGTGTGTATGTATGATACACATATATATACTAGACATGAAAAATGCGCAAGCTCAAAAGAGCCACGGAATGTTATAATAAACCTTCAAAAGTGTGGGACTAGAGTTATTGCTCAAAAATATTGTAATCATTATCTATCGTACACTCTGTGGCATCCTTTTATAAAAAAAAAGTGGCTCATAACGAACTCAAGACGACACAATAATTATTTAAGCTAATGTTCACTATCTCATATTAGATGTTTAGTAAAGATTAATACGAAATGCACTTAAACCGAATTCTATATTATAAGTTCACTTAAATAATTATTGTGTCGTCTTGAGTTCGTTATGAACCTCTTTTTTTATAAAAGGATGCCACAGAGTGTACGATAGATAATGATTACAATATTTTTGAGCAATAACTCTAGTCCCACACTTTTGAAGGTTTATTATAACATTCTGTGGCTCTTTTGAGCGTGCGCATTTTTCAGGTCTAGTATATATATGTGTATCATACATACACACACACATCCACTCACAATAGAATGGAGTCATTTTTCAGGTCTAGTTTAATATTTTTTTAAGGCAACGCCTGTAATAACTCTAGTTAAAAATGATATATATTAATAATAAATTATCGTTGTAATGTAATTAGATTATATAATTGTTATTTTATAAATGATCTTATAAATATTATTGTAAGATGTATAAAAATATTTTCAGACTTAATAGTTAATATAAATTTTAAAAATCATATATAAATTAACAATATAACTTACCAAAACGAGAAAAATATTTTGATGATAAAACGACGAAATACTGGAGGGAGATTCGAAAGTGAAACGATAAATAAACATGGAAACAAAGTGGCGGATGCTTTTGACCAACAATTACTCTCGTTGGTTGATTAGCCAATAAGACAATACATTACAAAAGATGTTTGGGAGGCATCACCATGGCCAGCGATACCCCTTAAAATTTTTATTCACAAGCTATGCATATATGTCAGACACGGAGACTTAAAACATTCTGATGTATTATACTTTGGGAGGGTCATGCTGCCAATAAAAACACACACCTGTTGGTTTTCACTTCAATTATGAATTTCAGGTTGGTTTGGTAACTGGATGGTTGTTTATATATTGCCAAAGCTTTTGTCACATATTGTGACCTCTTCAGTGACTGGGTTTTTATTTTGTATATCTCCTTTGTTCTGTTCTACACCATTTTGTTTTTGTGAGTTGTGTGCTATCAAACCAGCTAACCAACCAGAAATTTATAGTAAATTGAAGTGAAAACCAACAGGTGCATGTGTTTTTTATTGGCAGCATGTATAATAATGTTTCAACACACGTTTTCAGATAAGAAATCTTGCAAAACAAATTCAAAAATAAAGTATATATATATGCATTAATAAGCATGCATATGTACCGGTAATTCAAAGTTACACTGCCTAATTTCCCTGAAAACTACATTGTGTACACATCTGTCGAATGCTCACAAGCAAGCTGTTCCATCGATCAAACAACTGGAACACTTATTATCAGAACCAATGGAGGTCCAACAACATAAATAAGAGATTATATAACTGCAATTTTGGCTAAGATGTCACATAGGCATACATTAATCCTTTCTTTATATATATTTTGAAAACAATCAAGAATTTGGGGAGCTTTAGTAATATAATTAACTTATTCATATCTAGCTGATGTTTCTAACTTAACAAAGGTTTTTAGATAGAATTTAATAGAAGGGCTTTTAGATAAATATAAACACTTTTTAACAAACAGAATTGAAGTGATTTAAGGCATTGTGGTATCAAAAAGATTAAATAAAGGAAAGTTTGGTAAATTGGAAAAAGAGTTGTTTACCTAAAATACTAAGGTTTAGTGTGTAACATGGAGGTATTGTAATGAGATAAATTGAGTTAGTGGTTAAAGTAAAAGATTATATCATTATTATTATTATTTGGCAGTATCGGTAGAGCGCCAGACACCATGCATAGTTATGGCCCTTTACGTTCTGAGTTCAAATCCTGCCGAGGTTAGCTTTGCCGTCCATCTTTACGGCGTCAATAAAATAAAGTGCCGGTAAGTACTGGAGTCGATTGAATCGGTTTTCCCTTCCCCTTCAAATTGCTGGCCTTGTGCCTAAAGTAGAAACAATTATCATCATCGTTTAATGTCCATTCTCCCTGCTAGTAAGGGTTGCAAATGTCATCACTGGCTGGTCAGTATTCAATTTGAGCCTCTCACCTCCAGGTGGGCTGGGGACCCAATGAAGTACTGACAAGGAGTTTACAAGTTGCTGGATCTACCCAGGTAGTTTATACCATAATGCCTTCTCTGGCAGTTTCTTTCAGTCTTATACAAATTAGCATATTATCACTAAAGATAATTCAAACAAACTGAAAAGCAAAATAAAATAATTGGTGATAGCAGTTACAGTAGAGATTTTCAGTACAATACAGAAAGGATATTGAATACATAACTAATATCTGTATTTGTGGACGCATGTATTGCTGAGTAGTTAGGAAGTTTGCTTCACAAAAATGAAGTTTCAGGTTCGTTCCATGTGTGACATCTTGGGTAAATGTCTTTACCATAGCCTCAGGTCAACCCAAGCCAATGAAGTTGAATAAATGGAAACTATATGGAAGCCCATTGTATTTGTAATTCAAAAATCCAACCATGTCACATATTGTGTAATGCTGATTTAGCTTGAGAATTACATAAAAGGCACACAAATCTATGGAATACTCAACCACTTACATATTAATTGACAAGACAGATGTTCAGTTGATCTAATAACTGAATGGTTATTGTAGAAACTGTTGGAGGAGCCTTCATTATCAATATCCTCATAAAACTAAATATCAAATGAAAGAAAAAAGACTTCAAGGTGAGGTTAACAAAAGGATTTATTCTAAACAGTACACTTCATTTTCTATATTAAATTATTCATCATTTTCAAAATCTTTAGGGTTTTTTCTCAAGGAAGCAGCATGTGCTTTCTCTCCATAGTCATATACCAAGTAACAAAAGACCAATGCTGAAAAAGAGTAATGAAATTTAGGAAATTGTCAAAAAAATAACAAATAATTTCATAGAAAAACAAAATGTAGTTATGTAAAAACAAATATATATATATTTTCTAATTGGATACCCCGAAACTGGATACCAACACTGAATACACCTGAACTTCTACCAGAAAATCTTTCGTTGTTATTTCTGCTTACATTTTACATATATACATATATATATCAATGCTTGCGTGGACCCCTCTCAAAAATTCGTTGGATTTTCTAATTGGATACCCCGAAACTGGATACCAACACTGAATACACCTGAACTTCTACCAGGAAATCTTTTGTATCATTGAAATATTCTTTTCTTTGCTTCATATATATATATTATATATACTTGTCCGCCATTGCAAAAGGCCATAAATTCAAAATTTTGAAGAGAGAGGAAAAGAGACAAGCAAGTGATCTATGAACTTGTACATCTCACTGACCCCCCGCCACCACAATAAAAATAACGTCTACACTCGCTCCCCACCATCACCACAGTACTCATTACTCTATCTAAGGTGGCTGACCTGTTCCCTGTTGACATACTGCTGACTCTTTTGATGTATGTATGTGTATATACATATATATATAAGTGTGTATATGTATATCTCAGTGGATGAGACCAGATTTCAACACAGCAACAACTACAACAACAACAGCAGCAACACCAACAACAACAACGGCAACAACACCATCGTCTGTGTTGAATGTGTGTGTATGTATGTATTTGTATATATGCGACAGCAATAACAGCATCAACACCATTGTCTGCAGCAACAGCAGCAGTGAAATGAAGAACAACAACAACAGCGACAACAGCAACAACAACTACAGCACCAACAACTGCCACCACCATCACTGACCATCCACCACCACCACACTGACACCATTCACCACCACCACCGCCATTACCAGCGTAAAGCAAACAATTATTATTATTATTATATACAAGCTGAACTGGACTGGGAAAGGTCAACAGTTGACATGATATTGATTTTGATTTTGATGATTTTAATTTTGATTTTGTATTTCTATCAGTACTGTCGGTAATATATGTATATATATGTGTGTGTGTGATTGTATGCATAAATGAGTGTTGGTATGTGAGTGGCGTGTTGTGGTTGTGGTTTGTATGCATGAGTGTTGGTGTGTGAGTGTTTGGGTGTGCGTCGTGTCAATAAGTTTTTTTTTTTTTTTTTTTTAAATGACCATGCTGTAAAATGGAGGGGTAGAGAGGGCCCTTGAGTCTAGTAAGACATCCTCTCTAGTGCTGGTGGCACAAATAAAAGCACTCAGTCCATGCTGTAAAGTGGCGCTAGTGTTAGGAAGGGCATCCAACCAGTGTATCAATGCCAAAACGCTTATCAGCACAGCAGCAAATAGGAACAACAACAAAATATGAAGACGTCGCATCTCAGAGTTGCAACACTTAATGTTGGCACTCTCAGAGGTAGATCTGCTGAAATAGCGGAGATGCTGGAGAGAAGGCAGGTGGATGTGTGCTGCGTGCAAGAGGTGAGATGGAGAGGTGCCTCTGCGAGACTAGTCGTAGGCAAGCGTCTTAGCTATAAGCTATTCTGGGTAGGTAAGGATGATGGGCTAGGGGGAGTAGGCATTTTCCTGGCTGAGAAATGGATCAATAAGACAATAGAGGTAGTTCGAGTTAGTAATCGAATAATTAAGCTTAGATTAGTTGTAGGTAGGAGACTACTGACAATCATCTCGGCCTATGCTCCCCAGGCAGGCCTAGGCAAAGATGAGAAAGACTGCTTTTATGAGCAACTTTTGCAAACAACCGCAATGACAGAGGACGGAGACATCGTTATGCTAGCAGGAGACTTCAATGGCCATGTTGGACAGCTCCAGGATGGTTACACTGGGGTACATGGTGGACACGGTTACGGTTCAAGAAATGAAGGAGTGAAACTTCTTGAATTTTGTGATGACTATTTGCAACACAAACTTCCAGAAACCTGCCAATCACCTAATAACCTACAAATCTGGTGAGCACATAAGCCAGATTGACTTCTTGCTAGTTAGGCAGCGGGACAGGCAGATAGTGTCTAATACCAAGGCATACCCTGGGGAAGAATGTACCCCACAGCATAGGTTAGTTGTTAGTGATATCTCAGTAAGCAAGAGATGGAATGAGACATATAGGAAGGTGTGGACAAGAAAGGTCTGGAAGCTAAAAGACCTTTCACTAAAATACAAATTTAGGAAAGCCCTTCAAGATGTATATGACGAAAAAGAAGACGATTTAGAGACATATGACATAGATAATAACTGGAATTTCTTACGTGACAACTTGCTGCAGGCTACTGATGAAACCTGTGGCTGGAGCAGAGCTCCAACCAGACAGAGAGTGACCTGGTGGTGGAACAGCACAGTAGATAAGGCTATTAGAGACAAAAGACTAGCATGGAAGGTTTGGAAAAAGGGTGGGAGTAGGGAAGAATATACAGCCACTAAGAGAGAAGCTAGACGTCAGGTGTACTTAGCACGCAGGGAGGCAGAGAGTAGGAGGTTTGCCAATGTTCTGCGGGGAAGATCAGAGGCGTGCGGTTTTCCACATTGCAAGGCAGTGTGTCAATGCAAATCAGGATGTTGTTGGAGATAAATGTGTCCGGGATGATGCCGGTGTACTTAGTGTCACGAATGATCAGAAAAAGGAGGCCTGGAAATGTCATTATGAGAGACTGATGAATGTGGAGAACGAATGGGAGAGAGAGAAATTACCCTTGGTAGATCCGACAGAGGGACCAGCTATTGAGATTGACGAATATAGGGTCCAAGAGGCGATTAGGGAAGTGAAAAATGGTAAGGTTGCCGGACCATCGGGAATAGTTGCTGAGATGCTGAGGCATCAGGGGACGTAGGCACTAAACTGGTTGCATGCATCATCAATCAGGCTATATATGGTGGTGTCATACCCAAAGACTGGTGCAGCAGTATTCTCATAAATTGCTACAAAGGTAAAGGGGATGCTCTGGAGAGGAGCAATTATAGGAGTATAAAACTGATGGATCAGGTTATGAAAGTGGCAGAAAGAATATTAGCACAACTAATTAGAGAAAGGGTCAAACTAGATGAGATGCAGTTTGGTTTTGTGCCTGGGAAGAGTACAACAGATGCCCTCTTCTTGGTGAGACAATTGCAAGAGAGGTTCTTAGAGAAAAATAAGCCACTATACTTAACTTTTGTTGACCTAGAGAAGGCCTTTGATAGGGTACCCTGATCTGTCATCTGGTGGTCCCTAAGGAAACTAGGTGTTGAGGAATGGCTTGTGAGGACAGTGCAAACTTTGTACAGAGGTACTCTCAGTAAAGTCAGGGTAGGAATGGAGTTTAGTTAGGAATTCCAGATACAAGTAGGAGTACATCAGGGTTCGGTCCTCAGCCCGCTCTTGTTCATTATAGTCCTCCAAGCCATAACAGAGCGGGCTGGGTACAGTTTATTATAGCACCAACACTACCACTTGACATCACAGAGTAGGCTGGGTACAGTTTATTATAGCACCAACACTACCACTTGACACCACAAAGTGGGCTGGGTACAGTTTATTATAGCACCAACACTACCACTTGACATCACAGAGTAGGCTGGGTACAGTTTATTATAGCACCAACACTAACACTTGACACCACAGAGTAGGCTGGGTACAGTTTATTATAGCACCAACACTACCACTTGACACCACAGAGTGGGCTGGGTACAGTCTATTATAGCACCAACACTAACACTTGACACCACAGAGTGGGCTGGGTACAGTTTATTATAGCACCAACACTACCACTTGACACCACAGAGTGGGCTGGGTACAGTTTATTATAGCACCAACACTACCACTTGACACCACAGAGTGGGCTGGGTACAGTTTATTATAGCACCAACACTACCACTTGACACCACAGAGTGGGCTGGGTACAGTTTATTATAGCACCAACACTAACACTTGACAACACAGAGTGGGCTGAGTACAGTTTATTATAGCACCAACACTACCACTTGACACCACAGAGTGGGCTGGGTACAGTTTATTATAGCACCAACACTAACACTTGACAACACAGAGTGGGCAGAGTACAGTTTATTATAGCACCAACACTAACACTTGACACCACAGAGTAGGCTGGGTACAGTCTATTATAGCACCAACACTACCACTTGACACCACAGAGTGGGCTGGGTACAGTTTATTATAGCACCAACACTACCACTTGACACCACAGAGTAGGCTGGGTACAGTCTATTATAGCACCAACACTAACACTTGACATCACAGAGTGGGCTGGGTACAGTTTATTATAGCACCAACACTACCACTTGACACCACAGAGTGGGCTGGGTACAGTCTATTATAGCACCAACACTAACACTTGACACCACAGAGTAGGCTGGGTACAGTTTATTATAGCACCAACACTAACACTTGACACCACAGAGTAGGCTGGGTACAGTTTATTATAGCACCAACACTACCACTTGACACCACAGAGTAGGCTGGGTACAGTCTATTATAGCACCAACACTAACACTTGACACCACAGAGTGGGCTGAGTACAGTTTATTATAGCACCAACACTACCACTTGACACCACAGAGTAGGCTGGGTACAGTTTATTATAGCACCAACACTAACACTTGACACCACAAAGTGGGCTTGGTACAGTCTATTATAGCACCAACACTAACACTTGACACCACAGAGTGGGCTGGGTACAGTTTATTATAGCACCAACACTACCACTTGACACCACAGAGTGGGCTGGGTACAGTTTATTATAGCACCAACACTACCACTTGACATCACAGAGTAGGCTGGGTACAGTTTATTATAGCACCAACACTACCACTTGACACCACAAAGTGGGCTGGGTACAGTTTATTATAGCACCAACACTACCACTTGACACCACAGAGTGGGCTGGGTACAGTCTATTATAGCACCAACACTACCACTTGACACCACAAAGTGGGCTTGGTACAGTCTATTATAGCACCAGCACTACCACTTGACACCACAGAGCGGGCTGGGTACAGTTTATTATAGCACCAACACTACCACTTGACATCACAGAGTAGGCTGGGTACAGTCTATTATAGCACCAACACTACCACTTGACACCACAAAGTGGGCTGGGTACAGTTTATTATAGCACCAACACTACCACTTGACACCACAAAGTGGGCTGGGTACAGTCTATTATAGCACCAACACTACCACTTGACACCACAAAGTGGGCTTGGTACAGTCTATTATAGCACCAGCACTACCACTTGACACCACAGAGCGGGCTGGGTACAGTTTATTATAGCACCAACACTACCACTTGACATCACAGAGTAGGCTGGGTACAGTCTATTATAGCACCAACACTAACACTTGACACCACAGAGTGGGCTGGGTACAGTTTATTATAGCACCAACACTACCACTTGACACCACAGAGCGGGCTGGGTACAGTTTATTATAGCACCAACACTAACACTTGACACCACAGAGTGGGCTGGGTACAGTTTATTATAGCACCAACACTACCACTTGACACCACAGAGCGGGCTGGGTACAGTTTATTATAGCACCAACACTACCACTTGACACCACAGAGTGGGCTGGGTACAGTTTATTATAGCACCAACACTACCACTTGACACCACAGAGTGGGCTGGGTACAGTTTATTATAGCACCAACACTACCACTTGACACCACAGAGCGGGCTGGGTACAGTTTATTATAGCACCAACACTAACACTTGACACCACAGAATAGGCTGGGTACAGTTTATTATAGCACCAACACTACCACTTGACACCACAGAGTGGGCTGGGTACAGTTTATTATAGCACCAACACTAACACTTGACACCACAAAGTGGGCTGGGTACAGTCTATTATAGCACCAACACTACCACTTGACACCACAAAGTGGGCTGGGTACAGTTTATTATAGCACCAACACTAACACTTGACACCACAAAGTGGGCTGGGTACAGTTTATTATAGCACCAACACTAACACTTGACACCACAGAGTAGGCTGGGTACAGTTTATTATAGCACCAACACTAACACTTGACACCACAAAGTGGGCTGGGTACAGTCTATTATAGCACCAACACTAACACTTGACACCACAAAGTGGGCTGGGTACAGTCTATTATAGCACCAACACTAACACTTGACACCACAAAGTGGGCTGGGTACAGTTTATTATAGCACCAACACTAACACTTGACACCACAAAGTGGGCTGGGTACAGTTTATTATAGCACCAACACTAACACTTGACACCACAGAGTGGGCTGGGTACAGTTTATTATAGCACCAACACTAACACTTGACACCACAGAGTAGGCTGGGTACAGTTTATTATAGCACCAACACTAACACTTGACACCACAGAGTGGGCTGGGTACAGTTTATTATAGCAACAACACTAACACTTGACACCACAGAGTAGGCTGGGTACAGTTTATTATAGCACCAACACTAACACTTGACACCACAGAGTAGGCTGGGTACAGTTTATTATAGCAACAACACTACCACTTGACACCACAGAGTAGGCTGGGTACAGTTTATTATAGCACCAACACTAACACTTGACACCACAGAGTGGGCTGGGTACAGTTTATTATAGCACCAACACTACCACTTGACACCACAGAGTGGGCTGGGTACAGTTTATTATAGCACCAACACTACCACTTGACACCACAGAGTGGGCTGGGTACAGTCTATTATAGCACCAACACTAACACTTGACACCACAGAGTAGGCTGGGTACAGTTTATTATAGCACCAACACTAACACTTGACACCACAGAGTGGGCTGGGTACAGTTTATTATAGCACCAACACTACCACTTGACACCACAGAGTGGGCTGGGTACAGTCCATTATAGCACCAACACTACCACTTGACACCACAGAGTGGGCTGGGTACAGTCTATTATAGCACCAACACTACCACTTGACAACACAGAGTAGGCTGGGTACAGTCTATTATAGCACCAACACTACCACTTGACACCACAGAGTGGGCTGAGTACAGTTTATTATAGCACCAACACTACCACTTGACACCACAGAGTAGGCTGGGTACAGTTTATTATAGCACCAACACTAACACTTGACACCACAGAGTGGGCTGGGTACAGTTTATTATAGCACCAACACTACCACTTGACACCACAGAGTGGGCTGGGTACAGTTTATTATAGCACCAACACTACCACTTGACACCACAGAGTGGGCTGGGTACAGTTTATTATAGCACCAACACTACCACTTTACAGAGTGAATTGAATGCATTCTATTGTGACAATAATTGTTTCTAATTTAGGCACAAGGCCAGCAATTACCCAGTGCATTACTGGTACTTTATTTTATCGACCCCGTAAGGATGAAAGGCAAAGTCAACCTCGGCGGGATTTGAACTCAGATCGTAAAGGGACGTAACTATGCTGGAAAGCATGGCGTCCGACCCTCTAACGATACTGCCAATCCACAATAATACAATCACTTTACAGTTGACTGGGTGCATTTTATTGACACCAGTACTACCACTTTACAGAGTGGGCCAAGCATAATTTGTGACACCAGCCTCACTACTTTTCACACCACTACTACTACTACTTTATGATTGTTATGCGTGTATTTTGTAACACCAACACCAGAATGGGCTGGGTTCATATAATTGGGATACCAGCTCCACCTCTTTTCACATCAATACTATCACTTTTCAACATTAAGATATTTAACAAACAACATATCAAAACAAAGTGTGAAGGCAGACGTCCAAGTGCTTGGAAGTCACAATCATAAAGTGGTTAGTTCAACTGCAAGACCATGAGATGCCTTGTGTCCTTGAGCAGTGTATTTCATTTCATGTTCCAGTTCACTCAGCTGAAAATGAGTACTAGGAGCAGCTGATGGTTAGCCATTAAACATTTATGGCTTTACTCTAATACTGCAAATATTCCCAACAATCTGTCCACTGGTAAAGATACTATAAATATTTGAGTTAAAAGATTTTTTAGATATTTTCAGCTAAATTGTTACGGGATGTTAATCAAGTCAATGTCGTTTTTAAAATTTTAATTCAGGCATAGGTTTAATCAAAATTGCTTGTTTTCTAGGTAAAGCTATTTACCTTTCACATCTTGTCTTTAGCCTGTTAATTGCAACTACTTAATTGGCATATGTTTGAATTTATGCTTTGGAGCTCCTTTCATTTAGTTGGTCAAAATACTGAGGCTAACAGAAGTAGCATGCACCTTATACAATAATCCTTAAACATTGTGAAGAAGAAAGAAAGCAAAACAGTAACAATGAATAAGGGAAATGACTTCAAGGATATTTCCAAGTGTTCTTTACAACTTGAAACGTTTTGATAAACAATACTTACGAGGCAAAACTCGGAAAACTTGGCCTTTGAAGCGATTCCACATATTTGGTATTCCGTGGCTAATAGCTCCAGCAAATGCTCTCTGTTCAAATGGAGAGAGATTGTAGGTAATGATACCACTAATGTGGTGGAGATTTCCAAACATTTTACCCATAGCTAACAAAAGAAAAATAAATAATATTGCATTAGAAACCACTTACGTTCAACTCTAAACTGAAATTCTACATTTAGGAAATTTGATCCACTAAACAGTAATATACGTGAACGGCAAAGCATAAACGAACTAAGGAAGAAATTAGGAATAAGAGGGATCAGATGCTGTTTACTCGAGAGAAGACTACGTTGGTACGGTCACGTGATGCGCATGAAAGACGACAGCTGTATAAAAAAGTGCAGGGCGATAAAAATAGACGGTAGCCACGGAGTAGGCAGACCCAGAAAAACCTGGGACGACTTGCTAAACTCCGACCTCACACACTTACACCTCCCCAAGACAATGTCACTGGACGAGATCTTTGGTGATACACAGTAATACAGAAGACCTGCCTTGCCTAAGTACAAAGCGAAACCTACAGTCAGTAGGCACCTCTAACAAAAATACACCCCGGCCCCACTACCCCCACCCCTTCCAATGTAAAGTTATGTTGGTACCACAGCATCCAGTCTGAAACAAATGAGGGCGTGTAGGTGTCACGACAAAAAAACACAGTCCACGCTGTAATGTGGCTGTATAGGTAACACGGTAAAAACCTCCCAGTCCACACTGTAAACGTGGTTGGTGTTAGGAAGGGCATCCAGCCGTAGAAAACCCGCCAGACAGTCCTATACGAGCAAGACAACCAATCTTGCCTCAAGTGGGAAAATTCCCGTCCAAACCCATGCTAGCGTGGAACATGGACGTTAAACGATGATGATGATGATAAACATTGTAAAAACTCCAGAAATATAAATGTCGGAAGGTGGTGGATTAAGACCAAAGATGACCAAGGGATGTTATAGTCCAATGCACGCAATACATATGAAAGAAGCAGGCAAGACGAATACTAAATTGAAAGAAGAAAATGTGAATGAAGTAATAGAAAATGTATATGTAGTAATATATAAAACAAGATGATATAATAAAAGAAAAACAATGTAATTGACAATACAAGTTTAAAAGATCACAAAGTCTATTGTTAAATATCTGTTATATCTTCTGTAACACTGCTGATTTCTTTTGTCTCTAAGTTTCCAAATTTGCTTTGAAAGCGATGTGGTGTTTTTACAAGGATAATGATAGAATGGAGTGTTGTGCAACTTTTGAAAGAGATGCTCTAGTTTGCTGCAGATGACGACAGCAACTAGTAAACAATGCTTTTCTCTAGACATTTACCCATTAGGAGGAAATTGTCTTTGCTTCAGCAATTGCACATACATCATCATAGTCATTTAATGTCCATTTTTCTCTGCTAGTAAAGGCTGAACAGGTTATCACAGACTTAATTGAAGCTAATGAACTCTCAAATGGACCAGGAGCCTATATACATACATTTATGCACTCAACAGAGTGCACTGGGTGCATTTTATCATAGCACCAGCACTAGAGATGTTGTCATATTTTTGACACAGCTGAAGAGTCCTCCTGTTTGCTTGGCAGGTTTTCTACAGCTGGATGCTCTTTCTATCACCAACCACTTTACAGACTGTCAGGGTGCATTTATTAAGCAGATCACCAACACTAGAGAGGTGGCCATGTTCTCAACACAGTTAAAAAGTTTTCTTGACCCTTTCTTGGTATGGTTTCTACAGCTAGATGCCATTCTTATCACCAACCACCTTACATGGTGTACTGGATGCATTTTTCATGGCACCACCATTAGAAAGGTTGCCATGTCATGACTGAAGGGTCCTCTCTGCCAGTTTTGGCATGATTTCTATGGCTGGAAGCCCTTCCTAACACCAGTCACTTTACTGAGTGCACTGAATCAATTTTATCATAATACTCTACCACTTTACAGAGTAGTCTGGGTATTGGATATATAGCAGAATCAGTAGTGACTAACAATATATCTTATGGAATTTTATAACATTCTAAATTAAATCCTGTCCAGTTTGAATATGCCTTTTCCCCCTTCCGAGGCCAATAAAATAAGTACAAGACAATGTAATGGGGTTAATATAATTGATTAAATCCTGTAAGTGTTGTGCCACAACATGGCCACAATCCAGTGACTGAAACCAGGAAAATGATAAACGGGAGAAAAACGTACTACTTTATTGTAGTCATATCTACATTAAAATTACGTTAAATTTATCATATGCTGAGTTCTAGCATAAATATTTATAATTTAATTACATCGCGAAATGAATGCAAATTAGATTAACTATTTCAGTTATGGTGAAGGCAATAGGCTTAGTGGTTAGAAAGTTGGATTCGCAATCATGAGGTTGTGAGTTCAATTCTCAGACCAGGTGATGCTTTGAGTCCTTAAGGAAGATACTATATTTCACATTGCTCCTTCTGCCAGGAGTTACAGTCGCTAGATAGTATCAGCAATGGAAACATTGTTTCCTTGGTCCGATTTGACGAGGTCCACCCCACTCAACAAGCGAATGAGGTCTGGAATCTTGTCAATCAATCAGAGCGAGTGATTTCAGTTATAATCTACATGCTGTTGTTATAAAAAGATACCCCTGTAGACAGAATCTTAGAGAGAGTTTCTTTATGACAAGGAGACAATAATCTCTGAAATACATAAAGGCAATCACTAATGTTTTTTGTGTACAGACTAGAGTGTGGAAATATTTACAGTTCATTCTTTTCACAGCAAGACTTCTTTGCCCACTTATTTCTGAGACAGAAGTGGGGTAAGAGTTCTCAGGCAAGCCATCCAGCAGATCTTGTCAGAAGCACCCATCTCCAAGCGAAACCAGCCGAATTCATAGATGTTATCCAAAAATCTTGTTCGGAGTCTACCCCCTGGCGTCTTACCAGTTGGTTTTGCCTGTAAAATCTGTCCAACGATTCTTTCTTGAGACATCCTAACCACATGTCTGTAGTATTGGAGCTGTGATCTCTAAATTCAAAGTAGTAGCTCTACCTGGAGTGAATCTCTGATCTCCGATCTATGCATTCTGTCAAGTAACGTTACTCCAAAGGCCCTTTGAGGAACCCATTTTGGAGCTAGTATTTGCGATTGTATTTTTAGGTATTTACACAAGGTTCATGACAATAGGTAAGTGTTGGCATGAAAACCAAATTGAAGATGGCGAGTTTGGCTTTTACACCCACTTCTCTTCTGATGATGATTGAATGCCGAAACTGATGAACTACTGCATCAGCTGTTGCAATTCTTGCATTTAGTTTAGCCTCTTGCCGTCCATCACTCATGAACACGGCCCCCTAGATACTTGAATTTCTCCACCTGCTTCAGTAGAACTCTTTCCAGCACTAATTTTCATTCCTGCTATGCAGCACTTGGCAGCAAACCTATCAAGTCCATGTCAAAGATCACCTTCTGGTGAGTTAAGTAATACCATGTTGCTCACAAATTCCAGCCCACTGATCCTATACCCATCAGTTTTGATGTCACTTCCAAACTGGCTGTGCATGACAATCCTGTCCATGAAGATTATGAACAGGAGAGGTAACAGTACGCACACTAAGAGGTGTCAGACTCTCACATTGGATGGTTTCGAATTAGCATCATTTATCCGAATACAAATACTTGAGCATTCCTATTGAGTCATCAGGGCAACAAGAAGCTGTCTATTTATACCACACTCCTGGAGAAGTTTGTACAACAGGTACCATGGAATGCAGCCATATGCCTTTTTAAAGTCTACAAAATAAGCATACACCACAATTTCTCCAAGGCCTGCCACAGTGTGAATATTTAGTCAGCTGTGCTGCCTCTGGGGCGAAAACCACACTCTTTGTCAGCTATCTTGGACTCGACAATAACCCTACATCTCGTAGCCTAGTGGTAAGAGTGTTGGACTTACGATCATAATGTCGTTGGTTCGATTCCTGGGCTACGTGTTCTTGAGCAAAACTTCATTTCACGTTGCTCCAGTATACTCAGCTCAAAATGAGTACCAGCAATAGCTGGAGGTTTAACCCTGCGATGGACTGGCGTCCTGTCCAGGGGGAAGTCTTGTACTCTCAGTCGCTTCACGCCATGAAACCGGGATAAGCACCGGTCAAATGAGCCTTCTGGCTTAAGACAGACTTTAGACTTTTTTTTAGACTTTGCATAGACTTTACGGGGGAAGCTTCACAGGGAGATCCCCCTATAATTAGATCAATCTTTCTTGTCTCCCCTTTTGAAAATTATCACTCCCAATTTCGACATAATCGTAATTTCTACCTTGGAAAACATATCTTTACAATAATTCATTTTAAAAATTGGCATTAAATCGAACGATCAGGTAAAAGAGGCTGTCTGGTTAACTATTATTAATGCAGGACAAAAGAGATATTGCGTAATAAATAGAATAGTAAAATAAGGGTATTTAGTAGAAAGATAAATGATAAAAATTCACCAGTGGAATTTCGTAAAGAAATAAAATACATTTTAAAAAATTTATTTAAAAGATGGAAACTAAGCTATACTTTAACCTTCCACGTAAAAGATACCGTTGAAAGTCAGTAAAATAAAATTGGCAATTAATTAAATTAATTATCTGTACATATAAGAAATCCAGATTTGAAGGAAATTAAATATTTTATAAAAAGTATCGATATTAATATAAATTTGTCAAAATAAAAGGAAGAATACAAAGATATACGATGAGGTCGTTAATAGTTAGGTCTAGAGGTGAAGAAAGGACAACGGGGAAACATTCAGAAAAATTATAATAAATATGTACACTTTTAGTTGAAAATGAAAAAAACTATTGAAAGAAAAACTATTTCATCTTAAAATATGTTTGTTATGTTAAGAAAACTTACTGATTCTTCTGACCTTCTCCAAATACAGGACAGGTAAGAGTACACGAGCGAAAATATGAAGTTAAATCTTAGTTTCGTATTTAAACCTACTGCTAATAAGACAGGAAAAAGTCAAACAAAAGAAGGATTATTGATGTAAATTATTTATTAATTCCTAATTAATAAAATTTAATTTAATTATATTATAATTTATCTAATAAATTAGGTTCAACACAATTTGACTACTTTGTATTAGTTCGAATGTGACAAAGACCATGGCTTTAGTTGTAATCTGTCAGTGAACTAATGTTTACGATTTCGTTGTACTAATTTCACTTACGCCACTAATAATCACGAGAAAGGGATCTGCATCACCCTGTCATTTTACCCCATCTCACGAAATCAAATTATATGATAGTGTATTCTAAAGCACCCTAAATATCTCGCGGAATAGCTATAAATTTGATCACTTTCTTTAGTTTAGTATTTTTTAAAAAATATATATATTTTTTTTTAATACGTGCATTTTTTTAAATTTTATTAGCTTTTATACATAAACATATTATGTCAACTATATTTTACAAAAAGAAGTTCTACATAGATGGAAATAGGAAAGAAAAAAAGATAAAAACAAAATTGAATAATGAAAAGAATGGGGAGAAGGGCAGATCTGGCTGGATAAGAAAGTAGAGAAAAGGATTATGAATACCATAAATGAGAGGAAAAGCAAGGGCTATTAGGCCACAGGAGAAAGGGCGGGGAAGGGGAGAGGGTGGCAGGCTTTATGCCTAGGCAGGGTAGTGTTTCATTTGTGCCCTGAAGTCAAAACAAAGAAGGCATTTCCACAGACAATGATCAGCAACACCCACTGCAACAGCCACCTCACCTCGCAGGGCTCCTTCCTCAGACTACTGATGTTCTGATTTTATGGAGGAGCTCTGCAGTATGGGGTCCAAGGATGCCTGAGGTCTCAATGGTGACTGGAAGCTCCTTGTGTGTGATTAAGTGTGCCAGGTCCCCTCTCTCGTTTTCTTTCTTTATTAATCAAGAATTAACCCCACAGTTATCAGCCATTGATATATTTTAAATAAAACTCGCTAGTTTAGTACCCATACTCATCACCATCATAGAAGAAATTATTGAATTATTGAGTCTCAGTTTCAATCGGGGATAACCACAGTAAGTAAGGAACTCAATACAGGAGCTTTCCTGATTATTTCCTTTTTACACTTTAGCATTTACATTACTCTATATTTACTATTGTATTTTCACAGAAAAATTTTACCTCACATAATATAGAATCTATGAGATTTTGATATTATTTATTTTGAGAACAATACCTTAACATCAGAATGAGTGGCCAGTTACAACCAGTTTGAACAAAAAGAGATGATAGAATTCTGGCCGGATATGGCCAGTTTAAATGCTAAAGGGTTAATGAAACAGTTCCATAGAAGACATTTCTATTTGTTATATATATATATATATATATGATGCCAGTGTACTTAGTGTCACGAAAGATCAGAAAAAGGAGGCCTGGAAATGTCATTATGAGAGACTGATGAATGTGGAGAATGAATGGGAGAGAGAGAAATTACCCTCAGTAGATCCAACAAAGGGACCAGCTATTGAGATTGGTGATTAAGGAAATGAAAAATGGTAAGGCTGCTGGACCATCGGGGATAGTTGCTGAGATGCTGAAGGCATCAGGGGACGTAGACACTAAACTGGTTGCACGCATCATCAATCAGGCTATATATGGTGGTGTCATACCCAAAGACTGGTGCAGCAGTATTCTCATAAATTGCTACAAAGGTAAAGGGGATGCTCTGGAGAGGAGCAATTATAGGAGTATAAAACTGATGGATCAGGTTATGAAAGTGGCAGAAAGGATATTAGCACAACTAATTAGAGAAAGGGTCAAACTAGATGAGATGCAGTTTGGTTTTGTGCCTGGGAAGAGTACAACAGATGCCCTCATCTTGGTGAGACAATTGCAAGAGAGGTTCTTAGAGAAAAATAAGCCACTATACTTAGCTTTTGTTGACCTAGAGAAGGCCTTTGATAGGGTACCCTGATCTGTCATCTGGTGGTCCCTAAGGAAACTAGGTGTTGAGGAATGGCTTGTGAGGACTGCAAACTTTGTACAGAGGTACTCTCAGTAAAGTCAGAGGAGGAATGGAGTTTAGTGAGGAATTCCAGATACAAGTAGGAGTACATCAAGGTTTGGTCCTCAGCCCGCTCTTGTTCATTATAGTCCTCCAAGCCATAACAGAGGAGTTTAAGACTGGCTGTCCATGGGAACTTCTGTATGCTGACGATCTGGTTCTTATAGCAGAATCAGTAAAGGAGCTAGAGAATAAATTCTGGCTATGGAAACAGTGTTGATGAGTAGAAAAGAGGACAAAACTCTGATTCCGTCAGAGAAATGGCCATGTTCGATATGCAGAAAAGGAACTGGCATAAATTCTATAAAATGCACACAATGCAGGTCCTGGGTACACAAGAGATGTAGCGGGATAGCAGGCAAACTAACAGGTAGGGAGAAATATGTATACAGTAGATGTACAGGGAAATTAGACAGTAGAAGTCGCATTGATAGACACATTTTTCAAATGTAGGCGGGTGATATAGAAGTGGTGGATAGCTTCCGGTACCTAGGAGATCAGATTAGCATGGGGTGGGGTGTTCCGAGGCCGTAGTATCTACAATAAGGACGGGTTGGAAGAAGTTTAGGGAGCTGCTTCCTCTGCTGACGAAGAAGGGTTTCTCCCTGCGTACGAAAGGCCGCTAATATGATGCCTGTGTGAGGAGCACGATGCTGCATAGTAGTGAGACATGGGCAACAACTGCAGAGGATATGCAACAGCTGGAGAGAAATGAGGCAATCATGCTCCGTTGGATGTGCAGTGTCAATGTGCGTGAACGACCCAGCATGAATGTGTTGAGAGAGAAGCTGTGTCTGAGAGGGATAGAATGTAGTGTGCGAGAGAGGAGACTGAGGTGGTATGGACATGTGATGCGCATGGAGGATGACCGATGGATGAAGAAGTGCCAGGAAATGCCAGTTGAAGGAAGACGTGGTAGAGGTAGACCACGAAAAACATGGGCGGAGATGGTGAGAACAGACCTCAGATCGCTGAAGCTCACGGTGGAGATGACGAAGGACCGTGACAAGTGGAGAGATGCTGTGCTGAATAAGACCCGTCCCACCCTTGCAAGCAGGGAAGAGCGGACGTAAAATGATGATGACGATGATGATGATATATAAATATATATGTGTGTGTGTGTGTATAATGTAGGGGGGGAGGAGGTGCTCAAAGACAGGAAAATACAATGAAAAAACAAACAATCTATTCTTTTCAGTCAACTCCTAGAAATCTTTAGAGTTTCCGTGCATTACAGTGGAGACTATTTATTCGATTGTGAAGAAAGCAGACTGTTTATTTTCCATTATTTTTTCTGTTGCATAGAGTTACGCCCTTGCCATTCTGAGTTCAAATCCTGCCGAGGTTAACTTTGCCTTTCATCCTTACGGGGTCGATAAAATAAAGTACCAGTAATACACTGGGTAATTGCTGGCCTTGTGCCTAACGTAGAAACAATTATTTTTTCTGTTGTCTTTATCTTGTGTGCCCTCTTTTTTATTATTATCCAATATGGTCTTAGCTACATGGATCTTTTTAACACCAATCTAAAAGTAGACATTACTCCAGCTGCTTTCTTCCCTCCTTCTTTATTTTCCTGTGCCTTTATTTTTTTTATTTCTGTACTCTTGGTTCCTCTCACCGCTACCTCATTCCTCTCTGTCACCACTTGTCCTGTGTTCTTTTTTCATGGGACTGCAGTCCAAACTATTATATTTATATCTATTCTGTATGCAGTTCTGTATGCGCTATCATTGCCCACAACAGGACCACACGTCTAACCCATGCTAGTGTGGAAAATTTGACGTAAAACGATGATGATGATGGTGATGATATATATATATATATAGTGAAAATAATAGAAAGTTGTGATGTGCATTTCATGATTGAGCAGCTAAAGGTTCAATCTGTATTGATCTGGCCTGACTCTGGAATCAAAAGCTCGTTGGACTTCTGTTACTCTCAGCTTAGTTCTACACCAATATACCTACTGGAAACTACACATCGTGTGCTCACTCTGGTGAACCTACAGTAACGGGACTTTACAATCCCTATATATATATATATATATATATATATATATAAATTTACGACTAAGCTTGGTAGAGCTTATATTCAGCACTATATTTTTGTTTATAAAGCTCTGATGATTCCTGCCCCATGGTATGGATGAAACATTGTCAGCAAATAAAAATTGTATGAGTATGTAGGCGTTCTTTGATTTCTTTTACACATATATATATCTATATATCATCATCATCATCATTTTACATCGGCTTTTCCCTGCTTGCAAGGGTGGGACAGGTCCTATTCACCACAGCATCTCTCCATCTGTCACGGTCCTTCGTCATCTCCACCGTGAGCTTCAGCGATCTGAGGTCTGCTTTCAGCACCTCTGCCCATGTTTTTCGTGGTCTACCTCTACCACGTCTTCCTTCAACTGGCATTTCCTGGCACTTCTTCACCCATTGGTCATCTTCCATATGCATCACATGTCCATACCATCACAGTCTCCTCTCTCACACACTACAATCTATCCTTCTCAGACACAGTTTCTCTTTCAACACATCCATGCTCGGTCGTTCACGCACATTGACAGTGTACATCCAACGGAGCATGTTTGCCTCATTTCTCTCCAGCCATCGCATATCCTCTGCAGTTGCTGCCCATGTCTCACTTCCATGCAGCATCACGCTCCTCACACAGGCATCATATAACCGGCCTTTCGTATGCAGAGGAAACAGCTCCCTAAACTTCTTCCAGCCCGTCCTTATTCTAGATACTATGGTACCGGAAGCTATCAACCACTTCTATAACACCCACCTGCATTTCTAAAATCTGTCTATCAATGCAACTTCTACTGTCTAATTTCCCTGTCAGCTACTGCATACGTATTTCTCCCTACCTGTTAGTTTGTCTGCTATCCCACTACATCTCTTGTGTACCCAAGATCTGCATTGTGAGCATTTTATAGAATTTATGGAAGTTCCTTTTCTGCATATCGAACATGGCCATTTCCCTGATGGAATCAGAGTTTTGTCCTCTTTTCTACTCATCAACACTTTTGTCTTAGCTAGGTTCACTCTCAGTCCTCTTGATTCCAACTGCTGTTTCCATAGCCAGAATTTATTCTCTAGCTCCTCTACTGATTCTGCTATAAGAACCAGATCGTCAGCATACAGAAGTTCCCATGGACAGCCAGTCTTAAACTCCTCTGTTATGGCTTGGAGGACTATAATGAACAAGAGCGGGCTGAGGACTGAACCCTGATGTACTCCTACTTGTATCTGGAATTCCTCACTAAACTCCATTCCTACCCTGACTTTACTGACAGCACCTCTGTACAAAGTTTGCACTGTCCTCACAAGCCATTCCTCAACATCTAGTTTCCTTAGAGACCACCAGATGATAGATTGGGGCCTTCTCTAGGTCAACAAAAGCTAAGTATAGTGGCTTATTCTTCTCTAAGAACCTCTCTTGTAATTGTCTCACCAAGAAGAGGGCATCTGTTGTACTTTTCCCAGGCACAAAACCAAACTGCATCTCATCTAGTTTGACCCTTTCTCTAATTAGTTGTGCTAATATCCTTTCTGCCACTTTCATAACCTGATCCATCAGTTTTATACCCCTTATAATTGCTCCTCTCCAGAGCATCCCCTTTACCTTTGTAGCAATTTATGAGAATACTGCTGCACCAGTCTTTGGGTATGACACCGCCATATATAGCTTTATTGATGATGCGTGCAACCAGTTTAGTGTCTACGTCCCCTGATGCCTTCAGCATCTCAGCAACTATCCCCGACGGTCCAGCGGCCTTACTATTTTTCATTTCCTTAATCGCCTCTTGGACCCTATATTCGTTAATCTCAATAGCTGGTCCCTTTGTTGGATCTACTGAGGGTAATTTCTCTCTCTCCCATTCGTTCTCCACATTCATTAGTTTCTCATAATGATATTTATATATATATATAAACAATTAATTTATTGCAAACGAATCGAATATCATTATTAATATTCGAAAAACTCAGATTACATTTATACATATATATATATGTATATAAACACATATGTGCATATATTTCATACAATTAGATAACTTACAAAAATATATACTCAGACAAGACTAAACACATGCACACATACAAACATATAGATAAATACACGTATGTGGAGTCTTACACCCACGTTCACATTGTTAAACTTCATATATAGATATATATATTAGAGTAACTATAGAGGCATTAAATTAATCGACCAGGTCATGAAGGTCACGGAAAAAGTAATAGCGCAACTAATCAGAGAGAGAATTGACCTAGATGAAATGCAGTTTGGGTTTGTGTCAGGCAAAAGTACCACAGACGCTCTTTTCATAGTACGACAACTACAGGAGAAGTACCTAGCTAAAGGTAAACCCCTCTACTTAGCTTTTGTCGACTTGGAGAAAGCCTTCGACAGAGTCCCCCGCTCCATTATCTGGTGGGCTCTTAGAAAACTAGGCGTTGACGAATGGCTTGTGAGGGCTATACAAGCCATGTATAAAGAAACAGTCAGCAAGGTTAGAATTAACAAAGAATATAGTGAAGAGTTTAGCGTAAAAGTTGGCATCCATCAGGGCTCTGTTCTCAGCCCCCTACTATTTATTATTGCCCTTCAGGCTATAACAGAGGAGTTCAAGACAGGCTGCCCATGGGAACTCCTATACGCAGACGACCTGACACTCATAGCGGACTCAATGGCCGAGCTAGAGAAGAAATTCCAAACATGGAAGCACGGCCTAGAGTCAAAAGGACTTAAAATTAACCTGGCTAAGACTAAAGTTCTAGTTTGTAGGAAAGAAAACAAGGCGGCGGTCCCTTCTGGGAAATGGTCGTGCTCGGTGTGTAGGAAAGGTGTAGGTAGAAACTCCATTTTATGTCCTAAATGCAAAGTATGGGTGCATAAAAGATGTAGTGGGATCACAGGTAAGCTAACTAAGAACATAGATTTTACATGTGGCCGGTGTTCTGGTGCAATAAGTAGCAGCAAGTGCTCACAAAATACTAGCTCTTTCAATTGCGCAGAGGGTTCTATAGAAATAGTGGACAGCTTCCGTTACCTGGGCGATAAAATCAGCAGTGGGGGAGGGTGCTCTGAAAGTACTGTAGCTAGAGTCAGAACTGGTTGGAAAAAGTTCAGAGAGCTTATACCACTATTAGCTGCTAAAGGGTTCTCCCTAAAAATGAAAGGCAGGTTGTACGATGCCTGCATACGAACAGCAATGCTGCATGGCAGTGAGACCTGGGCATTGTGTGCAGAGGATATAC
The DNA here is from genome assembly GCA_964016885.1 of Eledone cirrhosa. NCBI lineage: Eukaryota > Metazoa > Mollusca > Cephalopoda > Octopoda > Eledonidae > Eledone > Eledone cirrhosa. The sequence goes on from OZ024740.1 coordinate 355,433,555, forward strand.
GCAGACTAGAGAGGAACAAAGCTTGCATGCTCCGCTGGATGTGTAACAGTAATATACGTGAACGGCAAAGCATAAACGAACTAAGGAAAAAATTAGAGATAAGAGGGATCAGATGTTGTTTACTCGAGAGAAGGCTACGTTGGTATGGACACGTGATGCGCATGAAAGTCGATAGCTGTATAACAAAGTGCAGGGCAATAAAGATAGACGGTAGTCACGGAATAGGCAGACCTAGAAAAACCTGGGACGAGCTGATAAACTCCGACATCACACACTTACACCTCTCCAAGACAATGTCACTGGACCGAGACCTTTGGCGGTACTCAGTAACAGAGAAGACCCGCCTTACCTAAATATATAGTAAAACCTACTCCAGCCAGTAGGCATCTCTAACAAAATACACCCCGTCCCACCACCACCACACCCACCCCATCCACACCACCCCGTTCTATGTAAAGTTATGTTGGTGCCGCGCCATCCAGGCCAAAACAAATGAGATCGTGTAGGTGTCACGACAAAAAACACACAGTCCACGCTGTAATGTGGCCGTGTAGGCAACACGGTAAAAACCTCCCAGACCCACACTGTAAATGTGGTTGGTGTTAGGAAGGGCATCCAACTGTAGAAAACCTGCCAGACAGTCCTATGCGAGCAAGACAATCACTCTTGCCTCAAGTGGGACTACCCCCGTCCAAACCCATGCAAGCGTGGAACACGGACGTTAAACGTTGATGATGATGATGATGATGATGCATTAACTAGTGGACCTACACTGATGATTGAATGCTGATGCTGATGCACTTCTGCATCAGCTCTTGCAATTCTTGCATTTAATTCAGCCTCATGCCTTCCATCACTCATGAACGCTGCTCTAAGATAGTTGAATTTCTCCACCTGCTTCAGTGGAACTCCATTCACATGTAGAGTGCACTGCACAGGCTTCTTTGATGGTAATAACTTTGTACATATATAATTTTTGGAGACCAGGGCTGGTATGCCATATATATATTGATTACTGGATATATGAATAATCATACAAACTGGTAAATTTGGGTTTTGATAAATTTATGGTTTGCATAAGAGAAAGCCTATAGTTTATATTGATTACTGACATGTGGATGTGATTAAAAATAATAATATTTCATTAATTCATTTCAGCATATATGTATGAATGACATACATGATTAAATATATGAGTAACTATAGAGAAATAAATATTTACAGAGTCAAATGTAAAGTTAGAACCCAGGATCTTGTGATTGGAAAGTAAACATCTTATTGTAGCAACATGACAGAGATGAGAAATGTGTTGTGTGTATGTGTATGTAGGCACGTGGCTTAGGGGTTAGAGAGTTGGATTTGCAATCGTGAGGCTGCGAGTTCAATTCTCAGACCGGGTGATGTGTTGTGCCCTTGAGCAAAACACTTTATTTCATGTTGCTTCTTCTGCCAGGAGTTGCGACCGGTACATAGTATCAGCAATGGAAAGACCAATGTAAACATAGTTTCCTTGATCCAATTTGATGAGGTCCACCCCACTCAGAAAGCAGATGAGGTTTGGGATCTCATTGATCAATCAGAGCGGGCAATATGTATGTATGTTTGTGTGTAAATTTTAAGGAAAATATTTAAATATATCTATATATATATAGACACACATGGCATATTATTGGATTTCATGCCCAACAGCTAGATGCCTCAACTTGATTCACTGTTTACAACAATAGACAAACCTTTCCTCTATCTCTAGGCAATGAACATGGACATTCAAATATTCTAAACGTGTTTGAGGTAATAATAAAAAAAAAATTACTTTTATCATTCTCTTTTTTTAACTTGTTTCAATCATTCTACTATGGTCATGGTGGAATACTGCCATCCAGGGATTTAGTTGATCATAGTGACTCTAACCGTCATCATAATATTACAAATATAAAGAGAAAAAAGAAAGAAGAGGGAAAGGAAAAAAGAAAAAAAATCACACACAAGCAGGTAATACTCACATCAAGGACCACATACAACAAAAGGTAGGTGAAAGAGGTGGACAAATGAACCTCTACCAGAGCAAAATATGGCAATATCGCGAGGAGCACTGGGAAACCTCTCTAATTATTTTTGAGGCAAGCCAGCATGCTTGCAGTGTTACCTCGGGTGATGGCGAGGCTGATGTGCTGGAACAGAAAATGCTCTCGCTAGCATCACCAATTACCTGAGTTAGGCCAGCCACCAGTAAATAGCCTGACTCCCCCAAACATCTCAAAAGCCAGTACTTATTCTTAAAAAGTCTGTTGCTTATTTCATTAATCACTACTTATTGAATTGTTATATTACAAGGCATAAACAAACAATGAAAATATATATCATTCTTATATTCTTTTAATCTCCCCTCATCCTTAACAGCACTTTTCAACTGCATCTAACTCTTATTTATCATATCTATATGTATTAGTATAATTTTATCAATATAAATATACCCATCAATTAAATTAATTTTATATCCTTTTCATAGATGTATTTTTTTTCACTAACATCCTTATCTTAAAACTCTAGTCACCTTAGATATTTGTATTGGCATTACTATTTTATAACAGTAACTGCTTGTATACCTTCTACTGACCACCTGACCTAGTTTCACCCCTAAAATAAGTTTCAATTACTACTATTTTACCATTTGGCCAATTATTAACCTTCTATTGGTTAATTCTAAACATCTTACCAAACAGACAGAATATATTTGATCTTTGTTGGTTTTATTCAATGAACAAATAAAATTATTTCTGAGGTCAACATTAAAGTAGAAACAATTATTATATTGGATCTTTGTTGGTTTTATTCAATGAACAAATAAAATTATTTCTGAGGTCAACATATGACCTACTTCTTCCCTAAAGTAATCCTTCATTCATAATACTCTTTTCCATCCAAAACTGAAATCTACCTTCTTCTACCCATAATTTAAGATTCTCCTAATATCACTATCTTGACCCTCACTATCTCCTGATTGGTCAATTCAAAACCTGTTCCCAAACAGACCTATTGTATTGAATCTTTGTTCTTATCAATAAACAAGTTTCATTATTTCTGAAGACAGCATATATATGTGAAGGCATGTATATTCCCTCTGATAGTTTGTATAAATATTGTACATAGATCTATAGAATATGCATACCAACTCTAACAAATATATATCCTAGAAACGATCGTAAAATAATGAATTTTTCTAATATAAGGAACTGTTTCTTTGTTTATTCATTATTTTTTTTATATTTTATATATATATATATACATACTGTAAAGTGGTCGTGTAGGTGTCATGACAAAAACTACCACTACTCACTGTAAATGTGGTTTGCATTAGAAAGGGCATCCAGCCATAGAAACCAAGCCAAAATTGGTTCTGTATGAGCCAGACATGGTCATCTGACCTCAACTTGCCTCAAATAGGACAACGCATCTAACCCATGTTAGTATGGAAAATGGACGTTAAACGATGATGATGATGATGATGATAAATTTACAAAAATGATTTAAAACTCTGTAAATTGTTATATTTGTAACTTTATAGTGGAACTACCACAAGATTTACCAAAGGAAATAATTCAACCATTGAGTAAAATACTACTGTAAGCAGCTCCAGTTTCTTGTTAGAATACTACAATAATCCTCTGTATATATATATATATATATATATTTATTAAAATAACAGATTAAAGTTTAAGCAAAGAATCGTTGCTTTCACCCTTAACGGGATCTCCTGAAACTAAAAAAATAAATCTGTGAACGCAGAAGTAAATATTTCGAAAAACGTTGCAACCGAAGGAAAACAGGAAGACGATACTTTGGTTTGTGAAGACGTTCCCTGGCAATGAACAGAAAAAGCGAAGATAATGCGTCGTTATGTGGAACGATGAGAACAATTACACGCAAAGACAAAACCACATTTATGGTATAAATGAAGTCGTAGACTAATATTCTATTTAGGAAACCGAATGATTCTTGGCTACAGAGTTAAGAATAATGTAAATAAATTAGTAGAACGAAAATGACAGAGGTTATTAAAATCAATAATAATTAAATATATAAAAATGTGCAGGGGTTTAGAAATATAAATTTTTCATTATTAAGTTGGTATTTGGAACATAACTTAACAACGGTTCTTACATAAAATTATAATGGAAAGTTTAATTGTAAATAGGAACACTTTAAAATAAAAAAATGTTTCAGGTGGGTTGGTTTTGAAAGGACCAAGGTCAAAATTGTTGAAAAGTAATTATGAGGTACCTGTTAACGAAAGGCAATCAGAGTCATAGCATATCCTGATCCCACTTAAGTAGCAGCTTCACACTGTGTTCATTTATACTTGTTTTGTGTAAAAGGAATTTAACATGTCTTAATATATTGTGTGTGTTTGCCTCACCCACTCATCTATTATATACATATGTACATCCCACACATCTAACCATTCTTATAACATTTTGTATTGTATATATGGGTTCTTGTGTTCAATTAAGAAAGGATTATGATGATTATTGTGGTTGTAATTTGCTGTGAACAGTTACATTTTACAGAGTTCCGTGTAGATATTTTCTTTAAATTATTTCACATTTTCGACATTTGCAATGTTTATACATTGCAAGATGTCTGCCTCTAAAGTGGCAAAGAAATGTGCTAGCCAAAGGGGTTGTAACACTAAATAAATAAATACGCCCTCAAATTGTTAATTAAACATGCAGATCAGATGGAGCTTCACATTCAGGCACTTACACATGTACAGTAAAATACAACTGGAATGAACAATATTTGAAGCATCAGTTTAAGTGAAAAACAAACCCAAAAAGGAACAACAACAAAAAAACAGTAGCATCACCAACAACACCAACATTCTATGAGGGCTGGCTGAAAAGTTCAAGGCTGACCAAGATACTCTCATGGAATGACCAAATGAGGTTTATTTTTCAGCATAGTCCCTAGAAAGAAACAATGCAGTTATTATTAAGAATAGCTGGAATTAATGCATGCTAAATTTCACAGCCCTAGCATCACTTCTTCATAGTCAGCCTGTGAACTTCTCAGCCAACCTTCATATAATATTTTGTTAATGTTGCGTGGGAGAATGAAAACTACTCAATTTGAATGACATAAAGGAAATTCAGAAGGGGTGGGCAAGTTATGTCCTAAAAAATAATGCTTCCTTAGCTGATGAATATATCCATGAAAGGGTAAGGAGGAAAGTGGTGTCGCTCTGGTTCTCAAATAACAGAAGGAGCTTCTATATGAACTTAAAAGGTCTTAGTGAAGGAACTTGGTAATGTGTAGTAGGATTTGTATTCTATCAACCAGATAAAGGAATATGAAAGCATGTATTTTTTAAGACTAACAACAAGGTAAGGAGATAAGTAGAGCTGGTGTGTCACACTCATACCCAACCTTCTGCAGGCTAGTGTCACAATACATATAACATTGGTGAGTCTTGGCACAGATGTCAACCTTTGGCTTGTAGTCACTTTTCTGCAACACTATGGGCACAAGGTGATTGTAGAGGTGACCTACAACAACATGAGGTTAGGTGATCCCTACTTGACCACATATTGATGAAAGTCACTGTTGATTACAAAGCCATCCCAGAGTTGTGAGCTATTCAAAAAGAAGAGAAAAGGGTCATTGAAACTGGTGGCACAGGTTAGAAGAACCAGTTGCTCAATATATGATAATATGGGACATTTAAAGAACTTCTTCCCAGAAGAAGAAAGATAGGGGGAAAAGACTGTGGTGGAGGACAGCATATGCAACAGTAATAACAGCAGCAGGCTCTAAGGGTGAAGAAAATTTTGACTGCTGCTGCCTATGTTTCCAAAGCACCACCAATAGCAGTGGAAATAATTGAAATAATCTTGTAATTGGTACCACCAGGAGATGGTGATGATTGTGAAACAAAGATGTTTCCTTTCCAGTACAGATTATGATCAGCATGGCATTCCACCCTCTTATGACAACATGAAGGAAATGGAAATTGTGAAGGGGCAGAAAACTACCAAGAAAATAAGAATGGGCCTAAATGAAAAGCAAATAAGACAATGGAAGTTCCTTGTAAAAAATTACCTACTCAAAAAGAAGTGCTTCAACATTCTGTCAGTCCAAAAGAATACTGACTTGCTCCATGTTTTTATTGTTCCTGGTGTAAATAATATGCTGATTGAGAAGTGATGATATGTGTTCCACGATCCTCTAGATGATACAATGTTGATAACTATATTAGGTGTCTATCAACAACTGGGGAGGGATGACACCCTAGAAGATGTAAAGCCCTTCACAATATGTCTGCTTCCACATAAGTAACTGGAAAGAATTTGGGCCTCTCTTCTTGGATTATTCCACATCAAATCACTCAGTTGCAGAAACATTTCCCAGGTCACCCCCTCAGATACCCCTAAAAAAATTAATTTCAGCTACTATACCTATATAATGGAAAAATATCAAGTATTAGGTCAATATCTTTGATAGTTTTGAAATTGTAGGCCTTTAAAATATTAATTAATTATACATTTTTTTTCCGAACGAGCCTCTCAGACCAACTTGAGACAGTCATTTCTCCTCTAATAAGGTAAACACAGCATTGAAATCATGTGTTTGAGGCTAACTTTTTCTGTATTGTTCAAATATCTTATCAAATGAAGTGTATCTTGTATATTTTTCTATCTATCTTGTATATTTTTCTATCTCTGAAAATTGCCAAGAGTTAAACGTACAGCAAATGTATGCCTCTTATAGGCATTTTCATCTCAATAGGTACACTACATAAAGCAACCACAATTGTTTTCCTGTTACTTAGCATATAGTAGACCATTTCTGAGCAGTAACCATGTTAGTTACTATTATGGGAGTGTCATAATAATTTTTTGAAATATGTGCGATTTCAAAATTTCTCAAAAAATGCCCATTTTGATGCCCTTAGTTGACCATATGGGCAGTTCACTATCATTTTTACCATGCATTTCTATACTTCCGTAGATGATATGGCAGAAATCTGGTTTTGTTGCTGAGCTTCTTTTCAGAGTTATGAATTTTTAATGCATCATATTAAAAGTTGAGGTACTCGTCCTGCCATGATGGAGTCCAGTTCTATACCTCAGTGTAATCTTGGAAGTAAATTGGAGATGAATGTCACAAAATCACTTATTCAAGAAAACAGGGATTTTTGAAATGCAGTTCTTTATCTGACAATGAAAAGGTTTTAATTCACTGGAGATCTGGAGTTTTACTGCATGAAGATGACAATGTTTGCTTTCAAACATTTTGCTAACCTCTGCAGCCATTATGATGGTCTGTCTGCTGAATGGCATTTTTTTTACTACTAGCCACAGAAAGAGTCAGTGTAATGGTGTGTGTGTGTGGGGGGGGGGGACTATTAAGAGACTGGTAGCCAGAACAAGCCATCAGGCTACTGTTAATGACCAAATTTTAATACCACATGATATGTACAGCTGGGCAAGAGATAACATTCATGGGATTGAATTTTTCTTTGTTTCAAAAGATCCAGTAAAAGAAAATGCTGTCAAATTCAAATTGGCTGAACAGTTTGATGCTTGCAAAACAATAGCTGGAGTTAGGTCGCATCACAATTTCATTCCATGTCCAGGAAATAAGCTTCCGATGAGAAGAATATCCCTAAATGATATGTACACTGTTGTGAATGTAAGAGATGATATGGAGGACCAGGCTAGTATAAACTGGGATGACTATCAACCAGGCAAGTATGTAGCCTGTGTGTACGATTCCAACTGGTATGTGAGAAATCTTATTGAACGCTCATTTGAACATTCTGATGATCGTATTTCCTTTATGAAAGGATCGAAGAACAATGTACTTTCTTGGCTGGCAGCATCCACTGAGGATGAATGTTGGGTTCCTTTACAACATGTCATGTGTGTAATCAGTGCACCAATTGTTCAAGGTAGAAGTGCCCACACCTACACTATTAGTTCAAGTGACCTGAACAAAATTCTTACTCTATTCCCACAATTTGTGCAGAATTAATATGATTCACGTTTGTGTTTGACCTAAATATGTTTTATAATTATTTAATACAAGTTATTGAGTTGGGCACTGAAAGTTTTTAATATTTACTTTTGTTGTATTTAAATCATTCTGTGGCATGCTATCTTGTCACTTTGGTACTATGTACTAATTCCAGTGTGACTGTATAAAGTGTATTAGTTACTTGTCTGCAGCTGTATGTAAAAAGGGCTCATGGATATGCCTTGTTTGTCATCAATGAATCAATAGGTAATGTATTGAATAATTCAATGAAGGGCAATATAGCATTCTATCCCTGATTAAAATAAATTTATGTTGAATTATTGTGGATTCTAGCTGTTTACCATTTGTGTCTTATGTGTGGCTCTGTACACGATCATGTAAAACGTGGTTATGGATATACATGTAGTAGTTTGCTATTTGTTGAATCAACAAATACCCATTAATTTAACCCTTTAATGTTCAAACCGGCCAGAATTCTCTACCTCTTTCTGTTGCAAGGAGAGACTATTTAGTTTCACATAGATCATCTTAGCAGCTTTCTTGTTTAAGAACCAAACCATATCCAATATCTCCGTTTGAACAACTGAGGCAAAACTGGTTCCATTAATGTTATTGCTATTTTCAACATTTTTCACACTTTACTGAGCAACTTATTTCTCTGCATGTGATTGTTGTTGATATTTTTTATGCTATCATTAAACCTATCATTTAACATATAAGTAAAATTGTTCAAAACAATTCTCTTCTCTCTCAAAATGTTATTATTGTTTACTTCACATTGAAGGCATGTACTGTGCTGTGCAATTAGGCTTTATTTTCTGTCCTTTTCTTTATATGATTGCATTAATTTAATTTTTAAAAAAAAATTTTCTGTTGTTCTGTTTTTGCTATTGTCAAACATATTATTAAAACTTTTCAAAACAATTCTGTTCTTTAACAAAAGGTCATTATTTTTCTTTGTGTTGAAAATGTTGACTGTTTTGTGCCATTAATTATTCTTCTATTTTCTATTTGTTTTATCTTTTGAAATAATGTCTTTTATACATGATTTTTGTGCATTTATTTTGTCTTGTGGCCATTTTGATGTGAAAATGTAACCAAAAATAAAATATCTGCAGAGACATATTGAGTCAGACATGTACATGCCAGCTAAGCTTTTTATTTACAAATTCTAAGAAAAAAAATTAATTTAGTAATCCATGATGAAAAATCAAATTGGAGTACATAAAAACATGTCTACTCCTTGCCATAGGCTTAAATAATAATAATTGTTTCTACTTTAGGCATAAGGCCAGCAATTACCCAGTACATTACTGGTACTTTATTTTATCGACCCCCGTAAGGATGAAAGGCAAAGTTAACCTCGGCGAGATTTGAACTCAGACTGTAAAGGAACGTAACTATGCTAGAACGCATGGCGTCAACCCTCTACCGATACTGCAAATTTGCCACCCTTAAATAATAATAATGGTTTTTGATTTAGGTGTAAGGTCAACAATTTGGGGAAATGGGAAAGTTGATTAAATTGATCCCAGTGCATTACTGGTACTTTATTTTATCGACCCTGTAAGGATGAAAGGCAAATCTAATCAAGATTTGAACTCAGAATGTAACCAAACGGTGAAAGAATTGAGTCACTATAAATTGATATAAATATAATATCAATAAAGTCAATATAAATATCTAGGTACTACAAAGCCATAAAGTAAACAGCAATAAAATAAAAGAAATTGTTAGAAAAGACTACTTTCGAAGATTGTGGACGATTCTCAAGTCCAGGTTGAATGGTGGAAATACTGTGGAGGAAATAAACACCAGAGCTGTTTCATTAATTAGGTATGGCTCAAGTAAAGTAGAATGGACAAAAGTAGAGTTGAAGGAAATTGATCGGAAAACAAAAACAATGCTCACTATCTGTTGAAGTATGTACCCACAAAGTGATATTGGAATAGAAAGGAGGGAGGTAGAGGATTGCTGAGGTTACAGGATGATGTTAAAATAGAAGAAAGTGGTATGGGGCTTCCACATAAAAAATAAGGAAGAAAAGCTTCTATTAGAGGTTGTCAGGGAAGTGGTCATCATATTTGAGAAAAATGGAGGCTCAGAAAACACAGAGACTGAAATTGTAGAAGAGCATAAAAAAGTTCCTACTTTCAGCATTCCTTACAGAAACAAGAAATGTGTGATAACAAAAATATTTGGTTTTGATTACAGAAAGGCTACATTAAAAAAGTAACAAGAGGATTTATATTAGCAGCACAAGATCAAGCCATAAGAACAAGGTGGGTAATAAAAAACATAGACAAGAAAGATGTTCAAGCTGAATATTGGTACCAATACTTGAGTAATCCTGGTAATAAACAACAGTTTTAATATTCTGAACTGGACATTAAAAAAACTAGCAGGAATAGACTGAAAAACAAGAAAAATAATGTCTGCATTTAGAATACACCATCCAAAATCAGATGTAGAAAGATTATACCTACTAAGAACACAAGGAGGAAGGGGCCTTGTGCACCTGGGAATCTATTATAAAATAACCACTGTGGGACTACAAAGATATCTAATGAAGAATAAAGGAAAGTTAATACAAAAAACCACAAAACATGAACAAAACAAAAAAATTGTTTTCTGTCTTCTAGGAAGTCAGCAAAATGAAAACCATAAGCTGGATTGAGAGATAATTGTGAGAAAAATATAAACAAAGAAGAAACAGCAAAAGGAATTGTGAAAAACATGAAATCTAAATTGAAAGCAGACCTCCAGATTGCCATGCTAAAACAATGGCAAGAAAAATCCTCACATGGCCAATACCTGAAAAAACTGATCAGAGAGGAAGTAAACAAGCCAAATACACAAAACTGGCTACAAAGTGGTGGACTAAAAATCAAAACTGAAGGATTTCTAATTGCAGCTCAAGATCAAAGCCTCCCCACCAGAAACCACAAGAAGTACATAATGAAGCAGAACACAATAACTATAGAATATGTGGAGGTGTGGAAGAAACAATTAAATGATTAATCACATTATCTCTGGTTGCTCAGTCTCAGCCAAAAAAAAAAAATAAAAAAAAGAATATTTCCACAGATATGATAGAGTCTGAATTTACATATACTGGAAGTTGTGCCAACACTACGAAATACCAACAGAAAAAAGATGGTACAAATACTGGAAGTTGTGCCAACACTATGGAATACCAACAGAAAAAAGATGGTAGAGACACATACAAGAAAAGGTGTCAGAAAGAAAAAGCAACCATACTCTGGGATATGCCAATACACTCAGACAGAGAGATGAAAGCCAATCGATCAGATATCATAATCAAAGACCACAAAGAAAAAAAATGTCTCCTAATTGATGTACGAATCCCCATAGATGACAATATATCTACCAAGGAAATAGAGAAATCATCCAAATATAAAGATCTGGTGATAGAAATAAGCTGAATGTGGATGATGAAAATAGAAATGATACTTATAATAATAGGTGCCCTGGAAATGATAAAAAACACACACAGACAAATACATAACCAAGACCCTAGGACTTACAAATACATACAGCATACAAAAGATAGCACTACTAGGCACTGCACACATATTACGAAAAGTACTATCAATACAATAGAAACAATATCAGCAAAAACTACACTGCTCATACCCAAAGCGCACAGGTAAAGCAATAATGATGTGCAATAAAAATAATCATGGAAATAATGATAATAATAATGATTTCATTTATTAGCCACAAGGGCCGACATGTAGGGGACAATACAAAGACAGGGACAGTGGGGGTTTACAATAAGGTCGAATAAAAGTGCACAATGGCAAGACTAATTTAACAATGAAGATATAAAAAATCTGAAATAAACTATGCATAAATATAACAAAATAAATTCTCCGATAGGGGGTGGACGACCCTGTGGTGACTCAGGTACCCCACCAATCTTGAACCACCCTGCGCTTCTAGGGCACCCAGGGAGAGCACCCTTCTCCTCAAGTTAGATAGCCTATAGGCGCATGGTCAGAGTAGGCCCATTCACACGGGCCATTCTCGCCACATTCATCCACCTTAATAATAATTGTTTCTACTTTTGGCACAAGGCCAGCAATTACCCAGTACATTACTGGTACTTTATTTTATCGACCCCGTAAGGATGAAAGGCAAAGTTAACCTAATAACAATGCACCACCACCAACAACATCAACAGCATCAGTAGCAAGAAGAAGAAGAAGAAGAAGAAGAAGAAGAAGACTGAATAATAACATTAATCTTCCTGATCATTATCCCACACAATTTGAACATGAAGAAAAGAATAACAAAGCAGTACTGTTAATGTTTTGCTTATGAAACAATATCTTTTGAGATAGAGAATTCAAGGCTACATTATAAAGAACTGCATATGAGTATTTATGCCTGCAGGCTATAATCTATTTGTTTTTAACAATCAACAAAGCTGAAATATTATAGCAATCTGAATGAAGTATTTTAAAAGCAAGCTGTCTTCAAGGTTTGTAAAATTGCTATTGTTGCCCACATCCTTGGATTTTTTCCTCTTGAAAGAATTTGATTTCATACATATATATATTTTCCTGGACCTTTAAACAATTTTCGCAATTTGTCCACAGGATACATTTCGTATGGGTTATGCTTTAAGCAATATGAAATCAAATTCTTTAACCCATACAAAATGTATCCTGTGGACAAATTGCGAAAATTGTTTTTTTATATATATATATATATATATATATAGAGAGAGAGAGAGAGAGAGATAGAGAGAGGGAGAGAGAGAGAGACACACCCATATATATATATATATATATATATATATATATATATATATATAGAGAGAGAGAGAGAGAGAGAGAGACACACACACACACATATATATATATATATATATATATATATATATATATATATACACACATTATATATATATATATATATATATATATATATATATATATATATACATTATATATATATATATATGTAGAAGTTCTATTTAAATTGTTGGGATACAACAAGCAAATATTTTTATAACTGATATAAAGCACTCAACAAATTATTGGAGTAAAAATACGATATATTAACAAATGGAAACTATATTTATAAAACCATATTTATTTCATTATACATATTTCAAGAACACCAAGTTAAATTATGGTGTGCTTTCATCAGATAAAATATAATATAGATCAGTTTTATAAATAAATATTGACTTACCCTTAAAGAATGCGACCATTTCTGTTGGAAGCTCCCGGATAATGGGGTTATAAATTTATTTATTCTATTATGCAAATTAGTGTCGGATATGTTTAAATCACAGTAGATTTAAAATAAGCCGTTGGGGTATGGAGAAAGGGAAAGAAAAGAAAGAGAAAAAAAGAGAAAAAAGAGCAAACTTTAAGAGGAAAATAAGAAAACAAGAGAAAGAGAAAGAGAAAGAGAAAGCTCTAAGTGATAGGTTGTTGTATTAGCGTAACTTTTAAGATGAAGTGAAAAAATAAATATTTATTGGATGAGTAAATAAGCGTGAATAGAAAATAAATAAATAATAATAACTGGAGATTTTTACCAGTGTTTAAATATGATTAAATGTTTAGTTTATCAATTAAATTATCAATTAAATTATTGAGATCTATACATTAAAATTGAGATCTATATATTATTAAAACTATATATTATTAAAAGAATATATTCATATATATACATACGCACACATACCTATATATACATATAAATATATATATATATATATACACATACATACATACAATAAAGGACTTTTTATGTTTAAGATATAGGAATTTTTCTAAACTTATAGATTTTTCGGAGAAAACGGAGAAAAAACTGGAGAAAATCATTTCTAAACAGTGTGAAGGAAATTAGGTTATTTACTTATATTAAATGTTATAAATGTTAAGATAATAAGGTAAATTTAAAATTATACAAACCTTATATTATTATACAAACCTTATATTATTTAATAGATTTTATAAATTTTATATCTAATAAATCCACCTGTTATGTAGTTGTGACTGTTATTATATAAGTTTGTTTATCATAAACCGTAAGAAATCCCTTATAACCGAGTGCATTCGAATTGTATGCATATATACATATACACAACCCCCACATACCGGTAGACATGCATCATATATATATATATATATATATAGATTACATGAAACAAAGTTCTGTTTAAATCATTTATCAGCTTACAATTGTTTCTTCCAATTTAGGGTATAATATATATATAACTATAAAAAGTTTTAGTATATACATAACCATAAATAGTATCCTTAATACTATATATATATATATATATATATATATATATATATATATATATATATATATATATATATATATAGAGAGAGAGAGAGAGAGAGAGAGAGAGAGAGGGAGAGAGAGAGAGAAATATAAAGTACATAGTATAATTAAAGTACATAATATATAAAATAAATAAAAATGAATTATAGTTTTAAAAGGAATTACGATTTGGAAATATATTCTTACAATTATAAGCAATATAACTTTAAAGCAATATCATTTTTAAAAAATATATATATATATATTTTTAAATATTTTAAGATATAATTTTAAAATAAGAATATGTCTAAAAAATTCAGTATAAAAATTTAAATTTTTTTATATATATAATATTTAACTCTCAGTTTATTTAACTTAATGTTTATAACCATATGGGAAATTTTCAAAGAAAAAGAAAGAGAAACTTTCAAAAGAGAAACTTTCAAAAATAGGAGAAACTTTCAAAGAAAATATTTTCCCCTTTTAAGAGCTTTCAGTATGTTTATCTAGAAAAGTTTTCTAGGAAAATTTTTTTTTTATATTTGAGAGTTTTAAGCAGTCAAATGAAGGAATCTAATGATTTATCGATAGGTTCAATATATTTAATAGAGTTAATTATATATTACATTTTAAATTTATATTTAAACGTTGAATTCAATCTATGTCTGCAGCAACTGAAAAGATTGCTCCGGGAATTGTTCAGGGAATTTTTGCTTTTTAATATAAAGAATATTTCCTCTATACAAAGATCACAATTTTCTGAAGAGGAGTTAAAAGGAGTAGCTTTTGAAATAATATTTCAAAGTAACGAATATTTAACGTTCTTTAATTTAAGGTCCCATAATAAGCTAGATAGAGAAGTTGAAGATTTTTTGTTTAAATGCGTAAAAGAGCTTTTATGGTTATTAAAACGAGATTTAAAATCTGTGGAAGTAGATCCTACATAATTAAATGAATTTAAATTAGTTTTTACATTACAATTATATACTATGTTTTTAGCTTAGAAATTGTTATTTAACGGACAGTTAGATTTATTTCTACAGTTACATTTATCAAATTGGATATTGCTGGGGTTATTTTGGTTAGGTTTTAAATTTCTATTATTAATTCTATTTTTGGTGGATGAATAAGTTAATTTTATAGTATGTCTATTAAATATTGAGTAATATCTATGTGTTCTAGGGAAGCATTTGTCAAGAGCTTTAAAGAATAGTTTAGCAATAGGAGTTTTAATATTTAATGAGAAAGGAGGAGCGAACCATAATATATTCCTAGTTCTATTTCTTTTTTTGTTTTCCGAATTATTGTAAGGTTTTATATTATAGTTGTTAAAATTGTTAAGATTATGGTTAGTTGTTATATTATTATTATCAATGTATTTAATTTTATTTCTATATTCAGCTCTACCTAACGCTTTGTTGTAATAATGTGCTTTATCATCAAATATATTCTTATTAGCTGAAATTCTAGAAATGCGTTGCTGTACAGAATTCACTATAGTATTTTTAACGGATCTGGGGTGATTAGAGTTAAAATTAACGTAGTTTAAGTTCTCGTTTAGTTTGTGAAATGGATAATGAAGACATGTGTTAAGGTTTAAGGTTACATCTAGAAAATTAACTATTTTATGGTTATTCTCTATTTCTACTTTTAGATTAAGGTAATTAAAAAATTGTATAATTTCTTTTCTTTTCCTATTTAATTCACAGTTATTATTTTCGATAAGTAATAGCATGTCGTCACGATATAAACCTCCGGTCATCTCAGGTATTTTTCTATGTAGAGAATTATTTATAAAAAGGCCCACAAGATCCGTTACCTGAGCGGAATCGGATGATCCCATAGTGATATCGAAATTATTATTTCTATCTGCTCTAGTCCAGAGTTGGTTGTTAAATTCTATTAATGTTTTCCGTGCCGTTAAGATAATGTACATTTCATTACTAGTTAAGTCTGTATGTTTAAATGCATATGTTAGTGCTTTGTTAAGTAGATTAGGAGTGATGGATGAGTAATAATTAGCAATATCCAATTGAATAAACTTTTTATTATAGTTATATTTAATTTCCTTAAACCATTCGATAACTTCATTAGTTCCTTTCCATAATTTTAAATAAGATAATTCCTTAATTTGTGGTATTATTCTGCCTAAAATATTCTTGCTAAGTATGCCAAGGTCCGATTTAGATGGTGCAATTAATCTGACTGGTAATTCAGTTTCAAAGTTCCTTTTTTGGTCCTTCATATTAATTTTAGGTTTCCTTGGCATGAAGGGTTGTGTCCTATTTTCAATGCCTAATTCATGCATTATATAAGAGGCATCTGTATTCAATTTTTCAAGGTCGTCATTAGTTGTTATTTTGTATTTCTTCCTTAATTCCTTTAATATAAGATCGTTATAGATATCATTTTGTATTCCGTAAAGATTATTGGTTTTGTCTGACTTGACTAGAATTTTTTCCGTTTTCTCCAAGTTTTCAATATTATTTTTGATATTTCTTAGGTAATCCTGGCCTATGAAGTTGTTTTTGAATTTGATGCTTTGGATGATAGATATGATATAATTTTCAAAATCCATTAGTAGTTTGTTGGGGGGGGGGGGGGGGGGTTTAGATCTGAAGATTTTATCAAGATTGGAAACATTCTCATTTACATCAGATTTATCGAAGTGAAAAGCACGCCACCTGATTCTTCTTATAAAAGAGTCTGATTTTTCTATTAATTGTTTAATAAAGTCTTTATTCCTAGGTATAGGTATGTCCTTTAGAGAAGAAGAGATCTTAAAGAATTCCATTTTTTCAGTTATAATATAAAGCGCTCGACAATAAAGGAGCAGAATATATATAGAAGTTCTATTTAAATTGTTGGGGTACAACAAGCAAATATTTTTATAACTGATATAAAGCACTCAACAAATTATTGGAGTAAAAATACGATATATTAACAAATGGAAACTATATTTATAAAACCATATTTATTTCATTATACATATTTCAAGAACACCAAGTTAAATTATGGTGTGCTTTCATCAGATAAAATATAATATAGATCAGTTTTATAAATAAATATTGACATACCCTTAAAGAATGCGACCATTTCTGTTGGAAGCTCCCGGATAGTGGGGTTATTAAATTTATTTATTCTATTATGCAAATTAGTGTCGGATATGTTTAAATCACAGTAGATTTTAAAAATGTTTTTCTTCTCTTTCTCTTTTTCTTGTTTTCTTATTTTCTTATTTTTTTATTTTCTTATTTTCTTGTTTTCTTATTTTCCTCTTAAAGTTTGCTCTTTTTTCTCTTTTTTTCTCTTTCTTTTCTTTCCCTTTCTCCATACCCCAACGGCTTATTTTAAATCTACTGTGATTTAAACATATCCGACACTAATTTGCATAATAGAATAAATAAATTTAATAACCCCACTATCCGGGAGCTTCCAACAGAAATGGTCGCATTCTTTAAGGGTAAGTCAATATTTATTTATAAAACTGATCTATATTATATTTTATCTGATGAAAGCACACCATAATTTAACTTGGTGTCCTTGAAATATGTATAATGAAATAAATATGGTTTTATAAATATAGTTTCCATTTGTTAATATATCGTATATATATATATATATATATATTTTGTTTTGCGAGGTTTTTGATATGAAATCGTGTGTCGAAACAAATATTGTTATACTTGGGAAGGGTCATATTTTGTAATAATATTGCCAGAATTAATAACAGAACACACTCACTGTTTGGTTGGTTTTCGCTTCTGTATTTTTTACATCAGTTAATTTATTTGGTCAGTCAATGGTAAACATTGAGGACTGAATAAATTAACTGATATAAAAGATACGGAAGCGAAAACCAACCAAACAGTGAGTTTGTTCTGTTATTAATTCTGGCAATATTATTACAACAATATGACCCTCCATAAGTATAACAATATATATAAATAATATTTGATAATTAATAATGATAAAGGCTTGTAGATAACTTTCCTATAGTCTGAGGTTCATATTTATTTATATTATTTGGTGATGCTTTTTATTCTAGAAAGTTGAGGGCTTAATCAATCCATCTAGGGATATATACATTTATATTAGTTATATTTACATATATATGAATATACATACATATATATATATGTGTGTGTGTGTGTGCATGTATATATATATATATATTAGTTGTTTTTCATTTGGTAATCCTATAAATGAATCTAGAAAGTTTGTGTTTGATAGTGGTTTCCATATTAATGGGTAAGAAATAAATATTTTCTTTATTAGAAGTGACAGAGAGAGGATGCAGCACATTTGTAGGTTAATGGATACAATGTGATATGGATTATGTTTGTATAAAAGCTTTCATATTTATCACATACTCTGGGACATGCAGTTAATCAAGCATTCAAATATTTATGCCATTCCACTACCCCAAAGATAATAATAATTGTTTCTACTTTAGGCACGAGGCCAGCAATTACCCAGTGTATTACTGGTACTTTATTTTATCGACCCCATAAGGATGAAAGGCAAAGTTAACCTCGGCAGGATTTGAACCCAAAGATAATAATAATTGTTTCTACTTTTTGCACAAGGCCAGCAATTACCCAGTGCATTACTGGTACTTTATTTTATCGACCCCAGAAGGATGAAAGGCAAAGTTAACCCAAAGATAATAATAATGATTCCACATCATATAAAATTCATATAAAATTTCATATAAAATTTCACAAAAATCTTAGGAGTTATACAAGAGATATCTTAGTCACACAAATCCACACATGTTCAATAAGGAATATAGCCACAGCTTCAATGATATGTTCTCTATTCATATAAAAGTAACCAATGCAATTTGTAAATTCCATACCTTATTGGTAGCTGCAAATAACAACAACATAGGTAAAGCATAAAAATACTGATACACTACTGATACATATGAAAATGTTTTCATGCTTTTAACTCCATCTTTTCTGGGGATTGTGTAAAAGGATTAAAGAAATGAACTTTTATTCAATCAACGATACAATAATCTTGGCATGAGGAAGTAATGATCTGAAACAATATTAAATTCACTTAAATGGCATTTAAACTAATTTTAAAATGTTGAGCTGAACTCAGTTCTAAATTTATTGATTCCAAAATAACTTCTGCTAATGATGGAAGGAAAAGTAGGAAATACTGTAGGAAACATTGTACCCCAATATATAATAATTCTTAGACTAAACACCTTGTCTGAATACTTAAAACAGAATAGACTCCACTAAAGGTATCAGTGACCAGGTAGTGGTGTAAAACCAAGCAATGGATTAGGTCTACTACAAAAGAATCCATGTCTAATGGACTTCAATACAATTTCTCTCTGCTCAATTTTGTTCCCATTGACATGAAGCTATAGTAGAACACACTTACTCAAAGTGGAATGAAACATGGAACTATGTGATTAAAAATTAGTTTCCATAACTACACAGTCATGCCAGTGCCAAAAAGGAGACTAAATAAATCAAAACATTGTATTTTACAAACAACTAAGACTATTCAACTAAAACATTTTAAAGTTCTATCAGCTTTTTCAAAGACAGTAGAATTGTGTGGCTAATGATTTGTCTCAAGTAGGGAAAGCTCTGGAGATCATCTCTATTTCTGTATTTTTCCTCTGTTACTATTATACAACAATATTTATTAATACCACACACATTACTGAAGTCATATATTTACTTTAGATCCAAATCTGCTTTCTTTAATTCATCAAGCATTAAAAGTTTAGATGCCCTGTTGTTCAATATGTCACTCAATCCAGACAACATAAATAATTAGACAAACTAATAGCCAATAGCTCTATAAACTATTTCCTCTTACTCCATCCTTCAAAAATCTATGTGATTAGTTACTTACTGACAGTGATAAGTTCAAAGGGCTAGAGACTGTTGTAATGAGTTCACCTAGTTTGCTTTCACATTGAACCTACCAACATGCAATATCAAACTAGACCAGCGATATACACCACCAATCCTCATCCTTGACCAGGCTGAATTTAATGGGGCGGGTAAAAAGAGCAATTTCCGCAGGCCCCCTGCAGTAGGGGGCACCACCAGCGATGGCTGTAGCAATTTATTTGTGCCCTCAGCTGGGCTATTTTAGTTTTAGGATGGTTAGAATTTTTGAATTTAATACCTGTGTGTATAACTTTTCAATTCCAATTACTTGCGTCAAGTTAACTTTGATATGTAAAATCGGGGGTGGGTGGGTGCTGTGTATTCTAATTTGTTATGTATGTGGGGCCCACCCTAAACCTGCAGTACTCTGGGCCCTCCCAAGATCTAAATCCAACCCTATCATTGACCCCTCGTCTGCCATACCCATGTGCCAAAATAAATACATAAATAAATAAATAAATCAAGAAACAAAATATAAAATATACAAAAACAAAGACTAATCTATATATATAAAACTGTGGTTGTCTGTCTGTCTATCGATGTTTGGCACACATCTCCTCTTAGAATCTCTGACGGAATTGCACCGAAATTGCTAGACTTGTACATTGAGCCCTAGCGAAGACATCGGAAAAAAAATATTTCAAATTGACCCGCCCTATCTGACGAAATCGAATATAATGTATCGATTTTTGAGCGTAAGTTATCAGTTATTTCCCTTTGTTCTGTTTACATTGAGCGTCTTACGTAAAAAATTACGCTGGCTTTCTCAGCGTTTAAAATGACATTAACACAATACACGAAAAGACAGTTGTCGAGCCAGCAAAATATTGACCTGCAAAATTCATCAGTTCGAACACTAAGCTTCCGTTTTGCTTCATTTCCATTTAAAAGCATTTTAAAACAATATTTTTACTTGAAAACAAGTCTATTTAAAGACTACGTAAAACAAGCAAATATTTCGTCGTTAGGCGTGCAGACAGACAGTCGTGCAGACAGACAGTCGTGCAGAGAGGTGATATAGGCGTGCAGACAGATAGTCGTGCAGAGAGGTGATATAGGCGTGCAGACAGACAGTCGTGCAGAGAGGTGATATAGGCGTGCAGACAGGCAGTCGTGCAGAGAGGTGATATAGGCGTGCAGACAGACAGTCGTGCAGAGAGGTGATATAGGCGTGCAGACAGACATAACTGATAATTTGGTTACGCTAATGTTTTTCTCTGCGTTGCAGTGTTTACATTTTCGATCTTTGTTAATAAATAACCAGTGCAGTTTCTATCCCCAGCATCCTCTTTTGTTATAACATTCAGGTTATCGTTATGTTTTCTTAA
The DNA here is from genome assembly GCA_964016885.1 of Eledone cirrhosa. NCBI lineage: Eukaryota > Metazoa > Mollusca > Cephalopoda > Octopoda > Eledonidae > Eledone > Eledone cirrhosa. The sequence goes on from OZ024740.1 coordinate 355,455,162, forward strand.
CTTCATAAGGTATATTGTTGGTTGAGGGAATATTAATCAAAAACACCACATGCAAGTCTGCACAGTAGACACTACAGTTTTTAAGCCAAGAAAGAAACTTAACATTGTAACTTTAACACAGCTACTGAGCGACCCCGAGCAACGCCAGGCTTTACTGCTAGTTATATATAAATCAGAAACGTGTATAAAATAATTGTATTTTATTATAATAGTTTATATATTTTCATTTCTTATAGAAATATTAGCCTTTGGTTCAAAGGGTCAATTGAGTTCCTGGAGGTTGATATCAGTCACTTTGGGAGTGAAACAAAAATAATATTCTTGGTCTGCCACCCAGCATCCTATAAGATGAATGACTGCATGCAAGAGTGGACAGTGTAGTAATCCTCAATGCTGGTGTCTCTGGAACAGAGGATGGATAGATTGCACTTTACATATGAATGAATACCTCTGTATTTTAGATCTGCTTAATTAGTACAAAATCTCAATAACAGCAGCATGTAACTACATGGAAACATTTGTATTGTAGAGAAATAGAGCAAAAGAGATAGAAGAGGGTGGAAAATGAAGCACTCATTTTAAATTAGAACAAGTACATGGAAATATATATATTATTATAAAAAGGTCTCTTAACTCCTGATGCAGTCATAGTGGAACCATCCTGACACTGCATGTCATGAGTATTTTAAACCTGATAGAGCCTATTCTGGTCCAGGTTGAAACACAAATGAGTTCTTCCAGCGAAAGAAACAATCCTAACATTGGACTAGTATTTTATTTGTCAACCTTGAAAGGATAAAAGACAAAGTTAGCCTTTGTCAGGATTGAACTCAAAACAAATACAGAGGTATTTTAATCCAAAATGGTTCTGTTAATTCACTACCTTATTATACTCAATGACGGTAGCCACGGAGTAGGCAGACCCAGAAAAACATGGGACGAGCTGATAAATTCCGACCTCACACGCTTACACCTCTCCAAGACAATGTCACTGGACCGAGACCTTTGGCGGTACTCAGTAATAGAGAAGACCCGCCTTACCTAAATACAAAGTAAAAACCTACTACCGTCAGTAGGCACCTCTATCAAAACACACCCCCGTCCCACCACCTCCACACCGCCCCTTTCAATGTAAAGTTATGTTGGTCCCACAACATCCAGGCCGAAACAAATGAGATCGTGTAGGTGTCACGACAAAAAACACACAGTCCACGCTGTAAATGTGGCCGTGTAGGCAACACGGTAAAAACCTCCCAGCCCCACACTGTAAATGTGGTTGGTGTTAGGAAGGGCATCCAGCTGTAGAAAACCCGCCAGACAGTCCACGCTGTAATGTGGCCGTGTAGGCAACACGGTAAAAACCTCCCAGCCCCACACTGTAAATGTGGTTGGTGTTAGGAAGGGCATCCAACTGTAGAAAACCCGCCAGACAGTCCTATGCGAGCAAGACAACCACTCTTGCCTCAAGTGGGAAAACCCCCGTCCAAACCCATGCAAGCGTGGAACACGGACGCTAAACCTGATGATGATGATGATGATGATGATTGAATCCTCTATTGATAATAACCAGATTTGTAATGAAATTGATCAGTAATCTTGATCTAGTAAAAATTTGAAAATCAAATTGCTAAATTCTATCCATAAAACTCCCAAATTCTATACCAATGACTATAAAACTACCTCCTCAATACTAATATCAATAAAACTGCCATATTCTATATTACTGTATATACTTGTATATAAGAAATATGTGACAAAAAACTCAATGGTAAAATGAAAGGTTGACTTATATTCAAGGCCAATATTTTGCTAATTTTCACCAACTTCAAAATTCTACGTAAATGGTAAATCATCATCATCATTTTACGTCCGCTTTTCCCTGCTTGCAAGGGTGGGACGGGTCCTATTCAGCACAGTATCTCTCCACTTGTCACGGTCCTTCACCCTCTCCACCGTGAGCTTCAGCGATCTGAGGTCTGTTCTCACCACCTCCGCCCATGTTTTTCGTGGTCTACCTCTACCACGTCTTCCTTCAACTGGCATTTCCTGGCACTTCTTCACCCATCAGTCATCCACCATGCGCATCACATGTCCATACCACCTCAGTCTCCTCTCTCGCACACTACATACTATCCCTCTCAGACAGTTTCTCTCTCAACACATTCATGCTGGGTCGTTCATGCATATTGACATTGCACATCCAATGGAGCATGCTTGCCTCATTTCTCTCCAGCCGGCGCATATCCTCTGCAGTTGCTGCCCATGTCTCACTACCATGTAGCATCGTGCTCCTCACACAGGCATCATATAACTGGCTTTCGTACGCAGGGAAACCCTTCTTCCAATGGGTACTTATTCTAGATACTATGGCCTCGGAACACCCCCCTCCCATACTAATCTGATCTCCTAGGTACCGGAAGCTATCCACCACTTCTATAGCACCCGCCTGCATTTGAAAAATGTGTCTATCAATGCAACTTCTACTGTCTAATTTCCCTGTACATCTACTGCATACGTATTTCTCCCTACCTGTTAGTTTGCCTGCTATCCCACTACATCTCTTGTGTACCCAGGATCTGCATTGTGTGCATTTTATAGAATTTATGCAAGTTCCTTTTCTGCATATCGAACATGGCCATTTCCCTGATGGAATCAGAGTTTTGTCCTCTTTTCTACTCAACAACACTTTTGTCTTAGCTAGGTTCACTCTCAGTCCTCTTGCTTCCAACTGCTGTTTCCATAGCCAGAATTTATTCTCTAGCTCCTCTACTGATTCTGCTATAAGGACCAGATCGTCAGGATAGAGAAGTTGCCATGGATAGCCAGTCTTAAACTCCTCTGTTATGGCTTGGAGGACTATAATGAACAAGAGCGGGCTGAGGACCGAACCTTGATGTACTCCTACTTGTATCTGGAATTCCTCACTAAACTCCATTCCTACCCTGACTTTACTGACAGCACCTCTGTACAAAGTTTGCACTGTCCTCACAAGCCATTCCTCAACACCTAGTTTCCAGATGACAGATCGGGGTACCCTATCAAAGGCCTTCTCTAGGTCAACAAAGGCTAAGTGTAGTGGCTTATTCTTCTCTAAGAACCTCTCTTGTAATTGTCTCACCAAGAAGAGGGCATCTGTTGTACTTTTCTCAGGCACAAAACCAAACTGCATCTCATCTAGTTTGACCCTTTCACTAATTAGTTGTGCTAATATCCTTTCTGCCACTTTCATAACCTGATCCATCAGTTTTATACCCCTATAATTGCAGAGCATCCTCGTTACCTTTGTAGCAATTTATGAGAATACTGCTGCACCAGTCTTTGGGTATGACACCACCATATATAGCCTGATTGATGATGCGTGCAACCAGTTTAGTGCCTACGTCCTCTGGTGCCTTCAGCATCTCAGCAACTATCCCCGATGGTCCAGCAGACTTACCATTTTTCATTTCTTTAATCGCCTCTTGGACCCTATATTCGTCAATCTCAATAGCTGGTCCCTCTGTCAGATCTACTGAGGGTAATTTCTCTCTCTCCCATTTGTTCTCCACATTCATCAGTCTCTCATAATGACATTTCCAGGCCTCCTTTTTCTGATCATTCATGACACTAAGTACACCGGCATCATTCCTGACACATTTATCTCCAACAACATCCTGATTTGCATTGACACACTGCCTTGCAATGGGGAACACCGCACGCCTCTGATCTTCCCGTCGCAGAACATTGGCAAACCTCCTACTCTCAGTCTCCCTGATGTCTAGCTTCTCTCTTAGCGGCTGTATATTCTTCCCTACTCCCACCCTTTTTCCAAGCCTTCCATGCTAGTATTTTGTCTCTAATAGCCTTATCTACTGTGCTGTTCCACCACCAGGTCACTCTCTGTCTGGTTGGAGCTCTGCTCAGCCACAAGTTTCATCAGTAGCCTGCAGTAAGTTGTCACGTAAGAAATTCCAGTTATTATCTATGTCACACATCTCTAAATCGTCTTCTTTTTCGTCATACACATCTTGAAGGGCTTTCCTAAATTTGTATTTTAGTGAAAGGTCTTTTAGCTTCCAGACCTTTCTTCTCCACACCTTCCTGTATGTCTCATTCCATCTCTTGCTTACTGAGACATCACTAACGACTAACCTATGCTTTGGGAGTACATTCTTCCCCAGGGTATGCCTTGGTATTTGACCCCATCTGCCTGTCCTGCTGCCTAACTAACTACGTATAATCAAAGCTTAACAATAGAAATTGCCAAGTTGTTAGAAACTGTCAAGTTGAAGATAAGCAACTAATTTAGAAATAGACTTTATGAATATTGGAAAATCTATAAAATTCTAAATAACTTTATAATCTCCAGAAATGGTTTAGGTGTAAAAATAATGATGATGATGGTGGTTATGGTGGTGGTGTTGATGATGATGATGAGGAAGTGGAGGAGGATTCTCTCTTCACTGATAGACAATTATAGATAACTTACATTAAACTTTCATGAGTTTTATATCAAATATTAATAATATTCAATTCATTTCCAAGCAAACAATCTCATTACGGTATGTGTTTTAGCAGTGACAGAGAGAATTAGTATGCAAATTAGGTTAATCAGCTGATGTATACTTTAGAGAATGCTATATATTCTCAAGAGTTCTAGTGTGTGACAGAAGAGAGATACATAATCTTGACAAAGGGCAATAACCCAGAAACAATATTATTGTCGATTGTTTCTCTCTGTCGCTGCTAGAACAAAAGGACGGCGAGAGTCATCTAAAACAGATAGCTTAGTGAAGCTGTTTGCTTACAAACGAATCAAATATTATTATTATTTAATATAAAACTCACAAATATATTTATATATCCACTATGCTAAAAGGAAAAACTAAATTCTAATTTTTACATAAATTATTTATTCCCAATGCTGAGAAATATGACTGATCTCAGCTTTCATGAACACAATTTATTAAGTCATTAAACAAAGATCTAGAATTAAAGTAGGTTTTATCATAACATATTCAGATAATCATTTTATGTATAAATAATATAATCAATTTTAATAGTGATATTAATAGAGGTTTAATAATAATTGTTTGTTAAGGTAAAGAAGCATCTGATGCAGAAATGAAATGGCTGCTTAGATACAATTTTGATCTGCCTAATAAAGAGAAAAGTAGTTTTAGATTGTAAAGCAGTAGTCAGCATGAATAAAGACATAATTGGTGAAAAGTATGAATGGAATAACAGCAGAGCATTTGTACTGAAAAATGAAGTGTAGAAATGTAACTACAAGAAATTGTTGAATGAGGAAAATATATGGAAAAGAAGAGGAACAACATAAAAAAGACCCAGTGAAGGGGTTAGCTATTGAAATTGAGATCTATATGGTTGAAAGTGTGATTAAGGATATGAACACTAAGAATGATGATGATGATACCTCAAAAGATGTAAGTTCAAATATAAGTAAAGTCTTTTATCTTATTTCTGGAAAAGAATGCTATGAATCAATGTAAACATTGTCTCAGTTTGCCTAACTATCATGTGTAGGTACCAGTATGTAAGAATTTGTAACTCTTGATGGGGTTGTAGGGGTGACATTGTAACATACAACATATTGTGGGCTCTTTAAACCTGATGGAAGCCATCCTCTCGCCAAAGAAGTGAGAAAGAGATATAGAGGAAGAATCAAACCCAGTACTTGACCAATACATTTTTTATCGACCTCAAAAGGATGAAAGATACAGTTGACCTTGGTGGGATTTGAACTCTGTTTGCAAAGAGCCTGAACAAATATGCTAAAATATTCTATCCAGCGTTCTAATGACTCAACTAAACGATTATAATATTGATTTTTAATTCAGACACAAAGCCAGCAAATTTGGAGTGTGGGAAATGGCAAAATTGATTAAAACACCCCAGTACTTGACTGGTACTTTATTTTATCATCTTCAAAAGGATGAAAAACAAAGTTAACTTCAATGGGACTTGAACTCAGAGAACAGAGAGCTGGAACAAATATCACAAAGCATTTAAACTAGCCATATCTGGCTATAATTCTTTCACGTCTTTCTGTTCAAACTGGCTGTAACCGGCTGCTCATACTGACATTAAGGTATTGTTCTCAAAATAAATAATATCAAAATGTTGTAGATTCGATATTATGTGAGATAATTATGTGAAATAAAGTCTTTACTGTGAAAATACAATAATAAATATAGAGTAATGTAAATATTAAAGGGTTAATGACTGTCAATTCACCATCAATAGGTACCAAATTTTCTGTGAAATGATCAATAGGTTATATTACACATTCATAAATACCTCTCATCATAAAAGGTTAAATCATTGATTTTATCTATTACTGAAGTGTGTTGGACATATAAATATTTATCTTTTTTATTGAATAGCATAAGGTGGAAAATTGGCAGAGTTGTTAGGGCATCAGAATAAAAATATCACAGTATTTTTTCTGGCTCACTGCATTCTGAGTTCAAATCTCAACTTTGTCTTCTATTCTTTTTAGCCTTTACATTACTCTGTATTAATTATTGTACTTTCCTGGTAAACACCTTATTTCAGATAATTATCTCACATAGTACAAGATTTTGATATTATTTATTTTGAGAACAATACCTGAACATGAGCAACTGGTTATGGCTAGTTTGAACAGAAAGAGGTGAGAGAATTCTGGCCGGATACAGCCGGTTTAAATTCCTAAGGGTTAAGCTTGATAATTAAAGTACCTGTCTAGTACTGAGGTTGGTTCTCTCTCTCTCTCTCTCTCTCTCTCTCTCTCTCTCTCTCTCTCTCTCTCTCTCTTTCTCTCTCCCTCTTTCTCTCTCTCCCTCTCTCTCTCTCTCTCTCTCTCTCTCTCTCAAGCTAGTCAGCTATTTAATCTATCTATTTATCTTTCTCTGGAAAGAAAATTAGCTGTGTTCCAAACTGGAGAGGGATAAGAACAATATCTAGGGTGTGAGGTTATGATGAAGGAAGGGGCATAATTTGTGTGTGTGTGTATAGTGCTGTTGAGAATAACTACCAAGGAGTAATAGTGAGGTGAGGGACATAATTTAGGTGAGTGTGTGTATATAGAGATGGGGAAAATAGCTACCAAGGAGTAGTAGTGGATCAGTGGGAACTGTGAGTTAAATTAGGTCGCATTTTATGGTGGTAAGCGAGTCTTCTCCAGTACAGCATGTCATCAGATCTCAAAATCCTTAGTCATTTCCATTGTGAGATTCAGCTTCTTAAAGTTGGCCTTCACAACTCATCCCATGTCTTCTTAGGTCTGCCTCTTCCACAAGCCCCAACCATTGTGATTTCTCTGCACTTCTTCATACTAATGCAATATTCTCTCTTGCACACAACTATGAATTCCTCTTATGTCAAGTTTTTTTCTCGGCTTACTTATGCTACATCGTTCATGCATACTAACATTACATACCCACCAGAGCATAAGTTTGTTATTAGTAACATTGGAATAAGCTCAAAACAGAAGAGGTAACACAGGAAAATCTGGAGGAGGAGAGTTTGGAGGCTAAAGGACTTTTCTGTTAAGAGTACATTCAAGAAAGCTTTATGTGAGGCATATGAGAAGGAAGACGATTTAGACATATATGACATAGAGGACAATTGGAAGTTCCTACATGATAACCTACTACACACTTCTGAAAAGACTTGTGGCTGGAGCAAAGCACCAGCCAGACAGAGGGTGACCTACTGCACAGTAGATAGAGCCATTTAAGTCAAGAGACAGGCATGGAAAAATTGAAACAATAGGGGCACCAAAGACTGGTGCCTGGTAGCTAAAAGAGCAGCTTACCTACAAGTATACATAGCAAGAAAAGAGGCTGAAAGAAGAAGGTTTTCCAATGTTTTGTGACGTGAAGATTAGAAATGTGAGATGTTCTACATTGCAAGGTAGTGTGGCAGTGTAAATCAGGATATTGTTGGTGAAGTGTGTTTGAAATTACATTGGTGCACTTAGCATCACTGATGTTAAAAAGAAAGAGGTTGGAAATGCTTCTATAAAAGGTTAATAATGCATGTGGAGAATGAACGGGGCCAAGGGAGACTACCCCTAACTTACCCAGTTTCTCTCTCAGTTCATTTATCCTTTGCCATTCATGCAAGTTACTATTACACATCCATCAGAGCAATTAAGCTTCATTTATTTCCAATCTTCGCAGGTCCTCTGTACACAGGGCCCAGGTCTCACTACCATGCAACATTGCTGTTCTTATATATGCATCATATAATCTGCCCTTTATTTTGAGGAAAAAACCTTTTGTAGCATTCTTACTCTGGGTATTGTACTTTCAGAACACCCTCCTCTCTTACTAATTTGGTATTCCAGATAACAGAAACTGTCGGCAACTTTTACAGAGCCCTCTGGGCATTTGAAGGAGAAAGTATCCTGTGGGCACTTACTACTTACTGCACCTGTGCATCAACCACATATAAAACTTATGTTCTTTGATAGCCTACCTGTGATTCCACTTCATCCTTTGTTTACTCATAGCTTACATTTGGGGCATAAAATGGAATTTCACCCTACTGCTTTTCTGCACACTGAGGAAGGCCATTTCCCTGTGGAGATCTGGGCACTATTTTACTTTCTACATACTAGGACTTTAGTCTTTAACAAGTTAAACTTAAGACCTTTTGATTTTAGGCAATGCTTCCAGGTTTGGAATTTCTTCTTTAATTCTGCCATAGATTCAGCTAAAAGGGTTAGGTCATCTGCATATAGGAGTTCCCATAGACAGCCAGTCTTAAATTCTTCTGTTATAGCCTGCAGGTTGATAATAAACAGAAGGAGGCTAAGGAAGGAGCCTTGATGGACACCTACCTGCATGCTAAATTCTTCTCTATAGCCATTGTTAATTCTAACCTTGCTGACTTTTCCTCTATACATGGCTTCTACTGCCTTCATAAGCCATTCATCTGCTCCTAGTTTTCTAAGAGCCCACAAGATAATGGAATGGGGAACTGTCAAAGCTTTCTCCAGGTCAACAAAAGTTAAGTAGAGGGGTTTACTTTTAGTTAAGTACTTCTTCTGCAGTTGCCTCACTAGGATGAGAGCATCTATGGTATCTTTATCTGGCACAAATCCAAACTGCATTTTATCTAGGTTATGCGATCCCTAATCAGTTATGCTATAACTCTTTCTGTGACCTTCATATTTTGCTCAACCAACTGTATGCCTCTATAGTTTTCCCTGTCTAGAACATCTCCTTTGCCTTTGTAGCAGTTGACAATGATGTTGCTATACCAGTCATTGGGTATGTCACTGTTTTGTATTATTTGGTTTACAATATGGGTGGTTATGCTGTGACCCACCATCCCAGATGCTTTCAGCATCTCAGCAACTCTCCCCGAAGTTTCATCTGCTTTGCCTGTTTTCCTATCCTTAATTGCCTTACTTATACTACTATACTGCTAACATGCATGACCAGTCTCTCTATTGGGTCAACTTGGGGCAAACTATCTTCTTCCCATGCGTTCTCTTCATTTAGTAGTCTTTCATAGTGGTACTTCCATGCTACCTTCTTTTCAGCATCAGTGAAGGCAAGTACTCCATTATCATCAAGGACACACTTTTCCCGATCAACATCACAATTTTCCCTGACACACTGTCTCGCAATTCAGAACACCTCATACCTTTGGTCTTCTCGTTACAGAACATCCTTATTTTTTTATTTTCTGCTTCCTTACTTGCAAAATATACTTATTGCCTAGCTTCACTCCAAGCCTCCTGGTAGTGTTCTCTACTTCCCCCATCCTGCCATGATTTCCCTGCCTGTCTTTTTGCTTAATTGATACTCCACCCTACTGTCCCATAACTAAGTCATTCGCCTAAAGACCTGCTCCAACCACAGATCTCGTTTGTCACCTTCAGTAGGTTATCTTTCAGAAATTCCCACTGATCCTCTATATTATATGTCTTTACTTGTTCTTCTTTACTGTCAAAAGCACCAAGCAGCATACCTCTAAATTTGTTACTGGCTGCGAAGTCCTTTAACTGTTATATGTTTCTCCTCCAGGTTATCTTCTGTAATTGAGTTCATCTAGCCTTAACTATAAGGTCACTAACTATGTGGAAGGTGCATTCTTTCCCAGAGAGGGATTTTGTATTTACAACCATCACTATGTCTCTTCTTCTGGTAAGGATAAAATCTATCTAACTAGTGTGCTCCCCTTATCTATAGGTGATCAAGTAATTGTCTCATATTTTGTAGTTTGTGTTACAGATAGAGAGGTCATTGCCATCACAGAATTCCAGGAACCTGAAACCTTCCTCATATTTAAATATATATGTGTATGTGTGTGTATATATATATATATATATATATATATATATATATATATATATATAACGAAGGTGATGTGGTAAGCAACCAGATGGACCATAACGCACCAAAGTACTCAATACTTAGGGTAGTAGAATGGGTAATAGGAACGATCGTTCCTATATATATATATATATATATATATATATATATTTAAAAGAATAGAGGTGTAACACACGAGTTGTGATGTATTGGTAAAAGGAAAAGAAAATGGTGACAAATACTTATATATATATATATATATATATATAAGTAAGTATGTTTTGAAACAGTAAGCAGGTTTGAAATTAGAAAATAGAATAGCTTTCACCGTATTTTTGACTAAAGGAATTTTAGCCTGATAATGGGGTTTAGAACCCTCAGATAAATGGAAAAAGATGAGTATTGACGTACATGGGAGTCGAACCCACATCTTTGGTTATCGCGACCACTGTGCTACCATTACACCAACACATCATGATATATATATATATGAATATATATATATATATATATATGAATATATATATATATATATATATATATATATCATCATCATCATCATCATCATCATCAACGTTTAATGTCCGTGTTCCACGCTTGCATGGGTTTGGACGGGGGTAGTCCCACTTGAGGCAAGAGTGATTGTCTTGCTTGCATAGGACTGTCTGGCAGGTTTTCTACAGTTGGATGCCCTTCCAACCACATTTACAGTGTGGGTCTGGGAGGTTTTTACCGTGTTGCCTACACGGCCACATTACAGCGTGGACTGTGTGTTTTTTTGTCGTGACACCTACACGATCTCATTTGTTTCGGCCTGGATGGCGCGGCACCAACATAACTTTACATAGAACGGGGTGGTGTGGATGGGGTGGGGGTGGTGGGGGTGGGACGGGGTGTATTTTGTTAGAGATGCGTACTGGCTGTAGTAGGTTTTACTATGTATTTAGGTAAGGCGGGTCTTCTCTGTTACTGAGTACTGCCAAAGGTCTCGGTCCAGTGACATTGTCTTGGAGAGGTGTAAGTGTGTGAGGTCGGAGTTTATCAGCTCGTCCCAGGTTTTTCTAGGTCTGCCTATTCCGTGGCTACCGTCTATCTTTATTGCCCTGCACTTTGTTATACAGCTATCGACTTTCATGCGCATCACGTGTCCATACCAACGTAGCCTTCTCTCGGGTAAACAACATCTGATCCCTCTTATTTCTAATTTTTTCCTTAGTTCGTTTATGCTTTGCCGTTCACGTATATTACTGTTACACATCCAGCGGAGCATGCAAGCTTCGTTCCTCTCTAGTCTGCGTATATCCTCTGCACACAATGCCCAGGTCTCACTGCCATGCAACATTGCTGTTTGTATGCAGGCATCGTACAACCTGCCTTTCATTTTTAGGGAGAACCCTTTAGCAGCTAATAGTGGTATAAGCTCTCTGAACTTTTTCCAACCAGTTCTGACTCTAGCTACTGTACTTTCAGAGCACCCTCCCCCACTGCTGATTTTATCGCCCAGGTAACGGAAGCTGTCCACTATTTCTATAGAACCCTCTGCGCAATTGAAAGAGCTAGTATTTTGTGGGCTCTTGCTGCTACTTATTGCACCAGAGCACCGGCCACATATAAAATCTATGTTCTTAGTTAGCTTACCTGTGATCCCACTACATCTTTTATGCACCCATACTTTGCATTTAGGACATAAAATGGAGTTTCTACCTACGCCTTTCCTACACACCGAGCATGACCATTTCCCAGAAGGGACCGCCACCTTGTTTTCTTTCCTACAAACTAGAACTTTAGTCTTAGCCAGGTTAATTTTAAGTCCTTTTGATTCTAGGCCGTGCTTCCATGTTTGGAATTTCTTCTCTAGCTCGGCCATTGATTCCGCTATGAGTGTCAGGTCGTCTGCGTATAGGAGTTCCCATGGGCAGCCTGTCTTGAACTCCTCTGTTATAGCCTGAAGAGCAATAATAAATAGTAGGGGGCTGAGAACAGAGCCCTGATGGACGCCAACTTTTACGCTAAACTCTTCACTATATTCGTTGTTAATTCTAACCTTGCTGACTGTTTCTTTATACATGGCTTGTATAGCCCTCACAAGCCATTCGTCAACGCCTAGTTTTCTAAGAGCTTACCAGATAATGGAGCGGGGGACTCTGTCGAAGGCTTTCTCCAAGTCAACAAAAGCTATATATATATATTGTTATACTTGGGGAGGGTCATATTTGTGTAATATTGCCAGAATTAATAACAGAACACACTCACTGTTTGGTTGGTTTTCGCTTCTCGCTGTCTTTTATATCTGTCATCTAACTTACTCGGTCCTCAATGTTGCCATTGACTGACCGACGGTCAAAAATAATACAGATACAATATAGACATAAACACATATACACATATATATAGTTTACATATATATATCATCATCATTTCATTTTACGTCCTCTTTTCCCTGCTTGCAAGGGTAGGACGGGAACTGATTCTGGCATGATTTCTACAGCTGGATGCCCTTCTTAACACCAACCTCATTTACAGTGAGTGCTGGGTGCTTTTGTTCCATGGCGCCTACACGTCCACTTTACAGTGGAATGATAGGGACCCCAGTCCCTATCATCTCATTTCTACAGCTGAGTAAACTGGAGCAATGTGAAATAAAGTGTCTTGCTCAAGGAAACAACACATCACCCAGTCTGAGAATATATATATATTGTATGTATGGTCAGGATAGAGGTGTAAGGGTGCCGTAGTGACATACAGCGTTTTGGGGCATTTTAAGCCTGGCAGCGCACATCCTTCTTCAGGCCTGAGTATACTAGATTTCTTCTAGAGAAAGATAGAAAGTGAGAGATAGGAAATGAGAAAGAGATATAGAGGAAGAATTGACGCCAGTACTAGGCTGGTACTCTTTTTATCGACCTTGAAAGGATGAAAGGCAAAGTTGACCTCAACGGGATTTGAACTCAGAGAATAGAGAGCTGGAACGAATACCATAACACATTCTATTCGACGTTCTAATGACTCTGCCAATTGTCTATATATATATTTTTGAAAAGCATTAGAAATGCGCAACCGGTAAAACTTAAAACCAAAACTGAATACTAACCAATACTATTACTAATTCTCATCACTTATTCCTAATTAAACTATTTTTCACTGTGAACAATTTGTCAGCATTTTCTATTCCGTTTACCAATATATATATATATATATATATATATATATATGTGTGTGTGTGTGTCTATATATATATATATGTGTGTGTGTGTCTATATATATATATATATATGTGTGTGTGTGTCTATATATATATATATATGTGTGTGTGTGTCTATATATATATATATGTGTGTGTGTCTATATATATATATATACAATATATACATATATTTTTTACATATATTTTTTTACATACTCACATATATTTATTATATGTATATCTCATCTCATCTGTCCCGTAGTCTGGTGGGCCGTTGGGGCACCGCAGATGACCTGGTAAAACAGTTCTTTCCATTCCTTTCACCTCTCCACCTTCCTCATGCCTTCCATTCCGGGATGTTGTTTTCCGAACTGTTTCTCTGTCTGCTTCTCTTCCTCCCTCCTTGTACTGTTCCCTGCAGGACAGACTTGGTAAGCCCTGAAGATCTCTCTCACTCCCCCTCTCTCTCTGTATATATATAAATGTGTGTTAAAAAATTGTTAAAACAATAGTTATCTCTCTTTAACGAACCAATTAGTATGTGAGTAATGGAATATTGCACTGAATTTTTTTTTTTTTTATTGTGTTGTATCAGATGAAAGAATGGTATTGGTACGCGATGGGGCCCACCCACAGCCCCGGCGGACAGAATGGAGAAGGCGTTTCCCCGGAGGACGGCAAGGGAGAAAAGCTGGAAAAGCCACTCCAACTCGCCGGGCTCACACCTGCGGCTGGCTAGCTCAGCGCCTATAGTGATGAGTAAGGAGGTAGCCCTAGGGCCGAGGACACCAGAAGTCTCAACTGCTAGGGGAACGACCGCGAACCTGTCGGAGAGCGACCGGTATTTGAGGAGTTTGGCTCCCTCAGCCCGATGTGCAGCAGAACCTGGGTCAGTCGCAGACTGCACCAGGTTGCGGCTGCAGAAAGTGTCGGTGCAAGTAGCATCCCAGACGAGGGGTTTGCCACCGCGGAACGGGAAGATGGTCATGCCATCTGGCCTTTTGCTGTCCCCTCAATCCAGCCCCACCGGCTCGAGCTGGGAAGGGAAGCCTGCAGCGTCCAAGCCATGCTTAATTACCTCATTGAGAGCAGCATGGCGTGGAATGCGGCCGGCACTGTGGCGACAGGAAAGCGGGTGGAGGCCGAAAGAGTCCATGGTGGAACCACAGCGACATTGGTGTGGCTGGCAGATCCGGAGGCCGAGCCTCAGAAAAACGCAGATTAGCAGGCTATGGTTGTCTAGCTGCGTGCCAGTGGAGAAGGAGTTGTAGCCAGCCTTAAGCTACATGTCTCTTTAGTACACTGCATAACTGTGGAGATACATCAGCCACATTCCAGAATGATCCTTTAACACCATTTTGACACAAAATTGTCAGAAATTCCCCATGGTCATAATGTTTAATAACTTAATGTAATATCTTTTAAGTTATGTTCCACACAAACCTTAAATAAGAAAGTTTATTATATTACAAAACCTCTCAAAGTTCTTGATGTTTTTTTTTGTTTTTTTTTTTTGCAGAAGACCTGGAAGGGCCACAAAGAAATGAAGCGAAAATGCCTTGATGGATTTGTAATGAATTTGAATGTGTTCTGATGGATTTGTGCAAGAACTATCTAGTTTAAACAAACCAAGAGAAAAATTCTTAGATATTTTCAAAATGATTTGAAAATCATAGGCTGCATATTTTTCTATTTTTTCTAAAGATTAATATACATGCTGTAAAGTGGTTGCTGTTAAGAAGGTCATGAAGCTATAGAAATCATGATATAAAGTGTTTGGTGTTAAGAAGGGCATCCAGCCATAGGAACTTGGTTCCCAGTATATATTGTAAAGTGGTTGGTATAAGAAGGGTATCCAGCCATAGAAACCAAGTCAAAATGAAGCAAATGAGCAGGACGTAGTTACGCGATTGGTCTGGCATGGGACAGCCCATCTAACCCACGCAAGCATAGAAAATAGACATTAAACAGTGATGATGAGGATGATGATGATGATTATATATATAATTTCCCAGATTCTTTTGCTGATTTTCCTCAGATTTTTTTCAAATTTTTATTGGATTTTTCCAGATTCCCGATTCTTTGGATTTTCCCAAATTTTCCTAATCCTACGAAACTGCCTAAAACCCCAAACTGCTTAAAAACATTAAACTCCCGAAGCCACCTAAATCCCCCAAACCACATAAAACCCTGAAACCGCCTAAATTTCAGGGGTTTGGGTGGTATTGGGGGTTTCAGTGTTCTGGGCGGTTTCAGGGTTTCGGGAATTTAGGTGGTTTCGGGGGTTTAGGCGGTTTGGGGGGTTTGGGGGGTTCAGGTGGGTCAGCGGTTTCGGGGGTTTAGGCAGTTTCGAGGGTACAGGCAGTCTTGTGATTTTCAGGGGGTTAGGTGGTATTGGTGGTTTAGATGGTTTCGGGGGTATAAGCGATTTAGGGGTTCAGGGAGGGGGGGGTAGGCGATTTTGTGTGTTTATGCAGTTTCAAGGTTTTAGGCGGTTTCGGGATTTTTTGCCTGAGTACACTGTATATATATAAAAATATTATTACATTCATAGTTAAAATCCATGAATAACGGGGACAGTGAATATGTGGGGGTACAATCTGTATATCTGTTCGCAAGATTACTGTCTAGGAAAAAATAACACAGTAGTTTTATTTTTTAAGATATATTTATCATACTTGGGTCAGTTTGTCTTCATGACTTGTTCTTTCGGTCTTACTTGATAAACCCGCCATTGGCTTTGATGACGGCCTCAAGGCGGCCTCGGAACCGGCTACAGGCCTTCTTCACTGTCCCCCGACTTAGGCCCCTAAAGGCACTTGTGATCCTGGCCTTCAGATCGTCTTTCATATTGCAGCTAGATCTGTTGGTGTCTCGTTCCACTGCGCCCCACACAAAGAAGGTGAGGGGGTTGCAGTCAGTCGCCTGACTGCAACCCCCTGGGAGGCCAGATGTCAGTGTGGTCGACGAAGTTCTCTGACAGCCAGGCTTGGGTCTTTCGGCTGGTATGTCAGGGTGCTGAGTCTTGCTGCCACACGTACGGCCTACCTGCAGCTACCTGGTCAATCCAGAGCTTTACTACCTCGCTCAGAACGCAAATGTAGCCATCGGTGTTCAGCTTGAGGCCCTCAGGGAAGAAGTGAGGTGGCATGACGTCACCTTGACTGTTGACGACACCTAAGACCAATGTTGTCGCTGGAAACTTTGTCTGCATGACTCTGGGCATGTCTTTGGATGAGACACCATTCTCCTGCTCCTGCTGACGCTGAGAAAGTCTGAAATTTCCTTATTTGTCCTCCCGGCGCGGATTCCAAGAAGAACTCCATGTCTCTTCCACAAATTTGGAGGTTCAAAATTATTCATAATCAATTATTCTGAAAATAAATAATGGAAATATAGTCACTGTTTTTATGAAGACAAGAGTGACAACGGAAGTAAAAAAAATTTGCATAAAATTAGCAGCTGAAAATTGCGAACAGATGTCGTCCGCACTCTGTATATATATCATATATATAATAGATTATTAGGTTCATAAGGAAAATCCGTGAATAATGGTTCGCTATCACAGTTATACTATACTTTTTATTTGTATATATATACACAGTGTATTAAAGGTTTGATATTCGCGGTTATACTATACATATGTATATATATATATATATCATCATTATCATCATCGTTTAACATCCATCTTCCACACTAGCATGGGTTAGACGGTTTTGTTCCATTTGATGCAGGAATGGTCGGGAGACCGTGTCTTGCTCCCTGGATGCCCCTGAAACCGCCTAAACTCTGAAAACCCCAAAACTGCCTAAACCCCTGAAACCCGCCTAAAACTCTGAAACCGCCTAAACCCCCGAAACCGCCTAAAACCCCAAACCGCCTAAAACTCCCCGAAACCGCCTAAAACCCCGAAACGCCCGAAGCAGCCAAATCGCCCAAAACTTCCTAAATCCCCAAAACTCCACGAAACCATTTAAACCCACGAAACCCTCGAAACCGCCTAAAACCGAAACACCCAAAACCTCCTATACGCCCGAAACCGCCTAACCCCCCGAAACAGCATAAACCCCCGAAACCACCTAAATCCCCGAACCCACCTAAACACCCAAAACCGCCTAAACCTCCAAAACCACCTAAAAAGCATATTTGTGGTTGTTATTCAATTGTCAGAAAAGAAAAAAAAAATCACTAACACAAAAAGTTTATTTATTTTGTTTTTCTTTTGAAAAAGAAAGAAGGATTCTGTTTGAAATGTCAGGATTCACCTTTCCTTACAACACACTCACTAATTTCTCTTTACAAATTTAATTTATAATTTGACTTGAAATAAAATAAGGTTCATGTGAATTTGTAATTTTGTACTAACATGTAATGCTTCTTGCTACTTCTATAACAACCAAGCAAAACATTAAAACCCTCATGCTTCCCGAAATTCGACAAAACTACACCTGATGTCCCCCTTCCATACACATGCACACATCATGACTCATGCACTGTTCATTTTCCTGACGTTTGTACATTACCCTATGTACTATACATACACTTTTGATGAGTTGTAGTGCATCTGAGCACTGTACACAATATTTTCATTATTATTTTCATTATAATCATATAAAGCTAGCTATATAATCAACAATGCAATCCATCTTGTGGTATTGCAGCTTGCACTTTACTGGAAATTGGAACTGTCACAGATTTATCTTACATAAACTTTATCCTAATGAGTTTGTATTGTTTTGTTTTTTACACTGATTCAAAACTTAACATTTTTAGGATGAAGGGGGTGATTGTTGGTTGTATTATCTCCCAATATATACCTGGAAGCAAATCTACTATATATTTGAGAGTGTATGTGTGTATGTATATATGTATGGTGAAAAGTCTCTGAAATGGTACATTCTAGATCAAAACAGATTTGACTTTCGAAATCTGCATCCCAAGGAGAATGTTTTGGGGCAAATAAAGTTTCTTAATTCCGAAAAGAATAAAAGAAAAACCAAAAAATAGAAAATAAAAATACTACCAATTACTGTTACTGTAACAATTTAAGTAGTCTAGCTTTTATTGATTGTCTCATGCATTCCTTCAGCTTCATCTTATTATTCGATCCATCCATGCCACCAACAAGGAGTATTGTTTACACCAGGGGTTCTCAACCTTTTTTTCACTGTAGACCACCAAAATAAGTAATATTTTCCTGTGGACCACCTAAACTTTTAAATCTTTTGTAATAGAACTGCTACTTATAAGCATCAGTAGATGTTTTTTTCAATGAATTAGAAAATGTTATCATGTCGCAGTGCCTAAAAATCTACGCAAATAAACAGCTGAAGTCGTACTTATGCGAAGAATAAGAACAGCGCTTTAAGTCAAATGCATGGATCAAAAAAGAATTTGCTATTGAAAATTTTCTGTGGACCACCTGAATTTTCCTGTGGACCACTAGTGGTCCACATGGACTAGGTTGAGAACCACTGGTTTACACTATGAGGCAGAGAGTTGTTCTCACAGAGGTCACCCAATGTTTATGTGAAGATGCCCACACTAAAGTAAACAACAAGCCACTGCTACTACTTCAACATACAGCTCCACTGAGTAAATTTCTTTAGAAAGCACCTCTAGGATGGGTCACAGGGAATAGGTAATGGGAGATAAGACACAAGGGAGACATGGATGACATGGAATCAAAAAAATTGAAAGAAAATCATTCTATAGGGAAAATAACCTGGCAATGATGGGCTTCCCTGCTAGTAATAGATATAATTGTTTCTACTTTTGGCACAAGGCCAGCAATTATCCCAGTGTATTACTGGTGCTTTATTTTATCAACCTCCATAAGGATGAAAGGCAAAGTTAACCACAGCGGGATTTGAACTCAGACCGTAAAAGGCCGTAACTCTATGCTGCAAAGCATCAGATCTGATAGTAATAGATATAATTGTTTCTACTTTTGACACAAGGCCAGCAATTACTCAGTGCATTACTGGTACTTTATTTTATCTACCTCGTAAGGATGAAAGGCAAAGTTAACCTTGGTGGGATTTGAACTCAGACCGTAAAGGGACGTAACTATGCTGGAAAGCATGGCGTCCGACCTTCTACTGATACTGCCAATCCCCCATAGTAATAGATATAATGATTCCTAATTTAGGCACAAGGCCAGCAAATATGGAGTGGGTTGACCTTGGTTAGATTTGAACTAAGAACATAAAGAACTAGAACAAATACTGCTCAACATTTGTCTGATGTTCTAACAAATCTGCCAATCCACTGAGTTAATAATGGATATAATATGAACTAGTTTGAGATAGAAGAGAGTAACAAGCTCACTGATATGAGGTCAACTTTGGCATTCATCCATATAGAGTTCTTAGTTAAAAGCATGCCAAGGTCAACTTTGGCATTCATCCATATAGAGTTCTTAGTTAAAAGCATGCCAAGGTCAACTTTGGCTTTCATCTATATAGAGTTCTTAGTTAAAAGCATGCCAAGGTCAACTTTGGCTTTCATCTATATAGAGTTCTTAGTTAAAAGCATGCCAAGGTCAACTTTGGCTTTCATCCATATAGAGTTCTTAGTTAAAAGCATGCCAAGGTCAACTTTGGCTTTCATCCATATAGAGTTCTTAGTTAAAAGCATGCCAAGGTCAACTTTGGCTTTCATCCATATGGAGTTCTTAGTTAAAAGCATGCCAAGGTCAACTTTGGCTTTCATCCATATAGAGTTCTTAGTTAAAAGCATGCCAAGGTCAACTTTGGCTTTCATCCATATAGAGTTCTTAGTTAAAAGCATGCCAAGGTCAACTTTGGCTTTCATCCATATGGAGTTCTTAGTTAAAAGCATGCCAAGGTCAACTTTGGCTTTCATCCATATAGAGTTCTTAGTTAAAAGCATGCCAAGGTCAACTTTGGCTTTCATCCATATAGAGTTCTTAGTTGAAAGCATGCCAAGGTCAACTTTGTCTTTCATCCATATAGAGTTCTTAGTTAAAAGCATGCCAAGGTCAACTTTGGCTTTCATCCATATAGAGTTCTTAGTTAAAAGCATGCCAAGGTCAACTTTGGCTTTCATCCATATAGAGTTCTTAGTTGAAAGCATGCCAAGGTCAACTTTGTCTTTCATCCATATAGAGTTCTTAGTTAAAAGCATGCCAAGGTCAACTTTGGCTTTCATCCATATAGAGTTCTTAGTTAAAAGCATGCCAAGGTCAACTTTGGCTTTCATCCATATAGAGTTCTTAGTTGAAAGCATGCCAAGGTCAACTTTGTCTTTCATCCATATAGAGTTCTTAGTTAAAAGCATGCCAAGGTCAACTTTGGCTTTCATCCATATAGAGTTCTTAGTTAAAAGCATGCCAAGGTCAACTTTGGCTTTCATCCATATAGAGTTCTTAGTTGAAAGCATGCCAAGGTCAACTTTGTCTTTCATCCATATAGAGTTCTTAGTTAAAAGCATGCCAAGGTCAACTTTGGCTTTCATCTATATGGAGTTCTTGGTTAAAAGCATGCCAAGGTCAACTTTGGCTTTCATCCATATGGAGTTCTCAGTTAAAAGCATGCCAAGGTCAACTTTGTCTTTCATCCATATGGAGTTCTCAGTTGAAAGTATGCCAAGGTCAACTTTGTCTTTCATCCATATGGAGTTCTCAGTTGAAAGTATGCCAAGGTCAACTTTGTCTTTCATCCATATGGAGTTCTCAGTTGAAAGCATGCCAAGGTCAACTTTGTCTTTCATCCATATGGAGTTCTCAGTTGAAAGTATGCCAAGGTCAACTTTGTCTTTCATCCATATGGAGTTCTTAGTTAAAAGCATGCCAAGGTCAACTTTGGCTTTCATCCATATGGAGTTCTCAGTTGAAAGCATGCCAAGGTCAACTTTGTCTTTCATCCATATGGAGTTCTTAGTTAAAAGCATGCCAAGGTCAACTTTGTCTTTCATCCATATGGAGTTCTTAGTTAAAAGCATGCCAAGGTCAACTTTGTCTTTCATCCATATGGAGTTCTCAGTTAAAAGCATGCCAAGGTCAACTTTGTCTTTCATCCATATGGAGTTCTCAGTTGAAAGTATGCCAAGGTCAACTTTGTCTTTCATCCATATGGAGTTCTCAGTTGAAAGCATGCCAAGGTCAACTTTGTCTTTCATCCATATGGAGTTCTCAGTTGAAAGCATGACAAGGTCAACTTTGTCTTTCATCCATATGGAGTTCTCAGTTGAAAGTATGCCAAGGTCAACTTTGGCTTTCATCTATATAGAGTTCTCAGTTGAAAGTATGCCAAGGTCAACTTTGTCTTTCATCCATATGGAGTTCTTAGTTAAAAGCATGCCAAGGTCAACTTTGGCTTTCATCCATATGGAGTTCTCAGTTGAAAGCATGCCAAGGTCAACTTTGTCTTTCATCCATATGGAGTTCTTAGTTAAAAGCATGCCAAGGTCAACTTTGTCTTTCATCCATATGGAGTTCTTAGTTAAAAGCATGCCAAGGTCAACTTTGTCTTTCATCCATATGGAGTTCTTAGTTAAAAGCATGCCAAGGTCAACTTTGGCTTTCATCCATATGGAGTTCTTAGTTAAAAGCATGCCAAGGTCAACTTTGTCTTTCATCCATATGGAGTTCTTAGTTAAAAGCATGCCAAGGTCAACTTTGGCTTTCATCCATATGGAGTTCTTAGTTAAAAGCATGCCAAGGTCAACTTTGTCTTTCATCCATATGGAGTTCTTAGTTAAAAGCATGCCAAGGTCAACTTTGTCTTTCATCCATATGGAGTTCTTAGTTAAAAGCATGCCAAGGTCAACTTTGGCTTTCATCCATATGGAGTTCTTAGTTAAAAGCATGCCAAGGTCAACTTTGTCTTTCATCTATATGGAGTTCTTAGTTAAAAGCATGCCAAGGTCAACTTTGTCTTTCATCTATATGGAGTTCTTAGTTAAAAGCATGCCAAGGTCAACTTTGTCTTTCATCCATATGGAGTTCTTAGTTAAAAGCATGCCAAGGTCAACTTTGTCTTTCATCTATATGGAGTTCTTAGTTAAAAGCATGCCAAGGTCAACTTTGTCTTTCATCCATATGGAGTTCTTAGTTAAAAGCATGCCAAGGTCAACTTTGTCTTTCATCTATATGGAGTTCTTAGTTAAAAGCATGCCAAGGTCAACTTTGTCTTTCATCCATATGGAGTTCTTAGTTAAAAGCATGCCAAGGTCAACTTTGTCTTTCATCTATATGGAGTTCTTAGTTAAAAGCATGCCAAGGTCAACTTTGTCTTTCATCCATATGGAGTTCTTAGTTAAAAGCATGCCAAGGTCAACTTTGTCTTTCATCTATATGGAGTTCTTAGTTAAAAGCATGCCAAGGTCAACTTTGTCTTTCATCCATATGGAGTTCTTAGTTAAAAGCATGCCAAGGTCAACTTTTTCTTTCATCCATATGGAGTTCTTAGTTAAAAGCATGCCAAGGTCAACTTTGTCTTTCATCCATATGGAGTTCTCAGTTAAAAGCATGCCAAGGTCAACTTTGTCTTTCATCCATATGGAGTTCTTAGTTAAAAGCATGCCAAGGTCAACTTTGTCTTTCATCCATATGGAGTTCTTAGTTAAAAGCATGCCAAGGTCAACTTTGTCTTTCATCCATATGGAGTTCTTAGTTAAAAGCATGCCAAGGTCAACTTTGGCTTTCATCCATATGGAGTTCTTAGTTAAAAGCATGCCAAGGTCAACTTTGTCTTTCATCCATATGGAGTTCTTAGTTAAAAGCATGCCAAGGTCAACTTTGTCTTTCATCCATATGGAGTTCTCAGTTAAAAGCATGCCAAGGTCAACTTTGTCTTTCATCCATATGGAGTTCTTAGTTAAAAGCATGCCAAGGTCAACTTTGGCTTTCATCCATATGGAGTTCTTAGTTAAAAGCATGCCAAGGTCAACTTTGTCTTTCATCCATATGGAGTTCTTAGTTAAAAGCATGCCAAGGTCAACTTTGTCTTTCATCTATATGGAGTTCTTAGTTAAAAGCATGCCAAGGTCAACTTTGTCTTTCATCCATATGGAGTTCTTAGTTAAAAGCATGCCAAGGTCAACTTTGTCTTTCATCTATATGGAGTTCTTAGTTAAAAGCATGCCAAGGTCAACTTTGTCTTTCATCCATATGGAGTTCTTAGTTAAAAGCATGCCAAGGTCAACTTTGTCTTTCATCTATATGGAGTTCTTAGTTAAAAGCATGCCAAGGTCAACTTTGTCTTTCATCTATATAGAGTTCTTAGTTAAAAGCATGCCAAGGTCAACTTTGTCTTTCATCCATATGGAGTTCTTAGTTAAAAGCATGCCAAGGTCAACTTTGGCTTTCATCTATATAGAGTTCTTAGTTAAAAGCATGCCAAGGTCAACTTTGTCTTTCATCCATATGGAGTTCTTAGTTAAAAGCATGCCAAGGTCAACTTTGGCTTTCATCTATATAGAGTTCTTAGTTAAAAGCATGCCAAGGTCAACTTTGGCTTTCATCTATATAGAGTTCTTAGTTAAAAGCATGCCAAGGTCAACTTTGGCTTTCATCTATATAGAGTTCTTAGTTAAAAGCATGCCAAGGTCAACTTTGTCTTTCATCCATATGGAGTTCTTAGTTAAAAGCATGCCAAGGTCAACTTTGGCTTTCATCTATATAGAGTTCTTAGTTAAAAGCATGCCAAGGTCAACTTTGGCTTTCATCTATATAGAGTTCTTAGTTAAAAGCATGCCAAGGTCAACTTTGTCTTTCATCCATATGGAGTTCTTAGTTAAAAGCATGCCAAGGTCAACTTTGGCTTTCATCCATATGGAGTTCTTAGTTAAAAGCATGCCAAGGTCAACTTTGGCTTTCATCTATATAGAGTTCTTAGTTAAAAGCATGCCAAGGTCAACTTTGGCTTTCATCTATATGGAGTTCTTAGTTAAAAGCATGCCAAGGTCAACTTTGGCTTTCATCCATATGGAGTTCTTAGTTAAAAGCATGCCAAGGTCAACTTTGGCTTTCATCTATATAGAGTTCTTAGTTAAAAGCATGCCAAGGTCAACTTTGTCTTTCATCCATATGGAGTTCTTAGTTAAAAGCATGCCAAGGTCAACTTTGGCTTTCATCTATATAGAGTTCTTAGTTAAAAGCATGCCAAGGTCAACTTTGGCTTTCATCCATATATAGTTCTTAGTTAAAAGCATGCCAAGGTCAACTTTGTCTTTCATCCATATGGAGTTCTTAGTTAAAAGCATGCCAAGGTCAACTTTGGCTTTCATCTATATAGAGTTCTTAGTTAAAAGCATGCCAAGGTCAACTTTGTCTTTCATCCATATGGAGTTCTTAGTTAAAAGCATGCCAAGGTCAACTTTGTCTTTCATCCATATGGAGTTCTTAGTTAAAAGCATGCCAAGGTCAACTTTGGCATTCATCCATATAGAGTTCTTAGTTAAAAGCATGCCAAGGTCAACTTTGGCATTCATCCATATAGAGTTCTTAGTTAAAAGCATGCCAAGGTCAACTTTGGCTTTAATCTATATAGAGTTCTTAGTTAAAAGCATGCCAAGGTCAACTTTGGCTTTCATCCATATAGAGTTCTTAGTTAAAAGCATGCCAAGGTCAACTTTGTCTTTCATCCATATGGAGTTCTTAGTTAAAAGCATGCCAAGGTCAACTTTGGCTTTCATCTATATAGAGTTCTTAGTTAAAAGCATGCCAAGGTCAACTTTGTCTTTCATCCATATGGAGTTCTTAGTTAAAAGCATGCCAAGGTCAACTTTGGCTTTCATCTATATAGAGTTCTTAGTTAAAAGCATGCCAAGGTCAACTTTGTCTTTCATCCATATGGAGTTCTTAGTTAAAAGCATGCCAAGGTCAACTTTGGCTTTCATCTATATAGAGTTCTTAGTTAAAAGCATGCCAAGGTCAACTTTGTCTTTCATCCATATGGAGTTCTTAGGTAAAAGCATGCCAAGGTCAACTTTGTCTTTCATCCATATGGAGTTCTCAGTTGAAAGTATGCCAAGGTCAACTTTGTCTTTCATCCATATGGAGTTCTTAGTTAAAAGCATGCCAAGGTCAACTTTGTCTTTCATCTATATGGAGTTCTTAGTTAAAAGCATGCCAAGGTCAACTTTGTCTTTCATCCATATGGAGTTCTTAGTTAAAAGCATGCCAAGGTCAACTTTGTCTTTCATCTATATGGAGTTCTTAGTTAAAAGCATGCCAAGGTCAACTTTGTCTTTCATCCATATGGAGTTCTTAGTTAAAAGCATGCCAAGGTCAACTTTGTCTTTCATCCATATGGAGTTCTTAGTTAAAAGCATGCCAAGGTCAACTTTGTCTTTCATCCATATGGAGTTCTCAGTTAAAAGCATGCCAAGGTCAACTTTGTCTTTCATCCATATGGAGTTCTTAGTTAAAAGCATGCCAAGGTCAACTTTGTCTTTCATCCATATGGAGTTCTTAGTTAAAAGCATGCCAAGGTCAACTTTGTCTTTCATCCATATGGAGTTCTTAGTTAAAAGCATGCCAAGGTCAACTTTGGCTTTCATCCATATGGAGTTCTTAGTTAAAAGCATGCCAAGGTCAACTTTGTCTTTCATCCATATGGAGTTCTTAGTTAAAAGCATGCCAAGGTCAACTTTGTCTTTCATCCATATGGAGTTCTCAGTTAAAAGCATGCCAAGGTCAACTTTGTCTTTCATCCATATGGAGTTCTTAGTTAAAAGCATGCCAAGGTCAACTTTGGCTTTCATCCATATGGAGTTCTTAGTTAAAAGCATGCCAAGGTCAACTTTGTCTTTCATCCATATGGAGTTCTTAGTTAAAAGCATGCCAAGGTCAACTTTGTCTTTCATCTATATGGAGTTCTTAGTTAAAAGCATGCCAAGGTCAACTTTGTCTTTCATCCATATGGAGTTCTTAGTTAAAAGCATGCCAAGGTCAACTTTGTCTTTCATCTATATGGAGTTCTTAGTTAAAAGCATGCCAAGGTCAACTTTGTCTTTCATCCATATGGAGTTCTTAGTTAAAAGCATGCCAAGGTCAACTTTGTCTTTCATCTATATGGAGTTCTTAGTTAAAAGCATGCCATGGTCAACTTTGTCTTTCATCTATATAGAGTTCTTAGTTAAAAGCATGCCAAGGTCAACTTTGTCTTTCATCCATATGGAGTTCTTAGTTAAAAGCATGCCAAGGTCAACTTTGGCTTTCATCTATATAGAGTTCTTAGTTAAAAGCATGCCAAGGTCAACTTTGTCTTTCATCCATATGGAGTTCTTAGTTAAAAGCATGCCAAGGTAAACTTGGGCTTTCATCTATATAGAGTTCTTAGTTAAAAGCATGCCAAGGTCAACTTTGGCTTTCATCTATATAGAGTTCTTAGTTAAAAGCATGCCAAGGTCAACTTTGGCTTTCATCTATATAGAGTTCTTAGTTAAAAGCATGCCAAGGTCAACTTTGTCTTTCATCCATATGGAGTTCTTAGTTAAAAGCATGCCAAGGTCAACTTTGGCTTTCATCTATATAGAGTTCTTAGTTAAAAGCATGCCAAGGTCAACTTTGGCTTTCATCTATATAGAGTTCTTAGTTAAAAGCATGCCAAGGTCAACTTTGTCTTTCATCCATATGGAGTTCTTAGTTAAAAGCATGCCAAGGTCAACTTTGGCTTTCATCCATATGGAGTTCTTAGTTAAAAGCATGCCAAGGTCAACTTTGGCTTTCATCTATATAGAGTTCTTAGTTAAAAGCATGCCAAGGTCAACTTTGGCTTTCATCTATATGGAGTTCTTAGTTAAAAGCATGCCAAGGTCAACTTTGGCTTTCATCCATATGGAGTTCTTAGTTAAAAGCATGCCAAGGTCAACTTTGGCTTTCATCTATATAGAGTTCTTAGTTAAAAGCATGCCAAGGTCAACTTTGTCTTTCATCCATATGGAGTTCTTAGTTAAAAGCATGCCAAGGTCAACTTTGGCTTTCATCTATATAGAGTTCTTAGTTAAAAGCATGCCAAGGTCAACTTTGGCTTTCATCCATATATAGTTCTTAGTTAAAAGCATGCCAAGGTCAACTTTGTCTTTCATCCATATGGAGTTCTTAGTTAAAAGCATGCCAAGGTCAACTTTGGCTTTCATCTATATAGAGTTCTTAGTTAAAAGCATGCCAAGGTCAACTTTGTCTTTCATCCATATGGAGTTCTTAGTTAAAAGCATGCCAAGGTCAACTTTGTCTTTCATCCATATGGAGTTCTTAGTTAAAAGCATGCCAAGGTCAACTTTGGCATTCATCCATATAGAGTTCTTAGTTAAAAGCATGCCAAGGTCAACTTTGGCATTCATCCATATAGAGTTCTTAGTTAAAAGCATGCCAAGGTCAACTTTGGCTTTAATCTATATAGAGTTCTTAGTTAAAAGCATGCCAAGGTCAACTTTGGCTTTCATCCATATAGAGTTCTTAGTTAAAAGCATGCCAAGGTCAACTTTGTCTTTCATCCATATGGAGTTCTTAGTTAAAAGCATGCCAAGGTCAACTTTGGCTTTCATCTATATAGAGTTCTTAGTTAAAAGCATGCCAAGGTCAACTTTGTCTTTCATCCATATGGAGTTCTTAGTTAAAAGCATGCCAAGGTCAACTTTGGCTTTCATCTATATAGAGTTCTTAGTTAAAAGCATGCCAAGGTCAACTTTGTCTTTCATCCATATGGAGTTCTTAGTTAAAAGCATGCCAAGGTCAACTTTGGCTTTCATCTATATAGAGTTCTTAGTTAAAAGCATGCCAAGGTCAACTTTGTCTTTCATCCATATGGAGTTCTTAGGTAAAAGCATGCCAAGGTCAACTTTGTCTTTCATCCATATGGAGTTCTTAGTTAAAAGCATGCCAAGGTCAAC
The DNA here is from genome assembly GCA_964016885.1 of Eledone cirrhosa. Lineage (NCBI taxonomy): Eukaryota > Metazoa > Mollusca > Cephalopoda > Octopoda > Eledonidae > Eledone > Eledone cirrhosa. The sequence goes on from OZ024740.1 coordinate 355,483,524, forward strand.
TTTGGCATTCATCCATATAGAGTTCTTAGTTAAAAGCATGCCAAGGTCAACTTTGGCATTCATCCATATAGAGTTCTTAGTTAAAAGCATGCCAAGGTCAACTTTGGCATTCATCCATATAGAGTTCTTAGTTAAAAGCATGCCAAGGTCAACTTTGGCATTCATCCATATGGAGTTCTTAGTTAAAAGCATGCCAAGGTCAACTTTGGCATTCATCCATATAGAGTTCTTAGTTAAAAGCATGCCAAGGTCAACTTTGGCATTCATCCATATAGAGTTCTTAGTTAAAAGCATGCCAAGGTCAACTTTGGCATTCATCCATATAGAGTACTTAGTTAAAAGCATGCCAAGGTCAACTTTGTCTTTCATCCATATGGAGTTCTTAGTTAAAAGCATGCCAAGGTCAACTTTGGCATTCATCCATATGGAGTTCTCAGTTAAAAGCATGCCAAGGTCAACTTTGGCTTTCATCCATATGGAGTTCTTAGTTAAAAGCATGCCAAGGTCAACTTTGGCTTTCATCTATATAGAGTTCTTAGTTAAAAGCATGCCAAGGTCAACTTTGGCTTTCATCTATATAGAGTTCTTAGTTAAAAGCATGCCAAGGTCAACTTTGGCTTTCATCTATATAGAGTTCTTAGTTAAAAGCATGCCAAGGTCAACTTTGGCTTTCATCTATATAGAGTTCTTAGTTAAAAGCATGCCAAGGTCAACTTTGTCTTTCATCCATATGGAGTTCTTAGTTAAAAGCATGCCAAGGTCAACTTTGGCTTTCATCTATATAGAGTTCTTAGTTAAAAGCATGCCAAGGTCAACTTTGTCTTTCATCTATATAGAGTTCTTAGTTAAAAGCATGCCAAGGTCAACTTTGGCTTTCATCTATATAGAGTTCTTAGTTAAAAGCATGCCAAGGTCAACTTTGGCTTTCATCTATATAGAGTTCTTAGTTAAAAGCATGCCAAGGTCAACTTTGGCTTTCATCTATATAGAGTTCTTAGTTAAAAGCATGCCAAGGTCAACTTTGGCTTTCATCTATATAGAGTTCTTAGTTAAAAGCATGCCAAGGTCAACTTTGGCTTTCATCTATATAGAGTTCTTAGTTAAAAGCATGCCAAGGTCAACTTTGGCTTTCATCTATATAGAGTTCTTAGTTAAAAGCATGCCAAGGTCAACTTTGGCTTTCATCTATATAGAGTTCTTAGTTAAAAGCATGCCAAGGTCAACTTTGGCTTTCATCTATATAGAGTTCTTAGTTAAAAGCATGCCAAGGTCAACTTTGGCTTTCATCTATATAGAGTTCTTAGTTAAAAGCATGCCAAGGTCAACTTTGGCATTCATCCATATAGAGTTCTTAGTTAAAAGCATGCCAAGGTCAACTTTGGCTTTCATCCATATGGAGTTCTTAGTTAAAAGCATGCCAAGGTCAACTTTGGCATTCATCCATATAGAGTTCTTAGTTAAAAGCATGCCAAGGTCAACTTTGGCATTCATCCATATGGAGTTCTTAGTTAAAAGCATGCCAAGGTCAACTTTGGCATTCATCCATATAGAGTTCTTAGTTAAAAGCATGCCAAGGTCAACTTTGGCTTTCATCTATAGAGTTCTTAGTTAAAAGCATGCCAAGGTCAACTTTGGCATTCATCCATATGGAGTTCTTAGTTAAAAGCATGCCAAGGTCAACTTTGGCTTTCATCTATATAGAGTTCTTAGTTAAAAGCATGCCAAGGTCAACTTTGGCTTTCATCTATATAGAATTCTTAGTTAAAAGCATACCAAGGTCAACTTTGGCTTTCATCTACATAGAGTTCTTAGTTAAAAGCATGCCAAGGTCAACTTTGGCTTTCATCTATATGGAGTTCTTAGTTAAAAGCATGCCAAGGTCAACTTTGGCATTCATCCATATAGAATTCTTAGTTAAAAGCATGCCAAGGTCAACTTTGGCTTTCATCTATATAGAGTTCTTAGTTAAAAGCATGCCAAGGTCCACTTTGGCTTTCATCTATATAGAATTCTTAGTTAAAAGCATGCCAAGGTCAACTTTGGCATTCATCCATATAGAGTTCTTAGTTAAAAGCATGCCAAGGTCAACTTTGTCTTTCATCCATATGGAGTTCTTAGTTAAAAGCATGCCAAGGTCAACTTTGGCTTTCATCTATATAGAGTTCTTAGTTAAAAGCATGCCAAGGTCAACTTTGGCTTTCATCTATATAGAATTCTTAGTTAAAAGCATGCCAAGGTCAACTTTGGCTTTCATCTATATAGAGTTCTTAGTTAAAAGCATGCCAAGGTCAACTTTGTCTTTCATCCATATGGAGTTCTTAGTTAAAAGCATGCCAAGGTCAACTTTGGCATTCATCCATATAGAGTTCTTAGTTAAAAGCATGCCAAGGTCAACTTTGGCATTCATCCATATAGAGTTCTTAGTTAAAAGCATGCCAAGGTCAACTTTGGCTTTCATCTATATAGAGTTCTTAGTTAAAAGCATGCCAAGGTCAACTTTGGCTTTCATCCATATGGAGTTCTTAGTTAAAAGCATGCCAAGGTCAACTTTGGCTTTCATCCATATGGAGTTCTTAGTTAAAAGCATGCCAAGGTCAACTTTGTCTTTCATCCATATGGAGTTCTTAGTTAAAAGCATGCCAAGGTCAACTTTGGCTTTCATCTATATAGAGTTCTTAGTTAAAAGCATGCCAAGGTCAACTTTGTCTTTCATCCATATGGAGTTCTTAGTTAAAAGCATGCCAAGGTCAACTTTGTCTTTTATCCATATTGAGTTCTTAGTTAAAAGCATGCCAAGGTCAACTTTGGCATTCATCCATATAGAGTTCTTAGTTAAAAGCATGCCAAGGTCAACTTTGGCATTCATCCATATAGAGTTCTTAGTTAAAAGCATGCCAAGGTCAACTTTGGCATTCATCCATATAGAGTTCTTAGTTAAAAGCATGCCAAGGTCAACTTTGGCATTCATCCATATGGAGTTCTTAGTTAAAAGCATGCCAAGGTCAACTTTGGCATTCATCCATATAGAGTTCTTAGTTAAAAGCATGCCAAGGTCAACTTTGGCATTCATCCATATAGAGTTCTTAGTTAAAAGCATGCCAAGGTCAACTTTGGCATTCATCCATATAGAGTTCTTAGTTAAAAGCATGCCAAGGTCAACTTTGGCATTCATCCATATAGAGTTCTTAGTTAAAAGCATGCCAAGGTCAACTTTGTCTTTCATCCATATGGAGTTCTTAGTTAAAAGCATGCCAAGGTCAACTTTGGCTTTCATCTATATAGAGTTCTTAGTTAAAAGCATGCCAAGGTCAACTTTGTCTTTCATCCATATGGAGTTCTTAGTTAAAAGCATGCCAAGGTCAACTTTGTCTTTTATCCATATTGAGTTCTTAGTTAAAAGCATGCCAAGGTCAACTTTGGCATTCATCCATATAGAGTTCTTAGTTAAAAGCATGCCAAGGTCAACTTTGGCATTCATCCATATAGAGTTCTTAGTTAAAAGCATGCCAAGGTCAACTTTGGCATTCATCCATATAGAGTTCTTAGTTAAAAGCATGCCAAGGTCAACTTTGGCATTCATCCATATGGAGTTCTTAGTTAAAAGCATGCCAAGGTCAACTTTGGCATTCATCCATATAGAGTTCTTAGTTAAAAGCATGCCAAGGTCAACTTTGGCATTCATCCATATAGAGTTCTCAGTTAAAAGCATGCCAAGGTCAACTTTGGCATTCATCCATATAGAGTTCTTAGTTAAAAGCATGCCAAGGTCAACTTTGTCTTTCATCCATATGGAGTTCTTAGTTAAAAGCATGCCAAGGTCAACTTTGGCATTCATCCATATAGAGTTCTTAGTTGAAAGCATGCCAAGGTCAACTTTGGCTTTCATCCATATGGAGTTCTTAGTTAAAAGCATGCCAAGGTCAACTTTGGCATTCATCCATATAGAGTTCTTAGTTAAAAGCATGCCAAGGTCAACTTTGGCTTTCATCCATATGGAGTTCTTAGTTAAAAGCATGCCAAGGTCAACTTTGGCATTCATCCATATAGAGTTCTTAGTTAAAAGCATGCCAAGGTCAACTTTGGCATTCATCCATATAGAGTTCTTAGTTAAAAGCATGCCAAGGTCAACTTTGGCATTCATCCATATGGAGTTCTTAGTTAAAAGCATGCCAAGGTCAACTTTGGCATTCATCCATATAGAGTTCTTAGTTAAAAGCATGCCAAGGTCAACTTTGGCTTTCATCTATATAGAGTTCTTAGTTAAAAGCATGCCAAGGTCAACTTTGGCATTCATCCATATGGAGTTCTTAGTTAAAAGCATGCCAAGGTCAACTTTGGCATTCATCCATATGGAGTTCTTAGTTAAAAGCATGCCAAGGTCAACTTTGGCATTCATCCATATAGAGTTCTTAGTTAAAAGCATGCCAAGGTCAACTTTGGCATTCATCCATATGGAGTTCTTAGTTAAAAGCATGCCAAGGTCAACTGTGGCATTCATCCATATAGAGTTCTTAGTTAAAAGCATGCCAAGGTCAACTTTGGCTTTCATCTATATAGAGTTCTTAGTTAAAAGCATGCCAAGGTCAACTTTGGCTTTCATCTATATAGAGTTCTTAGTTAAAAGCATGCCAAGGTCAACTTTGGCATTCATCCATATGGAGTTCTTAGTTAAAAGCATGCCAAGGTCAACTTTGGCATTCATCCATATAGAGTTCTTAGTTAAAAGCATGCCAAGGTCAACTTTGCCTTTCATCTATATAGAGTTCTTAGTTAAAAGCATGCCAAGGTCAACTTTGGCTTTCATCTATATAGAGTTCTTAGTTAAAAGCATGCCAAGGTCAACTTTGGCATTCATCCATATGGAGTTCTTAGTTAAAAGCATGCCAAGGTCAACTTTGGCATTCATCCATATAGAGTTCTTAGTTAAAAGCATGCCAAGGTCAACTTTGGCATTCATCCATATAGGGTTCTTAGTTAAAAGCATGCCAAGGTCAACTTTGGCTTTCATCCATATGGAGTTCTTAGTTAAAAGCATGCCAAGGTCAACTTTGGCTTTCATCCATATGGAGTTCTTAGTTAAAAGCATGCCAAGGTCAACTTTGGCATTCATCTATATAGAGTTCTTAGTTAAAAGCATGCCAAGGTCAACTTTGGCTTTCATCTATATAGAGTTCTTAGTTAAAAGCATGCCAAGGTCAACTTTGGCTTTCATCTATATAGAGTTCTTAGTTAAAAGCATGCCAAGGTCAACTTTGGCTTTCATCTATATAGAGTTCTTAGTTAAAAGCATGCCAAGGTCAACTTTGGCTTTCATCTATATAGAGTTCTTAGTTAAAAGCATGCCAAGGTCAACTTTGGCTTTCATCTATATAGAGTTCTTAGTTAAACGCATGCCAAGGTCAACTTTGGCTTTCATCTATATAGAGTTCTTAGTTAAAAGCATGCCAAGGTCAACTTTGGCTTTCATCTATATAGAGTTCTTAGTTAAAAGCATGCCAAGGTCAACTTTGGCATTCATCCATATGGACTTCTTAGTTAAAAGCATGCCAAGGTCAACTTTGGCATTCATCCATATAGAGTTCTTAGTTAAAAGCATGCCAAGGTCAACTTTGGCTTTCATCTATATAGAGTTCTTAGTTAAAAGCATGCCAAGGTCAACTTTGGCATTCATCCATATGGAGTTCTTAGTTAAAAGCATGCAAAGGTCAACTTTGGCATTCATCCATATAGAGTTCTTAGTTAAAAGCATGCCAAGGTCAACTTTGGCATTCATCCATATAGAGTTCTTAGTTAAAAGCATGCCAAGGTCAACTTTGGCTTTCATCCATATAGAGTTCTTAGTTAAAAGCATGCCAAGGTCAACTTTGGCTTTCATCCATATGGAGTTCTTAGTTAAAAGCATGCCAAGGTCAACTTTGGCATTCATCTATATAGAGTTCTTAGTTAAAAGCATGCCAAGGTCAACTTTGTCTTTCATCCATATAGAGTTCTTAGTTAAAAGCATGCCAAGGTCAACTTTGTCTTTCATCCATATGGAGTTCTTAGTTAAAAGCATGCCAAGGTCAACTTTGGCTTTCATCCATATAGAGTTCTTAGTTAAAAGCATGCCAAGGTCAACTTTGTCTTTCATCCATATGGAGTTCTTAGTTAAAATCATGCCAAGGTCAACTTTGGCTTTCATCTATATAGAGTTCTTAGTTAAAAGCATGCCAAGGTCAACTTTGGCTTTCATCTATATAGAGTTCTTAGTTAAAAGCATGCCAAGGTCAACTTTGGCTTTCATCTATATAGAATTCTTAGTTAAAAGCATGCCAAGGTCAACTTTGGCTTTCATCTATATAGAGTTCTTAGTTAAAAGCATGCCAAGGTCAACTTTGGCTTTCATCTATATAGAATTCTTAGTTAAAAGCATGCCAAGGTCAACTTTGGCTTTCATCTATATAGAGTTCTTAGTTAAAAGCATGCCAAGGTCAACTTTGGCATTCATCCATATAGAGTTCTTAGTTAAAAGCATGCCAAGGTCAACTTTGGCTTTCATCTATATAGAGTTCTTAGTTAAAAGCATGCCAAGGTCAACTTTGGCATTCATCCATATAGAGTTCTTAGTTAAAAGCATGCCAAGGTCAACTTTGTCTTTCATCTATATAGAGTTCTTAGTTAAAAGCATGCCAAGGTCAACTTTGGCTTTCATCTATATAGAGTTCTTAGTTAAAAGCATGCCAAGGTCAACTTTGGCTTTCATCTATATAGAGTTCTTAGTTAAAAGCATGCCAAGGTCAACTTTGGCTTTCATCTATATAGAGTTCTTAGTTAAAAGCATGCCAAGGTCAACTTTGGCTTTCATCTATATAGAGTTCTTAGTTAAAAGCATGCCAAGGTCAACTTTGGCTTTCATCTATATAGAGTTCTTAGTTAAAAGCATGCCAAGGTCAACTTTGGCTTTCATCTATATAGAGTTCTTAGTTAAAAGCATGCCAAGGTCAACTTTGGCTTTCATCTATATAGAGTTCTTAGTTAAAAGCATGCCAAGGTCAACTTTGGCTTTCATCTATATAGAGTTCTTAGTTAAAAGCATGCCAAGGTCAACTTTGGCTTTCATCTATATAGAGTTCTTAGTTAAAAGCATGCCAAGGTCAACTTTGGCATTCATCCATATAGAGTTCTTAGTTAAAAGCATGCCAAGGTCAACTTTGGCTTTCATCCATATGGAGTTCTTAGTTAAAAGCATGCCAAGGTCAACTTTGGCATTCATCCATATAGAGTTCTTAGTTAAAAGCATGCCAAGGTCAACTTTGGCATTCATCCATATGGAGTTCTTAGTTAAAAGCATGCCAAGGTCAACTTTGGCATTCATCCATATAGAGTTCTTAGTTAAAAGCATGCCAAGGTCAACTTTGGCTTTCATCTATAGAGTTCTTAGTTAAAAGCATGCCAAGGTCAACTTTGGCATTCATCCATATGGAGTTCTTAGTTAAAAGCATGCCAAGGTCAACTTTGGCTTTCATCTATATAGAGTTCTTAGTTAAAAGCATGCCAAGGTCAACTTTGGCTTTCATCTATATAGAATTCTTAGTTAAAAGCATACCAAGGTCAACTTTGGCTTTCATCTACATAGAGTTCTTAGTTAAAAGCATGCCAAGGTCAACTTTGGCTTTCATCTATATGGAGTTCTTAGTTAAAAGCATGCCAAGGTCAACTTTGGCATTCATCCATATAGAATTCTTAGTTAAAAGCATGCCAAGGTCAACTTTGGCTTTCATCTATATAGAGTTCTTAGTTAAAAGCATGCCAAGGTCCACTTTGGCTTTCATCTATATAGAATTCTTAGTTAAAAGCATGCCAAGGTCAACTTTGGCTTTCATCTATATAGAGTTCTTAGTTAAAAGCATGCCAAGGTCAACTTTGGCATTCATCCATATAGAGTTCTTAGTTAAAAGCATGCCAAGGTCAACTTTGTCTTTCATCCATATGGAGTTGTTAGTTAAAAGCATGCCAAGGTCAACTTTGGCTTTCATCTATATAGAGTTCTTAGTTAAAAGCATGCCAAGGTCAACTTTGGCTTTCATCTATATAGAATTCTTAGTTAAAAGCATGCCAAGGTCAACTTTGGCTTTCATCTATATAGAGTTCTTAGTTAAAAGCATGCCAAGGTCAACTTTGTCTTTCATCCATATGGAGTTCTTAGTTAAAAGCATGCCAAGGTCAACTTTGGCATTCATCCATATAGAGTTCTTAGTTAAAAGCATGCCAAGGTCAACTTTGGCATTCATCCATATAGAGTTCTTAGTTAAAAGCATGCCAAGGTCAACTTTGGCTTTCATCTATATAGAGTTCTTAGTTAAAAGCATGCCAAGGTCAACTTTGGCTTTCATCCATATGGAGTTCTTAGTTAAAAGCATGCCAAGGTCAACTTTGGCTTTCATCCATATGGAGTTCTTAGTTAAAAGCATGCCAAGGTCAACTTTGGCTTTCATCTATATAGAGATCTTATTTAAAAGCATGCCAAGGTCAACTTTGTCTTTCATCCATATGGAGTTCTTAGTTAAAAGCATGCCAAGGTCAACTTTGGCTTTCATCTATATAGAGTTCTTAGTTAAAAGCATGCCAAGGTCAACTTTGTCTTTCATCCATATGGAGTTCTTAGTTAAAAGCATGCCAAGGTCAACTTTGGCATTCATCCATATAGAGTTCTTAGTTAAAAGCATGCCAAGGTCAACTTTGGCATTCATCCATATAGAGTTCTTAGTTAAAAGCATGCCAAGGTCAACTTTGGCATTCATCCATATGGAGTTCTTAGTTAAAAGCATGCCAAGGTCAACTTTGGCATTCATCCATATAGAGTTCTTAGTTAAAAGCATGCCAAGGTCAACTTTGGCATTCATCCATATAGAGTTCTTAGTTAAAAGCATGCCAAGGTCAACTTTGGCATTCATCCATATAGAGTTCTTAGTTAAAAGCATGCCAAGGTCAACTTTGTCTTTCATCCATATGGAGTTCTTAGTTAAAAGCATGCCAAGGTCAACTTTGGCATTCATCCATATAGAGTTCTTAGTTGAAAGCATGCCAAGGTCAACTTTGGCTTTCATCCATATGGAGTTCTTAGTTAAAAGCATGCCAAGGTCAACTTTGGCATTCATCCATATAGAGTTCTTAGTTAAAAGCATGCCAAGGTCAACTTTGGCTTTCATCCATATGGAGTTCTTAGTTAAAAGCATGCCAAGGTCAACTTTGGCATTCATCCATATAGAGTTCTTAGTTAAAAGCATGCCAAGGTCAACTTTGGCATTCATCCATATAGAGTTCTTAGTTAAAAGCATGCCAAGGTCAACTTTGGCATTCATCCATATGGAGTTCTTAGTTAAAAGCATGCCAAGGTCAACTTTGGCATTCATCCATATAGAGTTCTTAGTTAAAAGCATGCCAAGGTCAACTTTGGCTTTCATCTATATAGAGTTCTTAGTTAAAAGCATGCCAAGGTCAACTTTGGCATTCATCCATATGGAGTTCTTAGTTAAAAGCATGCCAAGGTCAACTTTGGCATTCATCCATATGGAGTTCTTAGTTAAAAGCATGCCAAGGTCAACTTTGGCATTCATCCATATGGAGTTCTTAGTTAAAAGCATGCCAAGGTCAACTGTGGCATTCATCCATATAGAGTTCTTAGTTAAAAGCATGCCAAGGTCAACTTTGGCTTTCATCTATATAGAGTTCTTAGTTAAAAGCATGCCAAGGTCAACTTTGGCATTCATCCATATGGAGTTCTTAGTTAAAAGCATGCCAAGGTCAACTTTGGCATTCATCCATATAGAGTTCTTAGTTAAAAGCATGCCAAGGTCAACTTTGGCTTTCATCTATATAGAGTTCTTAGTTAAAAGCATGCCAAGGTCAACTTTGGCTTTCATCTATATAGAGTTCTTAGTTAAAAGCATGCCAAGGTCAACTTTGGCTTTCATCTATATAGAGTTCTTAGTTAAAAGCATGCCAAGGTCAACTTTGGCTTTCATCTATATAGAGTTCTTAGTTAAACGCATGCCAAGGTCAACTTTGGCTTTCATCTATATAGAGTTCTTAGTTAAAAGCATGCCAAGGTCAACTTTGGCTTTCATCTATATAGAGTTCTTAGTTAAAAGCATGCCAAGGTCAACTTTGGCATTCATCCATATGGAGTTCTTAGTTAAAAGCATGCCAAGGTCAACTTTGGCATTCATCCATATAGAGTTCTTAGTTAAAAGCATGCCAAGGTCAACTTTGTCTTTCATCTATATAGAGTTCTTAGTTAAAAGCATGCCAAGGTCAACTTTGGCTTTCATCTATATAGAGTTCTTAGTTAAAAGCATGCCAAGGTCAACTTTGGCTTTCATCTATATAGAGTTCTTAGTTAAAAGCATGCCAAGGTCAACTTTGGCTTTCATCTATATAGAGTTCTTAGTTAAACGCATGCCAAGGTCAACTTTGGCTTTCATCTATATAGAGTTCTTAGTTAAAAGCATGCCACGGTCAACTTTGGCTTTCATCTATATAGAGTTCTTAGTTAAAAGCATGCCAAGGTCAACTTTGGCATTCATCCATATGGAGTTCTTAGTTAAAAGCATGCCAAGGTCAACTTTGGCATTCATCCATATAGAGTTCTTAGTTAAAAGCATGCCAAGGTCAACTTTGGCTTTCATCTATATAGAGTTCTTAGTTAAAAGCATGCCAAGGTCAACTTTGGCATTCATCCATATGGAGTTCTTAGTTAAAAGCATGCAAAGGTCAACTTTGGCATTCATCCATATAGAGTTCTTAGTTAAAAGCATGCCAAGGTCAACTTTGGCATTCATCCATATAGAGTTCTTAGTTAAAAGCATGCCAAGGTCAACTTTGGCTTTCATCCATATAGAGTTCTTAGTTAAAAGCATGCCAAGGTCAACTTTGGCTTTCATCCATATGGAGTTCTTAGTTAAAAGCATGCCAAGGTCAACTTTGGCATTCATCTATATAGAGTTCTTAGTTAAAAGCATGCCAAGGTCAACTTTGTCTTTCATCCATATAGAGTTCTTAGTTAAAAGCATGCCAAGGTCAACTTTGTCTTTCATCCATATGGAGTTCTTAGTTAAAAGCATGCCAAGGTCAACTTTGGCTTTCATCCATATAGAGTTCTTAGTTAAAAGCATGCCAAGGTCAACTTTGTCTTTCATCCATATGGAGTTCTTAGTTAAAATCATGCCAAGGTCAACTTTGGCTTTCATCTATATAGAGTTCTTAGTTAAAAGCATGCCAAGGTCAACTTTGGCTTTCATCTATATAGAATTCTTAGTTAAAAGCATGCCAAGGTCAACTTTGGCTTTCATCTATATAGAGTTCTTAGTTAAAAGCATGCCAAGGTCAACTTTGGCTTTCATCTATATAGAATTCTTAGTTAAAAGCATGCCAAGGTCAACTTTGGCTTTCATCTATATAGAGTTCTTAGTTAAAAGCATGCCAAGGTCAACTTTGGCATTCATCCATATAGAGTTCTTAGTTAAAAGCATGCCAAGGTCAACTTTGGCTTTCATCTATATAGAGTTCTTAGTTAAAAGCATGCCAAGGTCAACTTTGGCATTCATCCATATAGAGTTCTTAGTTAAAAGCATGCCAAGGTCAACTTTGTCTTTCATCTATATAGAGTTCTTAGTTAAAAGCATGCCAAGGTCAACTTTGGCTTTCATCTATATAGAGTTCTTAGTTAAAAGCATGCCAAGGTCAACTTTGGCTTTCATCTATATAGAGTTCTTAGTTAAAAGCATGCCAAGGTCAACTTTGGCTTTCATCTATATAGAGTTCTTAGTTAAAAGCATGCCAAGGTCAACTTTGGCTTTCATCTATATAGAGTTCTTAGTTAAAAGCATGCCAAGGTCAACTTTGGCTTTCATCTATATAGAGTTCTTAGTTAAAAGCATGCCAAGGTCAACTTTGGCTTTCATCTATATAGAGTTCTTAGTTAAAAGCATGCCAAGGTCAACTTTGGCTTTCATCTATATAGAGTTCTTAGTTAAAAGCATGCCAAGGTCAACTTTGGCTTTCATCTATATAGAGTTCTTAGTTAAAAGCATGCCAAGGTCAACTTTGGCTTTCATCTATATAGAGTTCTTAGTTAAAAGCATGCCAAGGTCAACTTTGGCATTCATCCATATAGAGTTCTTAGTTAAAAGCATGCCAAGGTCAACTTTGGCTTTCATCCATATGGAGTTCTTAGTTAAAAGCATGCCAAGGTCAACTTTGGCATTCATCCATATAGAGTTCTTAGTTAAAAGCATGCCAAGGTCAACTTTGGCATTCATCCATATGGAGTTCTTAGTTAAAAGCATGCCAAGGTCAACTTTGGCATTCATCCATATAGAGTTCTTAGTTAAAAGCATGCCAAGGTCAACTTTGGCTTTCATCTATAGAGTTCTTAGTTAAAAGCATGCCAAGGTCAACTTTGGCATTCATCCATATGGAGTTCTTAGTTAAAAGCATGCCAAGGTCAACTTTGGCTTTCATCTATATAGAGTTCTTAGTTAAAAGCATGCCAAGGTCAACTTTGGCTTTCATCTATATAGAATTCTTAGTTAAAAGCATACCAAGGTCAACTTTGGCTTTCATCTACATAGAGTTCTTAGTTAAAAGCATGCCAAGGTCAACTTTGGCTTTCATCTATATGGAGTTCTTAGTTAAAAGCATGCCAAGGTCAACTTTGGCATTCATCCATATAGAATTCTTAGTTAAAAGCATGCCAAGGTCAACTTTGGCTTTCATCTATATAGAGTTCTTAGTTAAAAGCATGCCAAGGTCCACTTTGGCTTTCATCTATATAGAATTCTTAGTTAAAAGCATGCCAAGGTCAACTTTGGCTTTCATCTATATAGAGTTCTTAGTTAAAAGCATGCCAAGGTCAACTTTGGCATTCATCCATATAGAGTTCTTAGTTAAAAGCATGCCAAGGTCAACTTTGTCTTTCATCCATATGGAGTTGTTAGTTAAAAGCATGCCAAGGTCAACTTTGGCTTTCATCTATATAGAGTTCTTAGTTAAAAGCATGCCAAGGTCAACTTTGGCTTTCATCTATATAGAATTCTTAGTTAAAAGCATGCCAAGGTCAACTTTGGCTTTCATCTATATAGAGTTCTTAGTTAAAAGCATGCCAAGGTCAACTTTGTCTTTCATCCATATGGAGTTCTTAGTTAAAAGCATGCCAAGGTCAACTTTGGCATTCATCCATATAGAGTTCTTAGTTAAAAGCATGCCAAGGTCAACTTTGGCATTCATCCATATAGAGTTCTTAGTTAAAAGCATGCCAAGGTCAACTTTGGCTTTCATCTATATAGAGTTCTTAGTTAAAAGCATGCCAAGGTCAACTTTGGCTTTCATCCATATGGAGTTCTTAGTTAAAAGCATGCCAAGGTCAACTTTGGCTTTCATCCATATGGAGTTCTTAGTTAAAAGCATGCCAAGGTCAACTTTGGCTTTCATCTATATAGAGATCTTATTTAAAAGCATGCCAAGGTCAACTTTGTCTTTCATCCATATGGAGTTCTTAGTTAAAAGCATGCCAAGGTCAACTTTGGCTTTCATCTATATAGAGTTCTTAGTTAAAAGCATGCCAAGGTCAACTTTGTCTTTCATCCATATGGAGTTCTTAGTTAAAAGCATGCCAAGGTCAACTTTGTCTTTTATCCATATTGAGTTCTTAGTTAAAAGCATGCCAAGGTCAACTTTGGCATTCATCCATATAGAGTTCTTAGTTAAAAGCATGCCAAGGTCAACTTTGGCATTCATCCATATAGAGTTCTTAGTTAAAAGCATGCCAAGGTCAACTTTGGCATTCATCCATATAGAGTTCTTAGTTAAAAGCATGCCAAGGTCAACTTTGGCATTCATCCATATAGAGTTCTTAGTTAAAAGCATGCCAAGGTCAACTTTGGCATTCATCCATATAGAGTTCTTAGTTAAAAGCATGCCAAGGTCAACTTTGGCATTCATCCATATAGAGTTCTTAGTTAAAAGCATGCCAAGGTCAACTTTGTCTTTCATCCATATGGAGTTCTTAGTTAAAAGCATGCCAAGGTCAACTTTGGCATTCATCCATATAGAGTTCTTAGTTGAAAGCATGCCAAGGTCAACTTTGGCTTTCATCCATATGGAGTTCTTAGTTAAAAGCATGCCAAGGTCAACTTTGGCATTCATCCATATAGAGTTCTTAGTTAAAAGCATGCCAAGGTCAACTTTGGCTTTCATCCATATGGAGTTCTTAGTTAAAAGCATGCCAAGGTCAACTTTGGCATTCATCCATATAGAGTTCTTAGTTAAAAGCATGCCAAGGTCAACTTTGGCATTCATCCATATAGAGTTCTTAGTTAAAAGCATGCCAAGGTCAACTTTGGCATTCATCCATATGGAGTTCTTAGTTAAAAGCATGCCAAGGTCAACTTTGGCATTCATCCATATAGAGTTCTTAGTTAAAAGCATGCCAAGGTCAACTTTGGCTTTCATCTATATAGAGTTCTTAGTTAAAAGCATGCCAAGGTCAACTTTGGCATTCATCCATATGGAGTTCTTAGTTAAAAGCATGCCAAGGTCAACTTTGGCATTCATCCATATGGAGTTCTTAGTTAAAAGCATGCCAAGGTCAACTTTGGCATTCATCCATATAGAGTTCTTAGTTAAAAGCATACCAAGGTCAACTTTGGCTTTCATCTACATAGAGTTCTTAGTTAAAAGCATGCCAAGGTCAACTTTGGCTTTCATCTATATGGAGTTCTTAGTTAAAAGCATGCCAAGGTCAACTTTGGCATTCATCCATATAGAATTCTTAGTTAAAAGCATGCCAAGGTCAACTTTGGCTTTCATCTATATAGAGTTCTTAGTTAAAAGCATGCCAAGGTCCACTTTGGCTTTCATCTATATAGAATTCTTAGTTAAAAGCATGCCAAGGTCAACTTTGGCTTTCATCTATATAGAGTTCTTAGTTAAAAGCATGCCAAGGTCAACTTTGGCATTCATCCATATAGAGTTCTTAGTTAAAAGCATGCCAAGGTCAACTTTGTCTTTCATCCATATGGAGTTGTTAGTTAAAAGCATGCCAAGGTCAACTTTGGCTTTCATCTATATAGAGTTCTTAGTTAAAAGCATGCCAAGGTCAACTTTGGCTTTCATCTATATAGAATTCTTAGTTAAAAGCATGCCAAGGTCAACTTTGGCTTTCATCTATATAGAGTTCTTAGTTAAAAGCATGCCAAGGTCAACTTTGTCTTTCATCCATATGGAGTTCTTAGTTAAAAGCATGCCAAGGTCAACTTTGGCATTCATCCATATAGAGTTCTTAGTTAAAAGCATGCCAAGGTCAACTTTGGCATTCATCCATATAGAGTTCTTAGTTAAAAGCATGCCAAGGTCAACTTTGGCTTTCATCTATATAGAGTTCTTAGTTAAAAGCATGCCAAGGTCAACTTTGGCTTTCATCCATATGGAGTTCTTAGTTAAAAGCATGCCAAGGTCAACTTTGGCTTTCATCCATATGGAGTTCTTAGTTAAAAGCATGCCAAGGTCAACTTTGGCTTTCATCTATATAGAGATCTTATTTAAAAGCATGCCAAGGTCAACTTTGTCTTTCATCCATATGGAGTTCTTAGTTAAAAGCATGCCAAGGTCAACTTTGGCTTTCATCTATATAGAGTTCTTAGTTAAAAGCATGCCAAGGTCAACTTTGTCTTTCATCCATATGGAGTTCTTAGTTAAAAGCATGCCAAGGTCAACTTTGTCTTTTATCCATATTGAGTTCTTAGTTAAAAGCATGCCAAGGTCAACTTTGGCATTCATCCATATAGAGTTCTTAGTTAAAAGCATGCCAAGGTCAACTTTGGCATTCATCCATATAGAGTTCTTAGTTAAAAGCATGCCAAGGTCAACTTTGGCATTCATCCATATAGAGTTCTTAGTTAAAAGCATGCCAAGGTCAACTTTGGCATTCATCCATATGGAGTTCTTAGTTAAAAGCATGCCAAGGTCAACTTTGGCATTCATCCATATAGAGTTCTTAGTTAAAAGCATGCCAAGGTCAACTTTGGCATTCATCCATATAGAGTTCTTAGTTAAAAGCATGCCAAGGTCAACTTTGGCATTCATCCATATAGAGTTCTTAGTTAAAAGCATGCCAAGGTCAACTTTGTCTTTCATCCATATGGAGTTCTTAGTTAAAAGCATGCCAAGGTCAACTTTGGCATTCATCCATATAGAGTTCTTAGTTGAAAGCATGCCAAGGTCAACTTTGGCTTTCATCCATATGGAGTTCTTAGTTAAAAGCATGCCAAGGTCAACTTTGGCATTCATCCATATAGAGTTCTTAGTTAAAAGCATGCCAAGGTCAACTTTGGCTTTCATCCATATGGAGTTCTTAGTTAAAAGCATGCCAAGGTCAACTTTGGCATTCATCCATATAGAGTTCTTAGTTAAAAGCATGCCAAGGTCAACTTTGGCATTCATCCATATAGAGTTCTTAGTTAAAAGCATGCCAAGGTCAACTTTGGCATTCATCCATATGGAGTTCTTAGTTAAAAGCATGCAAAGGTCAACTGTGGCATTCATCCATATAGAGTTCTTAGTTAAAAGCATGCCAAGGTCAACTTTGGCTTTCATCTATATAGAGTTCTTAGTTAAAAGCATGCCAAGGTCAACTTTGGCATTCATCCATATGGAGTTCTTAGTTAAAAGCATGCCAAGGTCAACTTTGGCATTCATCCATATAGAGTTCTTAGTTAAAAGCATGCCAAGGTCAACTTTGCCTTTCATCTATATAGAGTTCTTAGTTAAAAGCATGCCAAGGTCAACTTTGGCTTTCATCTATATAGAGTTCTTAGTTAAAAGCATGCCAAGGTCAACTTTGGCATTCATCCATATGGAGTTCTTAGTTAAAAGCATGCCAAGGTCAACTTTGGCATTCATCCATATAGAGTTCTTAGTTAAAAGCATGCCAAGGTCAACTTTGGCATTCATCCATATAGGGTTCTTAGTTAAAAGCATGCCAAGGTCAACTTTGGCTTTCATCCATATGGAGTTCTTAGTTAAAAGCATGCCAAGGTCAACTTTGGCTTTCATCCATATGGAGTTCTTAGTTAAAAGCATGCCAAGGTCAACTTTGGCATTCATCTATATAGAGTTCTTAGTTAAAAGCATGCCAAGGTCAACTTTGGCTTTCATCTATATAGAGTTCTTAGTTAAAAGCATGCCAAGATCAACTTTGGCTTTCATCTATATAGAGTTCTTAGTTAAAAGCATGCCAAGGTCAACTTTGGCTTTCATCTATATAGAGTTCTTAGTTAAAAGCATGCCAAGGTCAACTTTGGCTTTCATCTATATAGAGTTCTTAGTTAAAAGCATGCCAAGGTCAACTTTGGCTTTCATCTATATAGAGTTCTTAGTTAAACGCATGCCAAGGTCAACTTTGGCTTTCATCTATATAGAGTTCTTAGTTAAAAGCATGCCAAGGTCAACTTTGGCTTTCATCTATATAGAGTTCTTAGTTAAAAGCATGCCAAGGTCAACTTTGGCATTCATCCATATGGAGTTCTTAGTTAAAAGCATGCCAAGGTCAACTTTGGCATTCATCCATATAGAGTTCTTAGTTAAAAGCATGCCAAGGTCAACTTTGGCTTTCATCTATATAGAGTTCTTAGTTAAAAGCATGCCAAGGTCAACTTTGGCATTCATCCATATGGAGTTCTTAGTTAAAAGCATGCCAAGGTCAACTTTGGCATTCATCCATATAGAGTTCTTAGTTAAAAGCATGCCAAGGTCAACTTTGGCATTCATCCATATAGAGTTCTTAGTTAAAAGCATGCCAAGGTCAACTTTGGCTTTCATCCATATAGAGTTCTTAGTTAAAAGCATGCCAAGGTCAACTTTGGCTTTCATCCATATGGAGTTCTTAGTTAAAAGCATGCCAAGGTCAACTTTGGCATTCATCTATATAGAGTTCTTAGTTAAAAGCATGCCAAGGTCAACTTTGTCTTTCATCCATATAGAGTTCTTAGTTAAAAGCATGCCAAGGTCAACTTTGTCTTTCATCCATATGGAGTTCTTAGTTAAAAGCATGCCAAGGTCAACTTTGGCTTTCATCCATATAGAGTTCTTAGTTAAAAGCATGCCAAGGTCAACTTTGTCTTTCATCCATATGGAGTTCTTAGTTAAAAGCATGCCAAGGTCAACTTTGGCTTTCATCTATATAGAGTTCTTAGTTAAAAGCATGCCAAGGTCAACTTTGGCTTTCATCTATATAGAGTTCTTAGTTAAAAGCATGCCAAGGTCAACTTTGGCTTTCATCTATATAGAATTCTTAGTTAAAAGCATGCCAAGGTCAACTTTGGCTTTCATCTATATAGAGTTCTTAGTTAAAAGCATGCCAAGGTCAACTTTGGCTTTCATCTATATAGAATTCTTAGTTAAAAGCATGCCAAGGTCAACTTTGGCTTTCATCTATATAGAGTTCTTAGTTAAAAGCATGCCAAGGTCAACTTTGGCATTCATCCATATAGAGTTCTTAGTTAAAAGCATGCCAAGGTCAACTTTGGCTTTCATCCATATGGAGTTCTTAGTTAAAAGCATGCCAAGGTCAACTTTGGCATTCATCCATATAGAGTTCTTAGTTAAAAGCATGCCAAGGTCAACTTTGGCATTCATCCATATAGAGTTCTTAGTTAAAAGCATGCCAAGGTCAACTTTGGCATTCATCCATATGGAGTTCTTAGTTAAAAGCATGCCAAGGTCAACTTTGGCATTCATCCATATAGAGTTCTTAGTTAAAAGCATGCCAAGGTCAACTTTGGCTTTCATCTATATAGAGTTCTTAGTTAAAAGCATGCCAAGGTCAACTTTGGCATTCATCCATATGGAGTTCTTAGTTAAAAGCATGCCAAGGTCAACTTTGGCATTCATCCATATAGAGTTCTTAGTTAAAAGCATGCCAAGGTCAACTTTGGCATTCATCCATATAGAGTTCTTAGTTAAAAGCATGCCAAGGTCAACTTTGGCTTTCATCCATATAGAGTTCTTAGTTAAAAGCATGCCAAGGTCAACTTTGGCTTTCATCCATATGGAGTTCTTAGTTAAAAGCATGCCAAGGTCAACTTTGGCATTCATCTATATAGAGTTCTTAGTTAAAAGCATGCCAAGGTCAACTTTGTCTTTCATCCATATAGAGTTCTTAGTTAAAAGCATGCCAAGGTCAACTTTGTCTTTCATCCATATGGAGTTCTTAGTTAAAAGCATGCCAAGGTCAACTTTGGCTTTCATCCATATAGAGTTCTTAGTTAAAAGCATGCCAAGGTCAACTTTGTCTTTCATCCATATGGAGTTCTTAGTTAAAAGCATGCCAAGGTCAACTTTGGCTTTCATCTATATAGAGTTCTTAGTTAAAAGCATGCCAAGGTCAACTTTGGCTTTCATCTATATAGAGTTCTTAGTTAAAAGCATGCCAAGGTCAACTTTGGCTTTCATCTATATAGAATTCTTAGTTAAAAGCATGCCAAGGTCAACTTTGGCTTTCATCTATATAGAGTTCTTAGTTAAAAGCATGCCAAGGTCAACTTTGGCATTCATCCATATAGAGTTCTTAGTTAAAACATGCCAAGGTCCACTTTGTCTTTCATCCATATGGAGTTCTTAGTTAAAAGCATGCCAAGGTCAACTTTGGCTTTCATCTATATAGAGTTCTTAGTTAAAAGCATGCCAAGGTCAACTTTGGCTTTCATCTATATAGAGTTCTTAGTTAAAAGCATGCCAAGGTCAACTTTGGCTTTCATCTATATAGAATTCTTAGTTAAAAGCATGCCAAGGTCAACTTTGGCTTTCATCTATATAGAGTTCTTAGTTAAAAGCATGCCAAGGTCAACTTTGGCTTTCATCTATATAGAATTCTTAGTTAAAAGCATGCCAAGGTCAACTTTGGCTTTCATCTATATAGAGTTCTTAGTTAAAAGCATGCCAAGGTCAACTTTGGCATTCATCCATATAGAGTTCTTAGTTAAAAGCATGCCAAGGTCAACTTTGTCTTTCATCCATATGGAGTTCTTAGTTAAAAGCATGCCAAGGTCAACTTTGGCTTTCATCTATATAGAATTCTTAGTTAAAAGCATGCCAAGGTCAACTTTGGCTTTCATCTATATAGAGTTCTTAGTTAAAAGCATGCCAAGGTCAACTTTGGCTTTCATCTATATAGAATTCTTAGTTAAAAGCATGCCAAGGTCAACTTTGGCTTTCATCTATATAGAGTTCTTAGTTAAAAGCATGCCAAGGTCAACTTTGGCTTTCATCTATATGGAGTTCTTAGTTAAAAGCATGCCAAGGTCAACTTTGGCTTTCATCTATATGGAGTTCTTAGTTAAAAGCATGCCAAGGTCAACTTTGGCTTTCATCTATATGGAGTTCTTAGTTAAAAGCATGCCAAGGTCAACTTTGGCATTCATCCATATAGAATTCTTAGTTAAAAGCATGCCAAGGTCAACTTTGGCTTTCATCTATATAGAATTCTTAGTTAAAAGCATGCCAAGGTCAACTTTGGCTTTCATCTATATGGAGTTCTTAGCTAAAAGCATGCCAAGGTCAACTTTGGCTTTCATCTATATGGAGTTCTTAGTTAAAAGCATGCCAAGGTCAACTTTGGCTTTCATCTATATGGAGTTCTTAGTTAAAAGCATGCCAAGGTCAACTTTGGCTTTCATCTATATAGAGTTCTTAGTTAAAAGCATGCCAAGGTCAACTTTGGCTTTCATCTATATAGAGTTCTTAGTTAAAAGCATGCCAAGGTCAACTTTGGCTTTCATCTATATAGAGTTCTTAGTTAAAAGCATGCCAAGGTCAACTTTGGCCTTAATCCTTCTGGAACTGATAAATAATGTATTAACATTGTACTGAAATTAATTCTTCTCTCACATTCTCTCAGAATCAGCTTCACAGAATAGTGAGAGAACTTATTTTGATGGTAAACTCTTCATTTATTACCATCACTTCACCCCTTGGGTGTCTTTAGCAAAGTTCACTCTGTTGCCAGCATTAATGCCAGGATTCCAGCTTAAGGATACTTTGTTCTCCCCCTTCAACTAGTTTTGGTGGCCCTAAAAAGGATCACCAGTACTGCCTTTCCTTCCCAGACAAAACAGTTAAAAAAATACTTGCATGTGTATGTCATGTCGAATTGTGCATATATAATATATACCCTTCCTAGCAGGCAAAGCATACATTAAAATAACGATGATAATGCTGATGATAATGATGATAATGATGATGATGTTGATTATGAAATGTGTGTGCGCGTATGTATGGCTTCAGCCAGTTGGCTGGAACAGGAAAATGGGTAAAAGACTATGCATGCATATATGTTTGTATTTATGTATGTATGTAAAAAAAATCTTCACGCACGATAGCATTAATTGACAATTATTAATAACTAGCAGATTTACCCGGCGTTGCCCGGGGTTTGAAATGCAACAAAGAATAAACAAGAAACAAACGATAATATTAGTGATTAATCTTCAAATGAATCTGATGTTTATATTTCTGTCAATAAAGTTGGTCATCTCCCTTTTTTTTTTATAAGGATTGTCAATAAAGTTTGTTATCTCCCTTACATCAATTTTGCTACCGATAACTTGGGTCGATTTGAAAAATGTTTGTGATGTGACAATCTTAGCGACCTGTGCAATGTGCACGGACAATTTGGTCAAATTCAGTTGGTAATTGTAAAAGCCTTAAGTATGCAAAGTTGTACACAGACACACACATCCTCGCTTTTATATATATACAAATGTTATATCATGCAATGACCATACGCGATAACGAGGGGGCAGCCATCATTTATGTATGTATGCACGTATGTATATGTGTGTGTGTGTGTATGTGTGTACGTGTGTGCATGTGTATATATGTATGCATGTATGTATGTATGTATGTATGTATGTTCTTCTGGTTTTATAATTTTATAAATGTTTACTAATAGAGAGAGAGTCGGTTTGTAACATAGATACAAGACTCTCTCATTGGAATTTACACATCAACTAGGTAGATATGTATGCATGTCTGCATGCATGTGTATGCAGGTATGGATGTTATTGTATGTGTGGATGTGGATGTTTTTAGTTATATGTGTGCATGCGCATATGCTTTGTATCTGTACAACAGTACATACAGTGATTATATGCAGAATCTTTGGAATGTTTTACAAATTTTTACTGTTCCACTTGTAATTTCCTAACTAGTTGTGTTGTTTCTGTTTCTGTGAAGCCCAGCTTCTCAAGATTTGTACTGAGGCAGTTAGTAACATATCCCAGTGCCCCAATAATCACAGGTATAAATCTGAAGGTATAGTCAGGGTGGAGTATCTGTAGATTTCTCATTAGTTCTGCATAGATATTCTCCTTTTCATTAATCTTTAATATATTAGCATCTGCTGGGCCGCTAACTTCCACTACTGAGCATGTCTTCTTTTCTCTGTCCCATATTATATCTGACCTGGTATGCTTGCATTTTATTGGGGTTTTGACTGGAACATTCCACCAGTACTCTTTCATATTATGTATATGTATGTCTTCCACATTGCTGTAGCTTTTAATGTGCTTATTGTCGAGGCTATGTTTTCTACAGATTGCATTGTACAGTGTTTTGGCCACTACATAGCCTCATAGGTAGATAGTACTGTGATGACATCTTTGGACAGCTGGTTATGACATGGGTGACATCTTCGATGTTAATTCTGCTGAGTCTGCATTTGTTGTCACATCTAGATGCTTTCCCTGCATCCCTATCTCTTTTGTGAATTAGGTGTTTTGTGCTTATTTCCTGTATGCATATGTAAGTATGTATGTATGTGTCAAGTAGCTCTTTGGCGCTACTAGTAACATGTAATCCAGAACAACCTGTGCATGGTCAGATAGTCGGCAACTAAACCAGCAACGCTCATTGCTGAAGAAGTTGATTTTGGACCCTCTGCAGAATGAAAAACAAAACCCGTCAAACCCGTCATAGATATCCTTTTAGCAGTTTGAGGTATTGTTGTTTTTAGAACAACTAATTACAAAGAGTTGAGTTGAGCTGACATGTCAAACAAACAGTAACAAACAAAATTAGAACCAAGAAGTAAGAGTGGCATTGTGCCAGGCCTAAAGAGGCTGACAAGCCAAAGTGAAAATCTCATCGTTACATAATAGTGTCTCTTCCTTTCAAGGTTCAAGCAGCAAGAGAGAGTATATACAAAAGAAGCAGAAAATCTTTGTTTAGACAGAAGTTGGAATATATATTTGTGCGTGGCTTACGATTGGCCTGACTTAGCCAAATCACACGTGAATAGCTTCGCTACATCCTCAACTGCTTCTGCTGGAATTCGCCAGATGGCATTAACCATCAGCTTCCAAAATTCATAGCTAAAGGGCTTTCAAATGTTTGCGAAACATACCATATATCATTAGATATACAAAATTCACATACAACATAAACATATGTATACAGCTATACTAGAGTAAAACCTTTAATTGTATGTATGCATGTATATATGTATGATGTATGTATGTATGTATGTATGTATGTATGTGTGTATGTATGTATGTTCTTCTGGTTTTATAATTTCACAAATTTTTTCCCAATAGAGAGAGAGTCGGTCTCTAACATAGACACAAGACTCTCTCATTGGAATTTACACAACATCAACTAGGTAGATATGTATGTATGCATGTGTAGATATAGATGTTATTGTATGTGTGGATGTGGATGTTTTGAGTTGTATGTGTGCATGTGTATATGCTTTGTATCTGTACATGTGTATATGCAGTTATTAGATGCAAAATTTTTGGAATGTTTTACATATTTTTACTGTTCCATTAATGGATTTTACTTGTAATTTCCTAACTAATTGTGTTCTTTCTGTTCCTGTGAAGCCTAGCTTCTCAAGATTTGTATTGAGGCAGTTACTAACATATCCCAGTGCCCCAATAATCACAGGCATAAATCTGAAGGTGTAATCAGGGTGGAGTATCTGCAGATTTCTCATCAGTTCTGCATAAATATTCTCCTTTTCGCTAATCTTTGGCATCTGCTGGGCTGCTAATTTCCACTACTGTGCATGCTTTCTTCTCCCTGTCACATATCATAATATTTGGTCTGTTATGCTTGCATTTTATTGGGGTTTTTACTGGAACATTCCACCAGTACTCTTTCATATTATGTAAATGGATGTCTTCCACATTGCTGTAGCTTTTAATGTATTTATTATTGGGGTTATCTTTTTTACGGATTGCATTGTACAGTGTTTTGGCCACTACATCATGCCTCATAGGTAGATAGTACCGCAATGACATCTTTGGACAGCTGCTGATGACATGGGTGATATCTTCGATGTTAGTTCTGCAGAGTCTGCATTGTTATCACATCTAGGTGTTTTGCCTGCATCCCTATCTCTTTTGTGAATCAGGTATTTTGTGTTAATTTCCTGTTCTTGGATTGCAAAAGCGTATCCTTCAAAGTGGGAGCCAATATAGCGGTTGTTGGTCCAAGATAGACTACTTTCCTTATCTATATTACTCTCACTCTGGAGCTTCCTGGCAACATATCCATGCATGATTTTTTGCTGATAAGCATGCATTTTTTCATCCATGGATTCACTGCGATACTGCTGAGCGACTTCTCTGGGTGTGAGTTTTTGATTATCACTCAGGGAATATCTCTCGAGGAGTTCCTTCCCAACTCTCATGATCTTATCTGTTTCATGCAGATAGACTTGCTCGAGAAACGGGCTCCTACGCTTCGAGGTTCGTAGATATTGTCGGAGGGATATAATGCAACATTCAAATGCTGTCTGGACTGATGTTAGGCTTCTGCCTCCCTGATTACGCTTCAAGTAAAGGCAGTTTATGTCACTGTTGATGTGGAAGTTTCCGGTGTTGTTTAGCATTTTTCGAGTTCCAACATCAACTGCTCGGATTTCGTCTATCGTCCAATTGAGTATTCCATACGTTGGTGTTAGGACAGGCACAGAAAACACTGTGTGAGTCACTGTTTTGTTTTGCGCAGAGAGTTCCAAATCTTTCTTAATCGGGTGTAGTATTCCCTGGTTACGCGTTCCTTATTACAGATACTATTATAGGATATGTTCTCATCTATACCCAGGCATCTGTAGCAGTCCTCATCAGATATCGGTGAAACAGTTAGGCCATTGATGACAATGTTGCTAGATTGGGTTGTTATTTTTGCCCGCTTTACAGTCATTTATCTTGGCCAAACTCCATTCCTATATCCTTTGAAAACGTTGTAACCAGGTCAAGATTTTTCTTCATCCCATCCATGTTCTTGGCATAGAGTTTCAGATCATCCACAAAGAAATTATGGGTTAGGTTTGTATTGCTGTCCTCCTGTGAGCCAATGATGTATCCTTCACATTTCTTGAGCAGAAAGGACAAGGGGTTTAATGACAAGATGAACAATATCACAGAGATACTGTCTCCCTGAAATATACCCCTGCGATATTTTATTTTATCAGTGAATATAGAGACCTCCCTCTTTGTCTTTAACCTTAGGATAGTAGCCCAAGAAGAAGACAGCTTCTCTATGGCTCTGATAATAATGTCTGGGACTTTAGCAAGTTGGAGGGCCTCTATCATCCAAGAGTGGGGAACAGAATCGAAAGCTTTCCTGTAGCCCAGCCAGACTGTAGCCATATTCCTCCTAAGTTGTCGCACCTCCGACATCGCAGTTATGTTGATTAGGAGTTGTTCAGCACATCCCCAAACCCCTTTCTTTCCAGCTGCTTGTTCATCTGTGATGAAGATATTATTTTCACAGTGATCTTGGAGGAATAGGTTCAGGCAGGCTGTATACATCTTATACATCAGGTTCTGGCATGCAATGGGTCGGTAGTTTTTTGCCAAGTGGCTGTCTTTGTTCTAGGGGACAAGTAATGTTTGTGCTAATGTCAACCATTCTGGTATAAGTGTATCTCCCTAAGAACTTGTTGGTAGAGGTAAGATATCTCTGATAGAATATTAGTTTTTTGTACCAGTAGCTGACAATCATGTCTCTTCCTGGTTTTTCTTATCTTGGAGTTTTCCTATCAGAGTCTCAAGGGTACCCTCACTTATTTCGTATGTTTTTGTTGTAGTGTAGAAGCAATAGTTCTTTCGGATTTCTTTTAGCCACACTGTATCTTGGTTGAAATTCTTCTTTTCACCCCATATTTTGCTCTAAAAGGAATCTATGTCTTTCTGGGATGGGGCCTCAGTGACACTTATTATTTTGCCCTTCATATCTCTATAGACTGATGTTTGGTTTCGTCTGAATCTTTTATTAAGCATTTTTCTCTCATCTACCTTCTTCAGGTATCAGTGTTTTTCGCTAACAGCTCTCAATTCTTGTTTGAGGGTGATCAGCTTATATTGAAGAGTTCTGGTTCTACTGTTACCAAACATCGTCTCTATTTTATTTTTCACTCTTTGTTGGTGAGGAGTGAGGTTGTTTTTGTGCTTGTTTGCATGTAAGGAGCATTGTCGCATATCCGATGGTTTTTCGTAGGTCAGCAATCATTTTTTCTACTTTAGTTATATATGATGGTATTGTTGGTGTTGTTTTGTTCTTGTTAATATCTTTGCTATCACCAAGATAATGCTTCACTGTCATTTCTAAGGCATATAAACAGGCGTTGATTTGCCAAAATCTTGGGGTTTTTATCCGTCGTAAATACCCCCCCCCCCCCCCCATTTCATCAATAACACGTAATATTTCATTATCTGTTTTTTTTTTTTTAAATTAAATATTGTCGTTTTAATACGTTCAGCAAGAGAGATATTTAAACAAATTAATTTCTCTCTGGAAGATTTCGTTGAGAGAAATTTTCAATTGTTTATACTTTTGATTATTATCATTATCGGCAGTGGATTGGCAGTATCGGTAGAGGGTCGGACGCCATGCTTTCTAGCATAGTTAGGGCTCTTGCCATACTGAGTTCAAATCCCGCCGAGGTTGACTTTGCCTTTCATCCTTACGGGGTCGATAAAATAAAGTACCAGTAATGCACTGGGTAATTGCTGGCCTTGTGCCTAAAGTAGAAACAATTATTATCATTATCGGCAGTGGATTGGCAGTATCGGTAGAGGGTCGGACGCCATGCTTTCTAGCATAGTTAGGGCTCTTGCCATTCTGAGTTCAAATCCCGCCGAGGTTGACTTTGCCTTTCATCCTTACGGGGTCGATAAAATAAAGTACCAGTAATGCATTGGGTAATTGCTGGCCTTGTGCCAAAAGTAGAAACAATTATTATCATTATCGATAGTATTTTCCACAACAGTCGAGGTAGACTTAGATGGTACACGTGGTGTCAAGTTTCTTACAGGCATAGTTGCTTCAAGGCATTGTTCGACCTGGCTGCTAGGAAATCTAGTAGCATGGCGACCTGTAGTACATGTTGTTGATCCCATGTTTGTTGTGGGGGACTCACAATTAATACTATTTATCTTATTTTTATGCTCAACAAACGTCGCTTGTTGGCGTAATTGTTTCGCTGTGAAATAATTTAGCTCTGGGTGCATTTCGTCCCAGTGTAGCTTCATTCTATTCATATAGTCAATGGAGGGATTGTTTTTTGCCATTTTATAACAATTTAATAAATCATCATTAAGTTCGCAACTCCAAGAGAAATGCGATTTATAATTTCGGTTTCTTCTGTAGCTACAACTGAATAAAGTTTGTTTACCTTTCTCGTTGTTGGTCTTCGATACTTCCTTAATTTTGTTGTTGGTGTTGTGTTCAGCCATGCTGTTTGTAGCAAATCCTTGTAAAATGAATTATGTATTTAGTCGGATATCTCTACGAATTCGAATAAAAGGTGTCTTCAGAAGATATAGTTAGAAGAATAACCAGTTATTCAACATGACTGTAGTTGTGGCATTAATGTCGGAGATAGTATCCATCTTAAATTAAAAAAATAGTCTCCCACGCCAAAATATGCGACTGATCGCGTTGACTGTGTGTGTATATGTATGTACGTATGTATGTGTGATATATATATGATGTATGAATGTACGTGTGTTTGTGTATATGTATGTGTGTATGTATGCATGTATGTGTATAGAAGTAGGGTAGTCGATTGCCTTAACCCATAAATAAACCATACTCAGAAAATCAAAGCCAACCCAGGCCAGATATAAACTTAGTGCCTAAATTTGACTTCAGACACCATCCATGTTTCTGTTAAACCAACCCCTCATATATGTGTTTGTATGTATGCTTTCATATGTTTGTATGTATGTTTGTATGTATGTATGTGTGTATATATGTATGTGTGTATGTATGTATATATGTTCTTCTGGTTTTATAATTTCACAAATTTTTGCCAATAGAAAGTCGGTTTCTAACATAGACACAAGACTTGAATTTACACAATATCAACTAGGTAGATATGTATGCATTTCTGCATGCATGTGTGTGCAGGTATGGATGTTATTGTATGTGTGGATGTGGATGTTTTGAGTTGTATGTGTGCATGTGCATATGCTTTGTATCTGTACAAGTGGACATGCAGTTATTAGATGCAGAACTGTTGGAATGTTTTACATATTTTTATGTATGTATGTGTGTATGTATGTATATGCGTGTATTTATGTATGTGAGTATGTTTGCATGTAAGTATGCAAAATATATGCGTGTATGCATGTATGTATGTTTGTATGTGTGTGCAGTTATGTATGTATGTTTGTATGTAAGTATGCATGTATGCATGTGTGTGTGCATATTTATGTATGTATATGTGTATGTATGTGTATGTGCATGCATTCATATATATATATGTGACCTTCTCTAGACAAGATATTAGTATCAACACTTCTTTTCCATTGAAGAGTATAAATATCTTATCAAATAACTGCCTTTCATCTTGAAATTATTCTTCTGCTAATTTTCCTAAATCATATTGTCCTATAATCTATTTTGGGAGTGTTGATTAAATATAAAGTTAAAATGTGTGAATGGAGACAAGTTGTTTCACAAAACAAATTACTTCAGAAAATGCAATAATTATATATTTAAAATATTTTGTTTTCTTATTTAGATAGCATGTAGAATTTTGTAGAATAGAAAGAAGTATAGAGAAATAAAATGATCTGCAGCAGACATGTCAAGCATGCAGCCTGCTCAAAGGTTTTTACAGCGCGAGCATATTTTATCGTAATATAAAATAAAAAAATTAGTTGTAATGTGCACAATTAATTGTCATGTGTGGCCCTCAGACAACACATATGTGACCCATATGGCCCTCAGGGGATAAAATCAATGATGTCTTATATGTTTTGAACTTTAAATATAATAAGAGAGTATGCTGGGCTTAAACATCCACTTGCATTCTCTCTTACCAGCTGGAATGCTGAGATTGGGAATGATCAGCTTTTAACTATTTAGGAACTTGCTTAAGGATTTTCCAAGTCTATCACCATTTTTGCTTGGTTGTGGGTTGGTATGTTTTTTATCAACCTTTAAAAGTTGGTTAGAATGTTGGACAGGGTGCTGTATTGTGTTCTTGAGCAAAACATTTTATTTCATATTGCTTCAATACACTCAGCTAAAAGTGAGTACCAGTCATCGCTGGGGAATTAATACTGTGATAGACCAGTGTCCTGTCCAGAGGAAGTCTTGTACTCTCAGTCGCATAACACCAAGGAAATCAGGGATAAGCACTGGCTTGATGAACCTTCAGTTTCAAGCATACTTTAATTGTTTACTAAAAATAAAAAAGGCCAAGTTGACCTTGGTGGGGTTTGAATTCTAAATGCAGAGAGCCAGAACAAATACTGCAAAGCATTTAATGCAATGCTTCAACAAATCTGCCAATTTGCTACCTATAATATTGTAGGATAAAACTAATTATTGTAATTGATTGATATTAAATATCCATCAAAGGGAATTTAGACCATGTGAAATTCAATAAATCAAATGTAATTTATCTTGAGAGAAAGAAAGAGTGAGTATTAGCAGCACAATCTCATAGATGCCAACAATAGTCAACCCATTCACATTCTAATTTCATTGATACTATGTCTTGCTTAGCTTGGCAAATTTTCTTCATTCTTTCTTATTCAAGTCTCATTTATAGTTTTAGAACAGAAAGTATTTACGGAAGACCTATACAACTTTCCATCAAGAAATGTGATATAATCAGTGTTGTTGCACTCAGAGGCATACTAGGGAAAACAGCACCCATTGCAAGCAGTGAAATTGTGCCCCTGCCCAGCACTGTATTTTTACCTATGGGCCTAATAATTTAGAGAAATGGTTTAATGATCCAGCCACCATAGTGTTATCACTCATGATAATCAGAGGCAGATCATACATCTGAAGGAGTTTCTTTTTTCACTCTTTAATAGAACGTGCTCCTAGTCCAAGTGGTTCCCCCTTTATGTGGCACCCATGACATGTTCCAAGCTTGCCATACTCTAGTTACACCTCTGGTTGCTCTCAACATTAGCAAAACATTCAACTGTAACTGATAAAACTTTCTGCCAATGAGCCTATCCATCTCTTGTCTCTAATATTTCATCTTGCACCATGAAATGCTTATCTTTCTCATTAGAAAAATCAAACACGTCGGCAATGTTAGTCTAATGAGCTTGTAAGCTATTAAAATCTATTGGACAAAACCAACTGGCATGAGATCTAGGGGTAGACCCAGAGCAAGATTGTTGGATAACATCCATGAGCACAGCTGGTTTTGCTGGGGGATTCAGCCAGATCAATCGGAAACATTTGCTTCTGACAGGATCTGTTGGAAGGCCTGCTTGAAAACTCAGCCTTGATGACACTCCCAGGAATAAGTGAGCCAAGAAGAAGAAAAAGAATATACAATAGGCATTAAAAATTGAATGGAGCAAGATAGTTATGTCCATAGTGACAACTAAGTAGTTCATAAGTTCATATCAACTTACTAACATGGTTTGTGTTGATAGATCTCTCATCGACCAACACTGTCAATTGTGGTATGCTCCAAGGTTATGTTTTGTTTTTTACATTCTTTTTCCTAAAAACCAAAGACCTACTTGTTGTAATATCTAACTATGTCCAGTCCTATACATAATTTACCATTCTTGATACCAATGACAGAAAGTCATCTAATTTGACCGGCAACCTTGAAACACACTTCCACACTCATGTTACAACAAATTTTCAAATTTAGCTTAACTCTTAATGTCTAGAACCACATGAAATTGCATTCTTGAAAAGTAAAAAAAATAAAAGCATTATGACTGCATCACATGAAAAGTTAAAGCCTTTACTCTCAAGTAGTAAAGTTACTATAAATATTAAGCATTTCAATTGACAAATCATTTTTTAGATATTTTCTGCTAGATCTGATAGTTTCTTCCCTCACACATCTTGCCTATGGAATTGTCTTCCAGCTTCTTGCCTTCCTGATTACTACAATTTGCAAATATTCAAAAGCAATATTAATTGTCATCTTCTCCTTTCTTGAATTATGTTCACTCTGTCTCTGTCTTGTCCTTTTCCCTTCTCAGTAAACCCTTGGCTTGCATGGGTGAATGAATTTTTAAAAATTCATTATAATATGTTATGAGTTAAATAAACAATTAAATACCTAATTCCCATCCTTAGAAAATTTGTGATGACTGTTATCCTATTCTTTGTATTTAAAAAGTGAATTTTTTATTAATATGTTAATCTGTGATCCATCAGTTTTACATCTGTAAAATATGAACATTTTAAGCACAAATTATTTAAAGCCACCCAAACCCCTAAACACCTAAACCTCTTTACAAATTGGGAGATAATAAAGAAAGAAATATTTTGTTTGAAATCAGGAATATATGTAAGTGAAATGTAGCTCCTGGCAGGTATGAGAGGTCAGAGACTCTGATTAAGTACTGACTTGATCTGAGAAGACTTATTCAACCTTTGCTAGCAGAGGAAAAAAATGAACGTTAAATGATGATGATGATGATTATGATGATGATGACCAGCAGTTCATTCTAAAGTTTTTCTCTCCAAATCTCTTCTCTAACCTCATAAATCCAATTAAGCTGACCTGTTATTTTCAACTTCCTTGTAAATGTTTGAAGCTCCTTTATCATGAACATAAGGAACATAGTAATTTAAAAAATTTTTTTTATTGATTTGGTCTGGAGGAAGGGGATGTGCCCATGGCCTTTACAGGAATTACATTGACAAGAATGGGATTTCAGAGGGTCACTATGTTAAGGAAGAAGGACTCATCATCATCATCATCATCATCATCATCATCATCATCATCATTATCATGATCACCATCATCATCATCATTTCAACATTTGCTTTCCCTGCTAGCTAGAGTTGAACAGGTCTGCATAGACCAAGTCAGTATTGAAGCGGTGACTACTGATCTCTCAGACAAGCCAGGGATCTGTCATCTCATTTATGTACAGCCTCATATACTAGCGAGTGCACAGGAAAGGTTGTCATATCCTTGATACAACTGAAGCGTCCTCCCAACCCTTTGTTTGGTAAGCTTTCTGTGGCTGGATGCCCCTCCTATCACCAACTCCTTTGCAGCATGTACTGAGTGCATTTATCCTGCAGATCACCAATACTAGGGAGGCTGCCATGTCCTTGATGTGACTGAAAGGTCCTCCTGACCCCTTGTTTAACTGTGATTAGTAATAAGTGTGAGGCCTGGGGTTGTGTATACAATCTGACTAATGAGAAGAAGAAGCAAGAAAAGTGAGTCAAAAGTGGTGGTGGCACAAGATTAGCAAAGACCACTGCAGTAGTAACAAAAATAAAAGATGGTAAAGAACCCCTTCAGTCACAAATGAACATGGGTTTTGCACCTAGAAAGGTTCCCTTTGAAGTACAAGCCTGGACAAGGTGTTTTGTGGAGGACTAGCAGTCCCCCATGCACACCATAGATGTAGAATAAGACATTGTTGAACACTTTGCTAATGTTGAGTGCAACAATACTGATTATACCAAATTTCTTGGTCTTCAGTAAATTTTTTCTGTTTGAAACAAATACTCCCAAATAATTCAGTACCATATGTACTCCTATATAAGCTGAGAAATATGTGACAAAAAATATCAATGGTAAAATGAGGAGTTAACTTGTATTCGAGGTCAATATTTTACCAATTTTCACCAACTTAGAATTCTACGTAAATAAGATCATGATCATCATCATCATTTAACATCTATTTTTCCAGGCTTGTATGAGACAAGTTAGTCTAATATTAAAAATCATTGGATTGGCAGTATCGGTAGAGAGTCGGACGCCATGCTTTGATGTATAGAGTTACGGCCTTTGCCATTATGAGTTCAAATCCCGCCGAGGTTAACTTTGCCTTTCATCCTTATGGGGTCGATAAAATAAAGTACCAGTAATACACTGGGATAATTGCTGGCCTTGTGCCAAAAGTAGAAACAATTATTAGAATTATTATTAAGGCCAGTGGATTTGTGAAATTTTTAAAGCGTCAGAGAAAATACTTTGTAGTTCATTAAATTCTGAGCTCAAATACAGTTGGGTTGAATCTATATTTTGGCTTGGTTTCTACAGCTGGA
The DNA here is from genome assembly GCA_964016885.1 of Eledone cirrhosa. Taxonomy (NCBI): domain Eukaryota; kingdom Metazoa; phylum Mollusca; class Cephalopoda; order Octopoda; family Eledonidae; genus Eledone; species Eledone cirrhosa. The sequence continues at coordinate 355,517,085 of OZ024740.1, forward strand.
TACCCTTCCTAATGCCAACCACATTACAGTGTGGCCTGGTTACAGGTGGTAAAATATTTTTGCTTTAGAGGTGAGTATCACACCAGTTTCACTTTAAGTGTGAAATTCGTGTTTTGTATTGTTTTAAATGTATTGTCAAAATGGTCGGAAATTATTCGTTTTTTTAGTTAACTGAATGAGGGAGCATGCTGGCATGAGATGTGTGTAACTAAAAACCTAACTAACACTAAAATATTTGTATGATGTTAAATTGCTTCCAATTCTTTTAAGGTATGCATTTCATCTGCTGCGTAAATTATGAATATAAATTTTGTTATATTTGGGAGATGGTGCTATTGTTGTCTGCTAAAAAATAAAACAGAAATTCAAGAAACTTGTTAAAATTTTATAAAACATGAAATGGTAAAATATTTTTCTAAAACAGATAAAATGGTAAAAAATTGATGATGTAATTGAGTTGTAAACAACACTTAAAACATTTAAAATATGAAAATATTGATACTTTATAAATATATTTTCCACTTATGAGAATTTTAAAACCGCAACATCTAAACATGTGTTAGGGTTATGGTTTTTTTTGCCCATTTCTCAGACACAAAATAAGGTGTTTGACTAATATTCGGATCATCTTATATTTGAGCATATACAGTATATTTATTATACTTGAACTTTGTAGGAATGAAGTATAACCAATTGAACCAACACCAGCACATTACTGATATTTATTTTATCAACTATGGAGGAATAAAAAAACCAAGTCAACTTCGGTGAGATTTGAACTGAGACTGTAAAAGAATGTAACTAAATACCACATCGCATATATTCTAGCACTCTACTAGTTCTGTACATAAACTGCTTTGATTTTTGCCAATATTGATTTCCAAGCATTATTACATTGATTGCTCGAATTAGGGATATTTATATTTAGTTGTTCACTAAAATAACTTTAATGTGAAACCTAATTACTGTTAGACATTTCTTATCAAACTTACATCATTGGTCAATTGATTTTTAATATCTATAAAGATTATACACAAACTAAATTGAAGAACATGGTCATAACTATCTCAAAGCTGTTTTAAAATTCCCACACAACACAAATTCAATCTTTCTTTTTCACAGGTTGGTTCCATTCAGCTCAGCTACACCTCTTTACCAAACTGTCAGCCTTCATATACAACTGTACCAGGTCAACATCACCTCATTTGTTTAGAGGCATTAAATGTCTATGTTTTGCTACCATGCAGCATCTGCTCACTGAATATTTGTTAACCCATTCTTACTGTATCAACTATACATTTCTAACACAGTCCTCCATTGCTAATTAGGTTATCTAGTATTGGAAGCTATCATCTACTTTTAGAGAACTCTCTACCACAACAATAGGCCCAATGATCATTGGGTGAAGGAGTGCCAGGTGCTTTCAATGGAAGGAAGCTGTAGTAGAGGAAGACCAAGGAAAATTTGGGCAGATTTCAAAACACTGAATCTCACAGTGGATATAACAAAGGAATGCAATATATGGAAGGAGGCTGCTGAAAAAAAAACGGATTTAAAAACGATAATGATCATGATGCTTACTACTGAAAAACTGAGATCATCAGGAATGAGTAGGTGATGAGTGGAAAGTTTGTTTTGTCCTGCCTTCGATTTGAATTTTAAATTTAATAATTGTTTCTACTTTTGGCACAAGGCCAGCAATTACCCAGTGTATTACTGGTACTTTATTTTATCGACACCGTAAGGATGAAAGGCAAAGTTAACCTCGGCGGGATTTTTGCTGTGTCACCATCACAACCATTTTATAGTGTGGGCTGGAGGCTTTACTAGATGAATGCTTCAGCTTGTCCTCATGGGAGATGTATGGGAGGTTGAGGTGGAGCTGGTGCATACTATATATATATGCTTCAGCTTCAGCCTGTGCCCATGGAAAGGTGGGTATATATATATAGGCGCATGGCTTAGTGGTTAGAGCATTGGGCTTGCAATCAAAAGGTTGTGAGTTCAATACTTGGACCGGGTGATGTGTTGTTTCCTTGAGCAAGACACTTTATTTCACATTGCTCCAATTTACTCAGCTGTAGAAATGAGATGATAGGACTGGGGTCCTTATCATTCCGCTGCAAAGTGGTTGTGGAGGTGCTACAGTAGGAGGGCACCCAGCCCACACTGTGGAGTGGACCTGTAGGCACCACGGAAAAAAAGCACCCAGCACTCACTGTAAATGAGGTTGGTGTTAGGAAGGGCATCCAGCTGTAGAAATCAAGCCAGAATCAGTTCCCGTATGAGCAAGACAATGTCAGCCAACTGGACACTGCCCACAACAGGATAACCCGTCTAACCCATGCTAGCGTGGAAGAACGGATGTAGAACGGTGATGATGACCCTTATGGAATTTCAGGAGTAAAAAATAATATCATATATTGGTTAGCCCTTTCAGTTTTTGTCTACTAAATTTGAATTGCAGTATATTGGTTAACCAGAGGCTACAGTAGAAGATACATATCAAAATTGCTGCATGTTGGATTTGAACACAGAACCACATTATCATGAAGTGAACTTCTTAGCCACATGCTTATTCTTGCACTATGGTAATTTTGCTAACTAGAACATAACACCTATGAAAGTGATTTAAAAAAAAAAAAGCAACAGTTTTGGAGTGTCACATTTCATTCTTTGAAAATCCTTTGTACATGAGACCTCAAGAGACTAACTAGCCTAGCTAATCTCATCTTTATCCTATATGCATCAACAAATATTGTTTCAGTTCAAAAATTAATAATTTCTTTCAGTTTCCTTTTCTCTTTCAGTTCAACACTTTTATCATATCTATATCTATGTTTGTCTATATATATACATATATCTATATATCTATATATATATATATATATATATCAGAAGACTACTGAAGAGGACATTTTAACCCTTGTCTATTTTTATTCATATATTCATGTTCGCAACAACACAGCACGCAATTTTTCATTCACATAATTTTTCCCTTCTCTGTGGTTCGTATATTTTCTGTTACCTTATTGCTATCACCCCTTCTCTCTCCTTCACCTCTTGCCTTCCTCAACTCCTGCTGCTGGTCACTCACTCTCGGCTGGTCCTTCCTCCCACTTTCACTCCCTCCCTCTCTGCTTCTCCCCCCTCTCACTTCCTCCCATCTGACCTGCTTGAATTTCTTTCCTCTCTTAATCTTCTCGCAGCTCGGACGTGTCTATTTCTCCTCGTCAATTTGATATGTCGGGCTTATGCCCACGTGATTCATTGACTTATCTCTATTTTTCCTCTCTTTTCGTTGCATACCACCATGTGTTTGTTTTCTTCCCTCCGTTTTCCCACTGTCCCGATAACTTAATTGAGTTATCGCTCGCACTGATTTTAGGTATCTAGTCGTTAATGCGTCGAAATACCAACGTTAAATCAGAAGACTACTGAAGAGGACATTTTAACCCATGTCTATTTTTATTCATATATATATGTATATATATATACATATATATATATATGGTGAAGGTGCATGATGCGTTGTGTCCTTGAGCAAGACACTTTATTTCACGTTGTTACAGTTTACTCAGCTGTAGAAATGAGTTGCGATGTCACTGGTGCCAAGCTGTATCGGCCATTGCCTTATCCTTGGACCTCATCGGTGGCGTGGAGAGGGGAGGCTGGTATGCATGGGCGACTATTGGTCTTCCACAAACAACCTTGCCTGGACTTGTGCCTCGGAGGAAAACTTTCTAGGTGCAAATCCCATGGTCATTCGTGACCGAAGGGGGGGGGTCTTTACCCTTTTTATATATATACATATATATATATATACATATATATATATACATATATATATATACACACATGTATATATTGTATCATCATCATTCATCATTTCATTTTACGTCCGCTTTGCCCTGCTTGCAAGGGTGGGACGGGAACTGATTCTGGCATGATTTCTACAGCTGGATGCCCTTCCTAACACCAACCTCATTTACAGTGAGTGCTGGGTGCTTTTTTGCCGTGGCACCTCCACGACCACTTTGCAGTGGAATGATAGGGACCCCAGTCCCTATCATCTCATTTCTACAGCTGAGTAAACTGGAGCAATGTGAAATAAAGTCTCTTGCTCAAGGAAACAACACATCACCCGGTCTGAGAATTGAACTCACAACCTTTCGATTGCAAGGCCAATGCTCTAACCACTAAGCCATGTGCCTCCATGTATATATATATATATATATATATATATATATATAAAATATATAGGTTTACATATACATAAACTAGATAGAGCCATAGATATAGATATATATGTGTTTTTGGCAACCATTCACGGTGTGGCTCAATGACGAAGTATATATTTTATCAAATGATTCTATGGACTTACTTTCTTATATATATATATATAATTTCTTTCAGTTTCCTTTTCTCTTTCAGTTCAGCACTTTTATCATATCTATATCTATGTTTGTCTATATATATGTGTATATATATATATACACATATATATTGCTCCAGTTTACTCAGCTGTTGAAATGAGGTTGGTGAAATGATGATATATATATCATCAAGGGTTGGATGGGAACTGATTCTGGGGCTTGATTTCTACAGCTGGATGCTCTTCCTAACACCAACCTCATTTCTACAGCTGAGTAAACTGGAGCAATGTGAAATAAAGTGTCTTGCTCAGGGAAACAACACATCACCCGGTCTGAGAATTGAACTCACCTTTCGATTGCAAGGCCAATGCTCTAACCACTAAGCCATGTGCCTCCATTTATATATATATATTTATATATATATTCACACATATATATAGATACATATATTTGCATGAATGTGTGTATGTATATTCTGGTTGTATTATTTTATAAATTTTCACCAATAGAGAGAGCCAGTCTCTAACATTGGAATTTAGACATGTGTATGTGTGTGCGTGTGTATGTATGTGTGTGTGTGTGTGCAGGCATGGATGTTATTGCATGTGTGGATCTGTATGTTTTGAATTATATGTGTAACCAGGAATATGTTCCAGTATCTGTACATGTTTATATGCTATTATTACATCATCATCATCATCATCATCACCGTTTTACGTCCGTTCTTCCATGCTAGCATGGGTTAGACAGGTTGTCCTGTTGTGGGCAGTGTCTGGTTGGCTAACCATCCCTTGCTCATACAGGAACTGATTTGGCTTGATTTCTACAGCTGGATGCCCTTCCTAACACCAACCTCATTTACAGTGAGTGCTGGGTGCTTTTTCGTGGCGCCTACATGCGGAATTTATTACATGAGGGCGGTGTATTGGCAGTATTGGTAGAGGGTCAGACACCATGCTTTGCATGAAAGAGTTACGTCCCTTTATGGTCTGAGTTCAAATCCCGCTGAGGTTAACTTTGCCTTTCATCCATACGGGGTCAATAAAATAAAGCACCAGTAATAGACTGGGATAATTGCTGGCCTTGTGCTAAATGTAGAAACAATTATTACATGCGGAATTTCTTTTATGGACAGTACTTTCAACTTCCTAACTAGCCATGCCCCTTCTGGTTCTGTGAAGCCCAGCTTCTCAAAATTTGTACTGAGGCTGTTAGTAACATATGTCAGAGCCCCAATGATCGCAGGTACAAAATCTAAAGGTATAGTGAAGGTGGAGTAGCCACATATTCCTTATTAGTTCAGCGTAAATGTTCTAATTTTTGCTATTCTTTAGCATTATACTGATATCTGCTAGGCAATTGATTTCCACTTCTGTGCATGTCTTCTTTTCTCTGTCCCATATCACTATATCTGATTTGTTATGTTTGCATTTTATTAGGGTTTTGACTGTATATATATATGTATGTGTATGCATATCTATGTATGTTCTTCTGGTTTTATAATTTCACAAATTTTTATCAATAGAGAGAGAGTTGGTTTCTAACATAGACACAAGACTTTCACATTGGAATTTACACATCAACTAGGTAGATTATGTATGCATGTCTGCATGTGTAGATATGGATGTTATTGTATGTGTGGATGTTTTGAGTTGCATGTGTATATGCTTTGTATCTGTACATGTGTATATGCAGTTATTAGATGCAACATTTTTGGAATGTTTTACATATTTTTACTGTTCCATTAATGGATTATACTTGTAATTTCCTAACTAGTTGTGTTCTTTCTGTTCCTGTGAAGCCTAGCTTCTCAAGATGTGTATTAAGGCAGTTACTAACATACCCCAGTGCTCCAATAATCACAGGCATAAATCTGAAGGTGTAATCAGGGTGGAGTATCTGCAGATTTCTCATCAGTTCTGCATAAATATTCTCTTTTTTGCTAATCTTTGATATTATATTGGCATCTGCTGGGAAGCTAATTTCTACTACTGTGCATACTTTCTTCTCCCTGTCCCATATCATAATCTCTGGTCTGTTATGCCTGCATTTTATTGGGGTTTTTACCGGAACATTCCACCAGTACTCTTTTATATTATGTACATGGATGTCTTCCACATTGCTGTAGCTTTTAATGTGTTTATTATCGGGGCTATCTTTTTTACGAACTGCATTGTACAGTGTTTTGGCCATTACATCATGCCTCATAGGTAGATAGTACCTCAATGACATCTTTGGACAGCTGCTGATGACATGGGTGATACTTCGATGTTAGTTCTGCAGAGTCTGCACTTGTTATCACATCTAGGTGTTTTGCTTGCATCCCTATCTCTTTTGTGAATCAGGTATTTCGTGTTAATCTCCTGTTCTTGGATTGCAAAAGCGTATCCTTCAAAGTGGGAGCCAATATAGCGATTGTTGGCCCAAGATAGACTACTTTCCTTATCTATATTACTCTCACTCTGGAGCTTCCTGGCAACATATCCATGCATGATTTTTTGGTGATAAGCATGCAGTTTTTCATTAATGGATTCACTGCGATACTGCTGAGTGTCTTCCCTGGGTATGTATGTATGTTAGTATGTATGTATTTATGTATGCAAGTGTGTGTATGTATATATGTATGTATGCAAGCATGTTTGTATGTATAGGATTATATACACAAGCACGTGTGTGTGTGTGTGTGTGTGTGTAAGTATATATGTATATATACAATGATGATATGTGTGTGAATATATGGGCCTTTGGTTAAGCTGGGCCAATTTCCAACAAAATATCTCTATCACTCAATGACTGTAAGCATAAATCACTGAATATACAACTTAGAAGAAATATTATTTTTTGCCATTCTTAGCAGCAAAACATTAATTATTTCGTGAAAACTTTTGCCAACAGGTATGTTGGCATACTTTTAGTCCATATTTATTATTATTATTATACTGTTTTTACAGTCTTTTACGTTCTGAGTTCAAATCCTGCTGAGGTTAGCTTTGCTGTTCATCCTTACAGAATCGATAAAATAAAGTACCAATCATGTACCGGGGTCGATTTAATCGACTTTCCATCTCCTCCCAAATTGCTGGCCTTGTGCCTAAATCAGAAACCATGTTTTGCAGCATAGAGTTATGGCCTTTTATGTTCTGAATTCAAATCCCGCCGAGGTTAACTTTGCCTTTCATCCTTACGAGGTCGATAAAATAAAGCACCAGTAATACACTGGAGTAATCACTGGCGTTGTGCCAAAAGTAGAAACAATTATTATTATACTGTTTAGTTACATTTGACCCATTTTACTCCTCAGATTTGTCTTCATTCATCATGTCTGCCGAAGAAGTGCTCTGTAAAACACTGTGTAGCAAGAATTGTTACAAAGATATGAACAATTGTGTTGGAAACTGGCTGTATGCCATGAAGATTATCCTGGTAAACAGTTTCAGCAATACCAGATGCAGTCATCTGATAGATATGGTCCATAACAAACTTTGTGTAGACTTCCTTTGCTGCCCTTAAGTTGACAGGGCTCAATCAAATTAGCTGGCATATCAAAATTAAGGATAATATAGCTGAGTACACAAAGTATATATTTTTTATCAATAAATTGTGATGCATAGAGATAACATATATATATACATATAATGCATATACAATTTGATGAACAAAAAGAGCACTAAATGCCAGTAAGGTAGAGTATAGATAATTTATTGCATATGTTTACATTTTATGTAATTTTGCCCTGTGCCTTAGGTTTTATGAATAATTCTAGTCATTCTTCCACAGCAGTTTGTGGGTGAGTAGATGTAGTGTGTGTACCACAGAGTAAATGTAATCTGTAAGCTATAGAGAAATTGAAGATCTTAATCCTGCCAGTTAACATCCCCAACATTAAGTAAGAAACTGTTTCCCCTTACATAAAATGCCCTTCAAACTACAAACCTTTAAGCACAACGCCATCAAACCCCAAATCCAACCCAATTGAGTTACAAGCACAGCCCATCTGATGAGCTTCAAAACAGTTTTTGTCTAACTAATTTCACTCACAAGTCATGGATCAACTCAATGCTTTGATAAATGATACTTTCTCAAGATGTTAAGTAGTGGGTTTGAAACTGAGACCTAATGATTATGAAGTAAACTCTTAAACCATTTGGCCACACTGTGTCCACCTCTAAACAAGGCCCCTGTACTAAAAGGCATGTATTTACATAACCCACATAAGAACAAATTAATATTATAAAACAAACATACTAAACACCTTCAAAAATATTTTGGGAGCTGGATTGCATACAATCCACATCACCAATTATAACAGCTGAAGAGATAAAGATATTAAATAAACATGCTGCCACCTCAAATCCTCAGAAACACATTCAAAAATATCCTAGGAAAAATTACCAAGGAAACAATTGCAACAGAACAGCCATAAAGAGAACAACACTGTATAAATCGATATTGTGGTTGCCATTATTATTGTGGTGTACAGTTAATCCAGACTCAAACCTTTGCTTCTCTGTGCTGTGGATATGCATGGCTGAGGATAACTGTATCTATGAATCTACTAGTTATGATGTGTGAATAGGATACTCACTAATTGTCATTTCAACCCTGTGTTTCATCATCACCGTTTTATGTCCATTCTTCTACGCTGACATGGATTAGACAAGTTGTCCTGTTGTGGGCAATGATTCTGGGTTGATTTCTACAGCTGGATGTCCTTCCTAACACCGACCTCATTTACAGTGAGTACTGGGTGCTTTTTACCATGGCACCTACACGACCACCTTACAGTGTGAACTGGGTGCTTTTTTCTTGTGACACCTAAATGATCACTTTACAGTGGGAGGGGTGGGGGCATACTGTCTATATGCTTCAGTTTTGGCTCATTTTACATTTCATTATTTTTATTTCCAGGGTAGTGGATTGGCATTATCAGTAGAGCACTAGACACCATACTTTGCAGAATAGAGTTATGGCCCTTTACGTTCAGAGTTCAAATCATGCTGAAGTTAGCTTTGCATTTTATCCTAATGGGGTCAATGATATAAAGCATCAGTAATGCACTGGAGTCGATTTAATCAACTTTCCTCTCCCCCAAATTGCTGGCCTTGTGTCTAAAGTAGAAACAATTATTTTTATTTCATCTAGGGCAGTGTTTTGTAAGAGATATTAAAATATCAAATGTTTAGAAGTAAATTTTCCTGCTTTTTATGTTCTGAATTTAAATCCTGCTAAGATCAACCTTGCCTATTATTTTTTCAAAGTCAATAAAATATAGTATCAGTAAAATATTGGTGTCAGTATAATCAATTTTTTTCCTTTCAGCCTTCACAGGTTTTTTGCTGTCAAGGCTCATGTTTCACTATCATGTAGCATTGCGCTATGCACCTATGTGGCATCAGAAGCCTACCTTTCACTGTGAGAAGCCCTTTGTTCTCAGCAGAGGTACCAGCCCTCTAAACTTCCTCCAGCCTGTCTTACTCTGGCTATCACTTTCAGAATATCTTCTCCCACTGCTAATTTGGCCACCTAGGTAACATAAGCTCTCAACATTGCAGGAGCCTCATTGGCAACTGAATCTATTTATTTCACATGTGCTCTTAGTGCTTACTTCGCCTGTGCATCTGCAACATACAAAATCTATCTTCTCTGTTCACCTGCACAATGTACACGTACATATATAATGGATAGATAAGGAAGAGGAAGAAATTTAACGTATTTTATTTGTCTAACTTGTTTCAACAGGAAAGAGACGAAAAAAGATGAAAACAATTAAAGGTGAAAATTTGCTCAAGCTCCAATACTTATATACAGAGATGTGTCTATATAAGAATCTGCTTATCTTCTTTCGCCTGAACTTTTATCCTTATTTTATATACATGATCACATTCATATGTATATTTCTATTTCTATAAATATACATGGTTTTGTGGTATACATACAGACATATTTGAAAGTCAACATCCTTTAAATGCGTGCAATAGGAACGAAACTAGAAATTATTCAACCATCATATATAGATTTTCTGAAACGATGCAAAAACACTGAAATAACTTCTTGCTTCTTTCCCACTTCATTTCAAGGAAGTCTAATAAATGAAAGGAATTACAATTGATGAATGCTAAAAATGTCAAATATTTGTAATAAAATGAGGCTAAATATTGTTAGACATGAACATGATTACCATTGTGAAATATAATAATAATAATTCTAATAAAAAGAAAAGATTGAGATGTATTTGCTTTTGACCAAAGAATAGAGTGAAAGAATAAATGGGAGCTTTTGGTGAGGGAAGTAACCAAAACATCTGTTGAAAAGATTAAAAGATAGTTGAGTAGCAGAAAAATATTACTTTCCATCCTTGGAAGAAACCTTAGAATATTTATTCATTTATGGTTAAGACAAAGATAACAATGACAATATGAAAATCTACTCACAACAGAATGGAGATTTACTAAAGGAACTGATATGAGAGTTAGATTAGAAAAATGTGCCAAGGCAACCACTAAGAGTGAGAAATGAATTAAGGAGACTAACATCATTCTCAATAAAGGAAGAGAGATAAGAGGTTTGCACCAAACAGATATACAAATGCTTAGGAATTAATGAATTTAACAGTGAGCAATACACAAAAGAAGGAAAAGTTTAGGAAGGAACATTATAGAAGCAATTAAATTAATATTTAAAACCAAGCTAAAAACAAGTAAAGTAATAAGCATCAATACTCTAGCTGTCCCAGTAATAAATTACAATGCAAAATGAATCAGAAAAATATTGACTGCCAAAAATCTGACAGAGAAATTATTTAGCGCCATGGAAAAAAGCAGCCAGACGATGCTGAAAGCTGGTTATGCAAATGTTATGATAAAAAGAAACCATTGGATCTAGTAAGGTGGTCATGCTGGTGCCACAAAAAAACCTGGTATTAGGAGGGGTATCTAACTAGAGAAACCCAAGTCAAAAGCAGAATATATAAGCAAAACATGGCCGCCTGACCTTTCTAGCCTCATAATATAACCTGTCTAAAACAAGAAATTATCAAAATATAAAGATGTAGAAATAAAGATAACCAGAATGTTGGGACTGAAAATAAACAATCCTCATGATAATTGGCGTCTTGAAAATAACTAAAAATTCAGAACTTACAAATATACATGAAAAAAAAAAAAAGCACTTCAAGGAATTGCATACAAAACAAACAGAGCAGCTTCAATACAATAGAAACATAATACTATACCTACCCAAAGTACACAGAGCTGCACTCAGTAATGCAGTGAAAATCCACAATAGTAATAATTGTTTCTATTTTTGGCACAAGGTCAGCAATTTGAAGAGAAGGAAAGTTGATTAACTCAATTCCAGTGCATTATTGTTACTTTATTTTATAGACCCTGTAAGGATTTGAACTCAGAATGTAAATGGCCGTAACTATATGCCACAAAGCATGTTGTCCACTGCTCTACTGATATGGTTAGTCCATCATGCTAATAATAGTTTCTGATTTAGGCACAAGGCCAACAATTTTTGGAGAGAGGCATAAGTTGATTAAATCGACCTCAGTAAATTACATTACTGGTGCTTTATTTTATTGACCCCATAAGTATGAAAGGCAAAGCTAACTGTGGCAGGATTTGAACTCAGAATGTAACAAGCCCTAACTCTATGCCACAAAGCATGTGTCCGATGCTTTATTGATACTACCAACCCACCACCCTAATAACAATTGTTTCCGATTTAGGCACAAGGCCAACAATTTCGGGGGAAGAGAAAGTCAATTAAATTGACCCCAGTGCATTACTGGTACTTTATTTTATTGACCCTGTAAGGATGAAAGGTGAAGTTGACTTCGGCAGGATCTGAACACAGGACAAAAATATTTGTAACTAAATATCACAAATCTTGCCTTCTGTCACCAAAAAAGCAGCAATGCTTCTGCCAAGTGTTGTGATCGACATGTAGTATCAGCAATGGAATATATATATATGTTGGAGCCATATTCGTTTTGAAAATGACTTGATCTGAAACCCTGTATTGAATCTAAAGCTATTACACTGTAGAAGAGTCATGTTAGCCATTAAAAAACAGTTAAATTCACTTTACATTTATTTATTTCAGGTCAAAATCTTTATTGTACTGTTTGTGACTTCGTCTCTGACACAGTTCCACTGCAAACAGATGGCAAACAGTTTCAAAGTACTGTAAAAAAATAACTTTGGTAATAAAACTTATATTGGCATAACTGTGAATACTTTCAAACACAAACATAAGCCAACAAGAATACTAATTCCAGTGGAAGAGCCTAGCGAGGGTTGCACCATATATATGTAACAGAAGGCCATGTGACCTATCTACAGAAAAAGCATAAAAATTATTTCACTTGCAGCATAAGAGAAAGCAACAACATGAAGGCACAAAATATGCATTATTACATACCCCTGTTGAAGCTGAATGGATCTGACCAACATAGTGATTTGGTGTCTAATATCTTGACACTAGCTTATATCACACTTGGAACCCTGCTGTGGAGATTGAATACATAACCACGACCTGTTGAGTTGGAGAATTAATAATATATACCTATTTTGTTTCGCACCCCTAAACTTGCACTATAGACCCACTACCACCACCAGCATTGAATCAACTACTATTACTACTACTCTAGGTCAATATTTTGTCTGTTTTCACCAACTTCAATATCTACATGAAGGCGATGCCAAAATATCTGAAGTGATGCTTTACAGTTTAGAAGCAATTTTACAAAATATTTTTAGTACTCAGTCTTTTTGTTTCCATTTCTCACAGTATGTGAGTGACCAGTTCTCTAATTAATTTTCATTTGATTTGTATTTATGCAGAGGCTCTGTTATTGTTGATTTGCTCCAGAAGTTGCACATACTTATATAATTGTTTCTACTTTAGGCACAAGGTCAGCAATTACCCAGTGCATTACTGGTACTTTATTTTATCGACCCCGTAAGGATGAAAGGCAAAGTCAACCTCGGCGGGATTTGAACGCAGATTGTAAAGGGACGTAACTATGCTGTAAAGCATGGCGTCCGACCCTCTACCGATACTGCCAATCTACCGCCCTTATATAATACTAATTACATAGACACTTATATAATACTAATTACATAGACACCATGTGGTAATGTGTCAAGATTTGATACTATTTATTGTTTTAAGTCATTGCAGGTACATAAGCTTGCTGATAAAGTGCAGATTACACTGAGCTTTATTATTTAAAAGGTAAACTGCAATTATTTCTTAGACAGGATTTCATTTAACATACATATCAAATGAATTGTATTTTGTAAAAATATTTGCATCATTATTCGTATATGTCATCATCATCATCACCATTTATCATCCATGTTTACATAGGTTAGACGGGTCGTCCACATCGAGAGAAGTCTGGCCAGAATTGGCCATGCCATACCTTGCTCTGACGAGACTGTAAATTTGGCCGGGGATTTTACAGCTGGTTGCTCTTCCTAACATCAAGCACATTTACAGTGTGGGAATGGATGACAACGTTATGAGGACGAACAGACCATTTGGCCATGCTGAACTCATCTCACAGCATAACCAATTGTTTTCAAGTCCATAACTGGATGTACATATATTCAGATCTAGCTATCGAAATGGACGGGGCTCAGTCGTCGGGGTCCTGACTCTTTTCATATATATGTAGGTTATTGTGTGAGTAAATTGTGGTTATTAGCAACGATGCTGGTTGAAGCACTCAATGCTGTTATGGGGTCAGTCTCTCATTGGGTTGTTGTCTAGTAAAAGGAAATAAACACAAATTCTAGAAGCTTGTTGAAACCTTATAAAACATGAAATATTTTTTTAAAAAAATCATTATTTAATGGAGTTCTGAAACAAAACTATACTCTAGACAACACTTTAAACATTTTTTAGATATTATACACAAGATTTGGATTTTTGCCCATTTCTCAGACAGAAAATAGAAGAGTTAGCTTATGTTCAGATCAGCTTATACATGAATATATATATGGTAAGTCAATATCTTTAACATTCATAACACATACTGATAATGTACCACTGGCCTATCCAACTATATTTACGTATTGACTTTTATATATATTTTCTCATTGACTATATATATATATATATATATTATGGTAATTTTGTGTTAATCAATTTGTTATAAGTTTTCAGGTTGCAGGTATTGATCTATAAACAAATATGTAAGCAAGATTGAGCACTCAATATTGTATAGCTTCCCTGTTATGTCAGTTGGGCCGAGAAGAAACAACACCTTAAATCTGCCAGCTGGTATATCACATAAGATCTTACATCACTAATGTTTATACAAGTCAGAACTGTCTAAAATGATCATATCTGAGGATTACATAACAGATACCATTGAAATACGTATAACAGAGATTACATAATAAATTGTATGTGGTGATATTCTAACCTACTGACTTCTAATTTATTACTATATATATAATTTATTAGTTGTCAGTTGAGTGATATATTTGTAGGGTTTCTGTAAATCTTTATTTTCCTACATTTTAGGAATCAAACAGATTACATTAAATTTTATTAATTAATTACATAGTCAAATGCTTGATCATGAGGAAAATGGATGACGATATCCATTAATTACACATACCTAATCAACATTATCAACTCAAAAGCAATACACAAATGACAAGATTAATCAACTTTATGGAATAAATCCAGGTTATTGTAATTATAATAAATGCAACAAAAGAAATATATCTAAGCCATGGTGTGTGGATACATGTATCTATATAGATTATGTGTATATGTGTGAAAGTGAATGCATATTTTATGGAACTATATGTACATCAAACAAGACAGAATTAGGTTTAAGCCCTATGTGAGATTAGATAAAGGTAAATTATACTCATGCATTTCATTTTAATGTTTTCTATGACTTCATGCCCTTCCTAATGCCAACCACTTTACAGTGTATCCTGGGTATATTTTGTGACACCAGCACTAATACTTTACATAATTGACTGGGTACATTTTATCATTACCACTTTATAGAGTAGACAGGGGGTATTTTATTAAATAATAACCTCTAGTTCTGTTGTCTCAAATTGGTGCTTATAATATTTACTATCATTTAAATGAAGATCTGATCAAATACTGTATAGACTCGAATATATGCCCAAGAAATTGGCAAAAATCCAAACCCTGTTTATAAGCTGAGGCAGCTAATCAACACATTGTTTAGATGGTGTGGTCATGAAATTTTCACAAGTATAAAATACATTTATGAAATTTTAATATTATAATGTTTAAACTGTTTTAATTGTCGTTTAGATATAGTTTTTGTTTGACAACTCAATTATGCAATGAGTTTCCATTATGTTAAGTTTTAACAAGCTTCTCAAATTTTTGTTTATTTCTGGCCACGCATATGCTAGGAATAGTTGAAAGCAAAAGATTGAATAAGAAAACTTTGTATAGGGATTCATAGAGTAGAAGAGGGAGGGAGAGACAGCAAGTGAGAGTGAAGAGAGGGAGGGGGGGGGGGGGGCAGAGCGAGAAAAAGAGAGGGTGAAAGTGAGAACAAAATAAAATCAGAAATGAGATTGAAAGAAAAAATATTGTCAGAGTAAAATATGTATGTGTGTGCACGTGTATATATATGTGCTTGTGTGTTTGTGCACAAGTGCATTCATAAGAGATATTTATGTATTAAAAAGATCAAATTACAAAAGTTTGTTGGAAATACTTTCAAGGGAATGCATAACTAACACCAAAAACGATGTAGTTAATGTAGAAAAACAATGTTTAATTGTAAAATAAGCACTCCAGATATTTTAGCACCTTATTTACATAGAATTTAAAGTTGGTGAAAACCGTTAAAATATTGACCCTAAATATAAGCCGACCCTCCATTTTACTATCAATTTTTTGGTCACATATTACTTGGTGGGTGTGTACAGTAATTTACAGTTCCAAATTAATAGCTTACATGTATAATTTACAGAGATAGTAGAGGAGACAAAGACTGTTGATTTTAACACCATGTCAGCATGGTCATTTAATTATTAGAGTCACAGTGGCACTGTTGTGGGCATTTATAACTAGATGAATTCATCCCTGTCTAGGTCTGAAAATAGTTGCTTTCTTCCAGTGAGATAGAGATAGGAAGAGATACAGAGGAAGAATTAACCCCAGTACTGGAATAATATTTTATTTATCAACCTCAAAAGGTGTTATTTGAACTTAGAATTGAGGGAAACAGAATCAATAGAGCAAAGCATTCTAACCAATGTTCTAATGACTCCATCAATTCATTGACATTGTAACACTACAGAGCATTTAAATAATTAAGATTCAATAGCAATATTTAAAAAAAAAAAAGGAAAATAATGATAACAATAATAATTTCTTTATTTGCCAGTATGGCCTCAACACCCCACTTGCCGATTTTGCAATGGGTAACCCCTGCTTGCCAAGGAAGACGTAAGATCTTCTTTGTATTCTTTTATCGCTTCCTTTATTTCCTTCCCCCCTCTCTCCTTAGTCCTTCTACCCCAGCTTTTCTCCTTTGTCGGCGTCTTTTCTCGCCCACCCGAGGCTGCCCTTTGGCCCCATGTAGCCTTAGTACCCCCACCACCCCCTCCCCTAGTCTATGATAGATTTGGCGGACTCCGCCCTTTATAGCAGTTGGCTTAGACCCCGGATACTTGCCCCCTTTTTCCGA
The DNA here is from genome assembly GCA_964016885.1 of Eledone cirrhosa. NCBI lineage: Eukaryota > Metazoa > Mollusca > Cephalopoda > Octopoda > Eledonidae > Eledone > Eledone cirrhosa. The sequence goes on from OZ024740.1 coordinate 355,534,176, forward strand.
CCGCTCCCACTATTCTCTGTGCCCTCTATATTTCTTAGTGGCACTTATGCCTTATTTTTTCGTTTCAGTATTTCTTTCTTCGCTTTTCTTCTGGGCGGGGTGGATTCTGAATTTATTTCTCCGTATTCTACCTTTATTTCGTACAAACTTTCATGTAGCTTGTTTTAGATCTTTTAGAGTTAGCATTAGTATATATTTTTCTCGGGACTCAGAATTATTATCTCGTACAAGTTCACTTTGCTGCACTGGGTCGTTGCTGGCCCGGGATGGAAACCTTTATTGTTTATTTTGTGGTAGTCTCTTTAGTATTTTGGCCCCTTTTGTTGACCCGTCACCGTATCATTTACGTACTTATACCTCTTAAAAGGGTCCTTGCCTATTCCGTCCCACCTAGTTCTTTTACTTATTTCGTTATTTCTTTATTTATTTATTTCTTTACTTCTTTCTTTCTTTCTTTATTTTATTCTAGCCTAACAATAGCCTGAGACCTAGGTCGTAGAATTTAATTTACTTTACTTTTTTCTTTACACTTATTTGCTTTTCTTCACTCTCAGTATTTTTTCTTTCCTATATATTTCTACCCCCCATTGTTCTACCTACCGTTCCGACTTCCTCCCCCTCCCCTTCCCCTGTATCTTCTTTGACCTCATGCCCAGCTGTAGCTGGCACTACCAACGCTTGATTGGGTCTACTCCACCCCCTCCCCTCTTTCTCCTACTGGCAGGTTTAGCCACCATCTCCCCTACTAATTTGCAACTACAGAATTACTACTGATTTTTGACAATCACTTTGACCATATATGGAATTACCCCTTGAGAAGATCGGCTATTTAAATACCAGGATAAATTTTCATTTAGTCCAGAATTAGCCGTCGAAATGTCTTGAGCTCAGCTGTCGGGGTCTTACTGGTTCCTATTACCCACTCTACTACCTCAAGTATTGAGTACTTTGGTGCGTTATGGTCCACCTGGTTCCTTACCACATTTCCTTTGTTATATATATATATATATATATGCACACACATACATGTATGTTTTATCAATATTTATGCTATTAATTCTGGAAGTTTGAAGGATTAAGTTGTTCTCAGCCAGATTTGAACCAGTAACCTGGGTCTTTGAGGGCGTTTAGTGCTCTACTGTTTTTGCCCTATTTCTATGGTAATAATAACAATAATAATAACAACAACAACAATAATAATAACCAAAGAAAAGTGAAGTTTTATTTTCATGATTAACTTATTGTACAATTAAGGAAAACCCATGACAGGCTACAGACAAGATTTTATGTGATTTACAAATAAAATAGTAATTATCTAGGTGTATGTGTGAGTATGCATGTATATCATATATATATGCGCACACACACAAAAACAATTCAAACTTAACTTTAACTTAGTTATTATATTTTACAAAAAATACAATAAAATACACATACTTAAAAAAAAGACAAGCAGTTCAACAATTCTTAATAAAAATAAAAGATTAATTTTTTTCTTCAAGGCTTCATTGATTTAAAAATGAGACAATGAATAACAGATGGTTATTGGTGTTCAACAACGAAACCATTAACATGACAACATTAACAGATACTCACACATAAGGTAGCATTAATTCTCAGTCTCAACACTGTAGCATATTTTATAAATATATATTATATGTATGTATATGTATATATACAAACACACACAAATTTATATATATATATATATATATATATATATATATCTGCGTGTGTCTGTATGTATATAGGAATTATAACAGAAGGTTAATTTCTAACACCAAAGAAGATATAACTAAATCAAAATTATCTTTTTCCCCACCCTCCCTTGTTGTTTTGGTATTTGTTGAAATTATTTTAGAAGTTGGTTAACTAATAAAATAAATACTGAAAAGAAATGTCTTTTACAACTATTTGTTCTTATCAATTTCTTTTCTTTCAGGCATGGAATCAAACATTCGTAAAGTTCCAGAACTTGGTGGTCCAAAAGATGTAGATTCAACACCAGTGCTTGTTATGGTGGAGTTTTGGGCATTTCTAGCTGAACCAGAACTACCAGACAATGACCAGTAAAAGTGAAGAGAAACCAGAACAAAGAGCGCACTGCCAATGACTGTTCCATAGTTTGGGGAAACCATCAGAGTTTTCAACAATCCAAAAGTAATCACTAAAATAGAAATAAACATAAAAACATTAGTAATATTTAATAAAATCAAATTAATTATTGTAACATTTAACAAGAAATGTTTAATCCAACCATGAAATTCTGAGTAAAGATCTTTGAATTATTCAGGTCTCAGTGGAATCTGTTCTGATAGTCTAAGGAAAGTTTTGGTATACTAAATTTACCAAATATTATAGATTTTTGAAGCAAGCATTTCTAGCCAAACCTTGCATCATTTAGCATTTATCTTATTATTTTTTTTTATTTGATTTACATAAGATAAAATTAAATAAAAAAAAAATGAAAAGTGAAAACTATTGTTTTTAATATGTGTAATATTTTGGTAAGGCTATTTAGAGCATAAACTGAAGAATTAGTAATTATTTAACTTCATTAGTCACAGAAAAATAGGAGACACATTTAGTAAATATAATTAAATGAGTGAGATGTATTTCAAGTAGACTACTTATGGCATTACAGCTCTTAAGAGACAATTAAAATGGTTGGCACCAAGAAGTGCATCTGGCAATAAAACATCTGAAAAGGGGCTCTATGATGAGCATGATTAAGCCTGTTGTGGCCCCTGCAAAGCTAAACCTGCCTTAGCAGAGAAAATGGGTTTAAAATGTTTGGTGCATATCTTTACATGTAAGAGAGTAGATAACACCAGACATAAAAAACTTAAACAAATTTAATCATAGATAAATATCATTGATATCATAAACCAACAACAAAGATCAGTTATAAAATGCTTCAAATGTAAAATAAAAGTTACATTTAGTTATCAACACTTACTTTTGAAATGTCAAAACTGGGATTGCAAACAGTAACAATTTATTTTAAATGGTGGCATCGCACCAAAGATGAAGTTAAGAAAAGTACATCAAGAAACATATAATAAATTATTTAGAAATCTTAGATGTCTTTAAAAAGTGTAAGACTTCAATCACTAAAATACCATATTTGAGTTAGATGCTCATGTACTGGTAAACAATTATGAAAAGAGTTCAGAATATCATTAGAATTAACAATTTATTCAAGTATTCCCATCCAGATTAAGCCAACATTTTACCGGGGTTTTTTTTTTGGGGGGGGGGGGGGGTTATTGTATATTAGAATAGTTGTTTCAATGCAGGATTTCCACAGGTAATTGTGTAATAAATAGTAAGAACACATTCTGACATAAGGCTTCTGGTGTATTTGAATGTATTGACCAGTGATTGTCAGAGAGTAAACATGGAAAAATTGAGCATAAATAATTAAAATATGTCTAGGACATAATCCAAGCAAATCGTTGTTTTAATGAACCTAAATTAATGCTTTGTATCCACTTGCCCAGTATTCCAGTTTTAAAAGGTTTAACTATATTCCACAAGCCCAGTATTACAGTCTGCTATGTACTTCTGCTTACTACTATTTACACAGCTTTCTGTATAAATCAGCAATCTCTATTTCGTTGCTGCTTTAACATGAGTTCATGGTTTTTGTCAACGTCATAAATTCATTATTTTATTTTTTCAGGTTAAATTGCTGAATAACAATTTCTCAGTGACTTTTGTGCAAGCACCCAAAATTAGGAATTGTCTAAATAGCAAAGGGTCTGAAGTGACAAGGGATCAGACGAACACGATGCTTTTGAAACGATCGTTCGTTCCCCTATGAGCTTCAATCAACTCCTATGGCTGTGAGCAGGCATAAAACAATAGATTCCCCCCAAAACACAGCGCAGCCCAGTTCTATGTAGATTCCTTTCTTCATCCTTGAAGGGTCAGTGTTCATGCTAGTCATCTCTACAGGTGTTGCAGGCTATTTGGGATATGTGGTAGGTAGTAGGAGACTAGGATTATTACCCCATACTAACCTCCCAGTTCAATTTGGCTGTCAGCTGCCGGCAAAACAATATTTTATTAGGAGGGTTTATATATTACTTTCTCTCAATGGACATTAATTGAACATCAGAAATTAGAATTTAAAATTTTGATTGAAATGAAGAATACAAATCTAAGTAGAGAATATTTGATAATCTAAATCCACCGCAAGTAAATATTATCTAGTATCACATGGATTGGTAATGAAATATACTTATTCAGAGACAGGAGAATTTATCAAGCCCCACCAACTTATGAACTTAAATTCTAAGGTTAATATTATTTTTACACATTTGAAATTACAATTGGCCTTAAGATTGGAAAATGGAAATTAGTCATTATCATTTTTATTGAAGTAAACAAACATACACGCACACACATATATATACACACATACATATATATATATATATCTTAAAGTATGGAACGCGATAATTAGAACAAACATATAGTCTTAACAATGGAGATATAGTGAGAGAGGTAAGAATACTTAGTGAAAGAACTATATGTAAAACCAAGGTAAAAATACTCATACATACACACACATATATATATACACATAAATAAATATACATATATATATAGACATACATACATGTATAGACAACCATATATACAATAATACACATGCATATCTTGATTTTAAATACATTTATAGTCCAGTGAGAGATAAAGAATATAAAGGTAAAAAATATATGTAAAAATGAAGGTAAAGACATATATAAACAAATGCATATTGCAATATATTCATAGTCCAGTGGGAAAACCAGTCAACATTGTCCTTGTTAAGTGCATATAAAGAACCAATTGACTATTCATAATAGGATGGAGTGAGGTGGGGGCCCCTCGTGCCAAATGTAGGAAAAATAAAAGGTTGTATGTTGTTTTTTGGTCCGTTTATTTAACTAGACAAAAGTTCTTTCATAATTTCCAGTCCATTCAGAAAGGAACCTACATAGAACAGGGCTGCTGTGGGTATTTTTTGGATGTATTGTTTTACACGTGCGCACAGCCGTAAGAGCTGACGAAGCTCATAGGGGAATGGATGATCGCTTCAAAAGCATCATGTTCATCCGTTCCCTTGTCACTTCGAACTTGGATTGCCTAATAAAAGTAACCTTATTATGTAAGAAGCTGTCTGATGGGATGATGGCATCAGATTTAACACGGAATTATGTAGCCTCTGCTGTCATCAAAATATATATAACAGCCTTTCAATAAAGGAATTTAAACACCTAAACTACTTTGTATATCATTATTCGATAAATACTCCATCATTCCTATGCGGAAAAGTATGTTGAGTTCTTGAATGGAATTGCATCAATGTTTTATTGTATATATATATAAATTTAAATTGAAATAGTTGCCATTTCCTTTTACAGCAGTAACATTAGAGCTTGGTTAATTTATCAATGGAAAACCTTTCAACAAAACATTTTAGACCAATGCCCAACTAAGATGTTGCTAACCACAATACTTACATATTTCCCTCGAATCAATATAATTTCACATATTCTGATGTGGTTGGTGTTATGGAGGGCACCCAGCAATAGAAACTATGATAAAATGTATTGAAAGGACCTTTCAATTACAGTATGACAACCTCTCTAGTGTAGAAGTCACAGAAAATGCAAATGGTACATCCTATAAATTGGTTGGCAATAGGAAGGGCAACCTTTTAAAATGACGAGTTGAGAGAACTCTTCAATTGTGTTTAAGCCATAACAGCCTCCCTAGTGCTGGTGTCATAATGAAATGTACCCAGTGCATTCTGTAAAGTGCAGGAATATACGTAAGCAAGATGCACCCCACCTTTCTGGTTCATCTGAGAGGTCAGAGGCTCCCCTGTGATGACCTCTTCAATCCCTTGCTAGCAGGGAAAATGGATATTAAATGATGATGATGATGATATTTGGAACATGACAACAAAAAGGAAAAAGAAAGTGAAAGCTGTAGTTGAAGAATTGGAGAATATATAATTTGATCTCTTCTAAAACCTGATAGATGTCTAAATATCTGAAATGAATTGTTAAGGTTACAATTATTTATATGATTAACTTTGAATGGATGAAAGGCAAAGTTGACCTCAGAAAGATTTGGTTTCAGGACAGTGAACCAGAACAAATACTGAAACAATTATTCTGCCACTGACTCTGCCTTTATTGGCAATCAGACTGAACAAAATATAGTATAGATGTAGATATCTAAAATTTCCATAAATAAAGTTAATTAAGTACCAATCCAGTACTGGAAGGAATCACCTCTTCACTTATATATATAAGTATCTCTCTCTGGAAGCAATCGGTTATGTCTAGACCTGGAGAAGGATGGGCTCTGCCAGATTTAAAATGCTCAAGACGTCATCAGGAATTAGAGGCCCTTTCTTTCAACTCCAATTGTTCATGTCTTTGGGTATGTACAAAGTTCTAATTTCCTAATCAATCAGAATATTATTACCTTTAGTTTACTAGTTTAAATCCAGTCTGGTACTATGTACAGACATAGGAATAAAATTATTAATGATGTTTGGAGTTTAAACTGATTGAAAAGTACTTTAGATGTAAACAGAGAAAACCATTTCATGTATAAAGCAGTTGTTAACAATCGGAAAAGATTTAATCTTAAAAATCTGATAGACTTCCAAATTTGTATTAAACAAATTTAAAGATCAGGATAGACGACATTCAGAATGAATAAATAAAAACAGTTTAAAAGTAAACAGAATTAGCTATAACCAACTAAATAACCATTGTTTCTTGGTGGTTTGTTATCTAAGTCTTATACAGGAAAACATGAGGAGAAAAAATAAAAGCATAGTTGCACAGCAAAGTACAAGAGAATAGTATAAGTACTTGTTTTCAGAAGATTAATTAAAGAAAAAATGAGACGTCACAAAAATACTAGAAAACTTGAACCATAAAACAAAATGTGAGTAGCATTAAATAACGGGAGACTATCATAAAACAATTTGAGAGGTTTGTTTGTAATAATTATTTCTACTTTAGGCATAAGGCCAGAAATTTTGGGGGAGGCGAAAGTCGATTAAATCAAACCCAGTGCTTTATTTTATGGACCACATAAGGATGAAAGGCAAAGCTAACCTCAGCAGGATTTGAACTCAGAATATAAAGGGACATACCTCTATACTGCAAAGCATGACTGATGCTCTACCGATACTGCAAATCCACCACCCTAATTTGTAATAAGAGTACAGCAAAACAACTCAGGAATGAATGAATACACACACACACACACACACACATATATATATATTCACATATAAGTTTTGCTAATAGAAAATACATGCTTTTACAAATATTCTATGAAACTGGGAGATTATTTTAGTATATTAATAACACCATGTAATATATGGCAGTGTATCTGCCCAAATTCCATGCCACATCTGATATGGAAAATACAAGTTAAAGTCGGGGCTTAGCAATTATCTAAGACCCCATGGCAGAAAAACTTACACCTGACACAAGCTGGTGATTGTGACAAGAAAGTGATTTGGCTTAGATTTAAGTTAAAGATTGCACTACTACTATATATATACACACACACACATGAATATATATATATATATCATCATCGTTAACATTTGAGATCCACTTTTCCTGATAGTAAGGGTTGGAAGGGTCAACATAGACAAAGTCAGTGATAAAGCGGTCATATCAAGTGCAGAAGAGAAGTTGTGTCTTCTGACACAAACTGAAGTGTCACCTTAACCCCTTATTTGGCAAGCTGTGTACTGGGTAGTTTTATTGTGTAAATCACCAGCACTAGAGAGGCTGTCATGTCATTGACAACTAAAGGGTCCTCCTAAACCTTTGTTTAGAAAGCTTGCTACAGCTGGATGCACTTCCTATCACCAACCACTTTACAGCATGTACTGGGTGTGTTTATTGCATAGATCACCAACACTAGAGAGGTTGTTATGTCTTTGACACAACTAAAGTGTCCTCTCAACCCTTTTAGGCATATATATATATATAATCATCATCATCATTACCACTGTTTAACATCTATTTTTCCATGCTCGCATGGGTTAGACGAGTTATCCTGTTGTAAGCAATGCCAGGTCAGGCGACCATGTCTTGCTCACAAAGAACTGTATATATATATATATATTATATATATAAGGCAAAGTTGACCATGGTGGGATATGATCTCAGTCTGCAGAGAGCCAGAAGAAATATCGCAATCTATTTAATCTAATACACTAAAGATTCAGTGAACTCCTTGCTTGGGAATACAGAGACATAGTGTTTATGAAAACAAGATTAACAACATCATAAAACTAAAAGTGAAGCAGTAATGTGATATGTTCTTTCATTGAGCCTAACTGCACTAATACTCTCATTTTGTTTATAGTTTTGTTTCTTTTCAAACTTATGCTTTTAGTCATACATTGTTTACAATCAGAGAGAAAAAATACATTAAAAATGTTCATAACATTACTTGAAATAAGTTTAAATGCTTAGATTTAAATGACAACAATAGTTTTCTAGAGTTGAATATAAACAATAAAAAACTTGCATTGTCCATTATCTTCTACTTCAATTCTTTGAATTCTTCCTAAAAAGAAGGGATTGGTTTCTAACAAAGAAACAATGCTTCATGTATGTTTGCATGTGTATATATATTACATACACAACAAACCTGCTCAAACACAATGTAAGTATTTATATATTTTGACATTAATAAAAATAAAAAATAAAAATTTTAAATACTTTTAGAACTACAGGTCTTAAAACCAGTTGCATAGTTTTGGCTTATATCTTGAGATGACATATTCCCACGTGCCATTACATACATAAACACACACATATATGTGAAATTTTAAATGTAGACATCCCAGTGCAAATGAATGCAATAATAGTTGGGAAAAAGAGTGACTGATTATTATTATGGTCATTTGCATTGGGAAGCCTACATTTAATATTTTTCCAATGCTGGTTGTTTTATATATATATTAGAAAAAATAAGGAAGATTCATTTACATGTATATAATATTTATAGTGTATCCGCGCATTTCACAGAGGATTGGCCCAAGGTCACCCATAGGAGTTATGGACCTGACTCCACTATCGATCTGCACTTCAGATTGGCGATGTGACAAAAAAATATATTTTGTATATATATCTTGCCTCAAGTAGGACAAACCTGTCCAACCCATGCTGGCACGGAAAATGGATGTTAAACGATGATATATATATATATGCTCGGTAAACACAGATCTGTGCTGAGGGTTCTGGTATACTCCATCTTCGAATGCAGGAAATCAATGTCTCATCCGGTAAAGAAATAACTTTGTAGGTGTTCTGCCCCCTTCTACTGTGACACCACAGCTACTCAGGACCACCTGCACAATCTTAGGTGAGTCTCATGTGACACTATCCACCGCAGAATATCAAAACAGCACAAAATTTGACGAGTCTAGTGTTGTGACTGAGTGAAACGTCTCCATATATCTATCTTTCTATCTATTTGTGTGTATATATATGTTTATATATATTTATATACATTCGTCTTTAACCTGTCTGTATTTTCGTTGCTGTAGTATTAATGTGGCAACATGCCTCTGGTCGCATTATTCATTGTATCACTATTACCTAACTACTTCTGTTCACTCTGAAGAGAAATTTATTAATGACTATCATCAAGTGCTTTGTGGCAGTCTTCAAAGATTGAGGCTAATCTGCTACTTGCAACTGCAACTTCGATTATACTCATTACTATTACATATACACACACACACACATATATAAATTTACTCTTGAAACTATGATATCTCAGGCTGTAGCCATTAGAAACACATCTATTCTCTAATTTGGTGTCATTTTAGCCCGTTTCTTATTTCAACCTTATTCCTTTCTTCTCTTACTCTCCTTTGATAAAAGATTTAACTTGAAACATCAAAACCTTTTCTTTTCTTTCAATTTAGCATAAATATTTGCATTGTACTCCTATTTCTGACTTTTTGTTTACTTTGTTTTAAACTCTTATGCTGTTCAATCATCTTTTCCCTCGTTCTATTTGTTTTCTTTTTACCTATTCTTGCCGTGTGCACTCCAGTTTTTAAAATAGGTACACATTACTCATACATGGTATAAGAGGTGACTAAAAATGTTGGCACCAGGAAGGGCATCTGGCAGTAAAAAAGTGTCTCACAACTCTCCATCAGTCCATGACAGCATGGAAAAGTGGATGTAAAACCAGTGATGATGATAAATACTGCATATACCCTGTAAAAATCGAATTTTTTAGACCATTTTTTAAAGTTTATGTGGTCGACTATTATGGATATTACTTTTGAGGGGCTTGAAATTCAAGGTAGAATCAAAAGTACCATATCAGTAGCAGAAGCCCAACTGATTTATAAACAAATATAAACAAAAACAACGAATTGCAGTAATATTACTGATTCTAAGCATCGAAACACACGTTCTAGTAAATGACAAAATCCATAAACAAGGCCATGTAGCTCTTATAAATATTTACACTTGCACTTTTACTAGTATCCATCAAACTTAACTTTCACGTTTGGGTAAATTTTAAGTTTCAGACATGTATTTGCAATAATATAAATTTTGTCTTAAATTCATGATTTTGTAACAGTGTTATTTCAACGTACATGAGACACTGGCCAACAAATGTCGATCAGTTATCTGTGAAATACTAGGGTTGACTTTTATATGAGGTCTATAGAAAATTCCAGATTTATTGGTAAAAAATAGGGGATTGACTTTTACATGAGATCAACTACTACTCGAGTATATATATATATATATATATATATATATACACACACACACACACATATTAAAGTCTGCCTCAAGAGCTTATCGTGGTTTCACAAGGCAGTGATTTTCTGTGTAATATGCAAATTATGGCCTTTTCTCAGCTGATTTGACTCACTTCGTTTTTGTATTTATTTTGCAAGATTTTTTAAATCAGAAAACACATGTTGAAACACATATTGTTATACATTGGAAAGTTGTGTTGGTGCCACACCATCCAGGCCGAAACAAATGAGATCGTGTAGGTGTCACGACAAAAAAACACACAGTCCACGCTGTAATGTGGCCGTGTAGGCAACACGGTAAAAACCTCCCAGACCCACACTGTAAATGTGGTTGGTGTTAGGAAGGGCATCCAACTGTAGAAAACCTGCCAGACAGTCCTATGCGAGCAAGACAATCACTCTTGCCTCAAGTGGGACTACCCCCGTCCAAACCCATGCAAGCGTGGAACACGGACGTTAAACGTTGATGATGATGATGATGATGATGATGATGGGAGGGTCATGCTACCAATTAAAAACACACGCACTTGGATTTCCCTTCAATTTATTATAATTTCCCAATCGGTTAGTTTAATAACCATATGGTTGTTTAGTTGTTGATTGTCATCAAAGGTCTTTCATCACACATTCTGTGACCTCATTAGTGACTACTTTTGTTGTTTGTCTCTCTTTGTTCTGTCCTACACCATCTTGTTTTTGTTAACTGTGTACTTGGACTCAAGAATGACTATTCAATATCATAGTAGATATTAATATATTCTTTATTAAGGTCTTGTTGCTGTGGAGTTTCTCCTCTGTACTCATAGGATCACCATGGTAATAATAAAGAATATACACACACACATATATATAAAAGATAAGTTTAATGTAGGTACAACAGTGAAAACATAAATGTGAAAAACATTTTGTTACTCTCCTTGTACACAGAAAAACAAGAGATTGTAGTTACACGTTTCCATCTATGAAGAAAATTTATAATCAAACAGCATTTATATTGAAGACAAATCAGAAAACTTAACTGAAATGTTCAGCTTAATTTATATGATCTGCATTCACTGGTGACAATATATTAAATAATAAATATTTATATAGAACATGTTCAATGTGAAAAACAAAACAAAAAGAATTTACAATATTCATTTACTTATAAAGTGTCTTTTCTTTATTGTCTTAGAGAAGTATGTATGTGTGGAGCATATTTCTGTAGAGTGTGTATAGGTACTACTAATATAGAAATGATTTTCTCTTTTAGAAAATTTGCAGAAAAGCTAATTCAATTTGAAACCAATAAAACAGCAAGATTCAAATATCTTTTATTGGCGACATTAATAATCCTCAAAGGTTTGTCAGCTTTTAGTGCTGGCATTAAGTTTACCATGTAATATTCTATTATCAGTCTGCCAACATCTGTTATTGTGTAGACAAAGATTAAATTCTCATACTTCTGCTACTGCTGCCACTACTATTTCAACTGCTGCTGCTGTTACTACTACCACTACTGCTGCTGCTGTTACTACTACCACTACTGCTGCTGATGCTACTACCACTACTGCCACAACTACTACCACTGCTGCTACCACTGTTACCGACGAAGAAGATAGGGCCAGTGGTGTGACATACAAACAGAAAAATGGGTATTATGTTTCTTTTTCAATTCTGTAAAGAATATCCGAATTTTAACATACACTGCAATATATATATATACATATATATATATGACTAACATTCGTTATGTTGGGACATTCTTCTTTTCCAAAAAGCATGAAACTAATAATTCTTTGTGTAATTAGCAGCCTCCAGTGAATCAGAGTGGTCAGTAGCTTTGATTAAGTACTGATTTCGTCTGAAACGACCTGTCCAACCCTTGCTAGCAGGGAATACAGGCAATGAATGATGATGATGATGATGATATATATATATATATACATATAGTTGCAGAATAATGTTGCTTATAAGTAGTTAAGTCATATCTTGAGGATAAGCTGGTCCGAGCGATTCCAAAGCGCTTCACGTCAATAGTTTAGCCCAGGTAAGAGTTGGTGATTAAGAGTCACGGAGTATTCATTTATCAAATAAGAGTAGTTAAGATGGGATTATTTCACCATAATTGCTTTATTGCATGATATATATTTCTGTTACATGCATAACCATCTAACAGAAATATATATCATGTAATAAACAATTATGGCGAAATAATCCTGTCTTAACCCTTGCAAGTCCCACCCTTGAAAGCAGGGAAAAGCGGACGTAAAATGAAATGAAATGATTAACTACTCTTATTTGATTATATATATATATAAACAAATAGTAGAGAGGAAAAAGATTTTTTCAGTAGAAAATGCTGAAGAGATTATTTCAGTATAATATCAAAATATTTATTTATAAAGTGGATATTTACACATTTAATAATACCAGTTTCATCATTATATGCTTTTTCAACTGTGGATATGCATAATGTAGTTATGTTGCATATCTATACGAATAATAAAGAGAAAGAAGGACAAACACGGACAGAGATATGAACTTTCCTCTCTAAATATGTAAAACTCTAAATATGTAAAAACTAATAATTTTTCTTCCCCTTTTTATTATTATTCGTATAAACATGCAACATAACTACATTATACATATCTGCAGTTCAAAAAGCATATAATGCTGAAACCGGTACCATTATTAAATGCGGAAATATCCACTTTATAAATAAATGTTTTGATATTATATTGAAAGAATCTCTTCAGCATTTTCTACTGAAAAAATCTTTTTTGTCTCTACTATTTGTTTTTATATATATCAACTCGTGTGTTACTTTCCTTCATTACATATATATATATCATTGTCATCATTTATTGTCTGTATTCTCTGCATGCATTTCTTTATTGTTACAGTTCATCACCACTCACTCACATATACCCAGATGCTAAGGTATGAGACAATATTGTCTTATAAATTTTGTAAACAAACTTCTTGATGAAGGCTTATTTTCATATGTTGCAAGCAAAACTAAATGTTTGTTTATCATACATAGAAATATTATATATGGGTTCATATACACCTTTATTCTGAATCATACTGTGTTTGTGTTGTTTCTAACTTATACTAACTAGTCAGACATTAGAATTGTAGGCTGTGGACAAACTGATTTCAGTTTCCAGTTGAGATATTTATCAAGAAGAGGTTATTATAATCAATATTGTCAATAATGCATGGCCATCACACATGACATTTATTTTCTTAAAAGTGGAAACTATATAGAAAAGAATATGGATAAGAAAGCCACCAGTTAATTCACTCAAACACACTGACATGACAGCATTGTCATAACAATCTACATCAATAAGTGTTTACTGTTATATTTCACCAGTTCTTGTACAAACTATAAAGTCAAGCAGCGTAGAGCACAGTTAGTACTGAGATGGGTGATAACTTAGGAAGTCTAGGTGCTACAAAATTCTTTTATGAGCCATCAATGGATCTATGTTGTCACTAGACCTGTAAGAAATGGGAACCAAATCTCCTTCAAATTACACATTACAATTTGTTAATTCCCTTAAGTTAGTAAATTTTTTAACAAATGAATGAAACTTTGCTGTCAGGTTGCCTTTGAGCACTATTGGTAACATGTAATCCAGTACAACTTGTTGCATGGTTGGGTTGTTGATGAGTTAACTGGCAATCCAATCATGCCGGCTTAGTGTAGGTGTTTTTTGGACAGCCTGTGGGATGAAAAGCAAAACCCATCAAAGAGCAGAGGAACTCATGAGAATCAAAGGCCATTCAATAGTGTGTATATATGTTTGTACATATATGATTAAGTACCTTGTTGTGGTGAAGTCGCTGGTGTGTTCTTTTGATCCAGAGGGCTATACTGGCAGTAATCTAACTCCTGGTAAGTTCAACTATGCTAGATAGGCTGAAGGGTAGGAACCAGACTAAGCCTTCATCAATAGAGGAGTAAACCTCACTGGCAAAAGGATCCCACCATAGGACATATGACATCAGCAGAAGAACTAGAGTTAAATCAAGGGTGATTCATATTTGATGCTAAGTAAAAGAATATCATATCAATGGTTAGGATCAAAAGATTTCATTTAGTGACAGACTACAGAATGCATTGATGAGTAGCATCAGATGCATGTATCAATGCACAATTGAAACTCATTACAAGCAACCTGGAAGTCAGCCTAAATAGATAGACATTGTATGGAATGGACCTCCATCAGTTTCGACGCTGAATATTCCAGTTGTTTGATCAATGGTATAGCCTGCTTGTGAAATTAATATGTATGTAGCTGAGTATTACACAAGCATGTACCCTTAATGTAATTTTCAGGGAGATTCAGTCTCAGTGAGTGATATGGTTGACCCTTAGAATTACAAATACAGTTTTATCTGGTGGGCTTCCAAACTGTTTCCATTTACCCAATTTCACTTGTAAGGCATGGGGGTCAAGCCAAAACTATGGAAAATGACATTTGTCCGAGATGTCATGCAGTAGGATTGCACTTGGGACCTAATGGCTGCAAAACGAATTTATTAACCATTTAGCTGCACTGCGTCGATATCGCACATTGTATAATGTTGTTCTAGATACACAACAGGATGACCATGATTGGAATATTTTTTATCATGTTTGTTAATTCAGAGCTTATCTGAAGTTAAATAACTACACCCATGTGTGGATGTATGATGTAGTACTTTAACTCTTGCAATTATATAATGATTTAGCAGAAAATATCTAAAAACATGTTTGTCAATTCAAATATGTATTGTGTCTTTACTAATGGATATATTGTTGTAAAAATTTGAAGTAATCCAAAGAAAAAAATTTAATATTTAATGTGATGCAGTCACAGTGTTGGTTTATACTGCTAATGCAGTGTCATGCAGTACAAGATAAAGCACACGTGAAAAGAAGGGGTAAAGAGCAGTAATATTTTTATTAAATAGAAAATAAAATCCAAATGTGAGCAAAATTATAATTTATCAAGAAAATATCTGTAACACTTTTAAGACCATACATATATGTTGTAATGAGTTCAGAATTTTCACATATTTTGTCTTAAGTAGGCATCAATGATCAGTGAATGCCTAAAGGTTTAACTCAATGTCCTGTACCACATGGAAACACATGAGCAAGATTATCTTGCTATAAAGTTACAAAACAACGCTATGACATACAATTAAAGTCTTTACTCTAATATTGCAAATTTTTACAATGATCAACTCATTAGTAAACTTACTATAAACATTTGAATTAACAAACCTGTTCTTAAATATGTTCTGCTAAATCATTATAGCGTGTTAAGTGCTAATTGTGAACATGGTTAAAATCAAAGTACTAGTTATGTAAAGTGAAACTCACAGTACCACATCAAAGTGGCCTTACTTAATATGTAGGAAGCAGATTGGTAGAAATTTAATATTGTATATTCATTGCAAACAATGAGTACACAAATACTGCAGTGGCATCTCTGATAGACTGATAGAGAACCAAGATTTCAGATGTAGTAGATGTAGAAGAGTAGTTAACAGTAAAAATAGCTATGAACTACTTAGATGTCTCATTAGATATGATTACTAGATTATATCATCTAGGTAAGTTAATTAGTTCTGGATAAGCATAGTTACAAATGTAATGAAGAGGTGGAAGAAATTCAGAAAGAGCTTGCTTCCATTAGTGACAGGGGGTTTCTTCTCTACATGCAAAAAGGAGACTATATGAAGCACATGTAAGGAATGTGATACTCAATGGAAGTGAGATATGAGTATTAAATGTGGAAGATCTGCAAAGGCTGGTAAGATTTGAGGCAAGTTGCATTAAATACTGCACATGTGATGTGAATGGACAGTGAACACTAGGTAAAAATGAGCACCAAACAAGTAGTGGAGGTTAATGTAGTAAAAGAAGGCCAAGGGATGTATAAAAAGAAACAGTGATATCTGATCTCAGAATGCTGAGCTTCACATGAGATGCAGTTGAAAATGAGTACCAGCAATAGCCGAGGTTTTAACCCTGTGATGGACAAGCATCCTATCCAGGGGGGGAGGGGGAGTCTTGTACTCTCTGTAGCTTATCGCCACGGAAACCAGGATAAGCACCAGCCCGATGAGCCTCCGGACTCATGAGACTTTAGACAGACATATGAGATGTTAAGAGATCTATTTCTGTGGCAATATTCAGCATGACAAACCTGTTAAAAAGACTGACGCCAACATAACTCATAAAAGTGGCAGACAACAATGTTGAGAGTTCCATTTTATTCAACAGAAATTTAATAGCATTCTGATAAGTGAAGACGAGCTCAGATTGAGTACTTCAGTCCTAAGTAGGGTAGTGTCTATATGAAATTTTACTGTGATGGAAAGGATCATATTTCTCTCAACTGTTAAAGACTGAGCCAGCTTGGTGCAATAATCAACTATTTGATATTTGCATAATTTGCCTCATTTTTCATTTTTTCCAAAATTTTGAGATTAGTGTTAAAAGGTGTTGGGTTGTTGAATAGGGTCTTATATTATATATATATTCATATAAATAAGGAACAGCCCTTCTCTTATACATGTTTTGTTGAAGACAACTACTTTCAAATTACAATTTCTTTTCTAGAACCTTTTCATATTTTCCAAAGCCTCTACAGTATGGTTTTAATCAATAAAGTCCATAAATTTTTCAATGTTTCTAGACCCTCAGGGTCTCATAATCATGAGTGATTTTAGTTTATTTTTTACTGTCTATCCTTTTGTAGGCAAGTGTAATATATGAAGTTACATGCATTTTTTGTACTACGTCAGCATTTTGTGTCTTTCATACTGGAATTTGAATATTAAAACTTAACTGTTAGACTTACATGTGGCTGGTACAATACAGGGTATTGAATTTGGAAACTTTGTTTTTCCAAATGAACTGTATAGGCCTTATTGGAAAAAAAAATGAGGATGTTCTAATAAAGATATTGAAACACAAAAATAATTGATTCTTCAACAATAACACACACACACATATATATATGTATAGGTTTGGCTGTGCAACTGGGAGAAACAAAAATCAATGCATGGGTAGAGTGGGGTATATTTTATTATAGCTGTGAAGCACTTAAATATGAAACTCCTGACTCTTGAGTCACTGATATAGCTTTACAGCTATAATAATGGTTTCTTATATAGGCACAAGGCCAGCAATTTTGGGGGGAGGGGAAAGTCGATAAAATCAACCCCAGTGCATGACTGGTACTTTATTTTATCGACCCCACAAGGATGAAAGGCAAAGTTAACCTCGGCGGGATTTGAACTCAGATCATAAAGGACCATAACTCTATGTTGCAAAGCATGGCGTCCGACCCTCTACTGATACTGCCAATCCACCGCCCTAGCTATAATAATAATAATGATAATATATTATATATATAAATGAGGGAGACAAGAAAAGAGAGGTATGCATGTGTTGAAAACATTTTCACCTAAAATAAATAAAATAAAAACTAATATTGTCTTTTTTTTAAGTGAAACCAAAAACACACAACTAACATCACAATGTCGAGTCTGAGGAAGTAAGGAAATTGAAAGATAAAGTATGTTAAGTTACCACTTGAATCTGTTTGCATGGCAACAACGGCATCAGGGAGTTCCTCAATAGAAGAGCACCTACAGAAAACCAAAAGATGATTTGAAAACCTTTGAAGATTAGATAAGGTTGTGCAGCAATCAGAGCCTCTATTATGGTTCATGCCACCAGTTAGTTATAGTCATCAAAACAGCATTCCCATGCACATGTGCAGATTCAGGTCTATAGACATATCAGTGAATACACTTACCTGACAAACAATTTTACAAATAAAAGTATATTATTCCTACTGCTAAATACTCATCTGTGAAAAGTTGAATTGGTTCTATCAGTCAGGAAAACTTATATAAACACATTCAGATGTTTTACTCAGGAGCACATTATAATGTGAGCAGAAACAAACTCGTGATAAATGAGATAAGAAGAGCAGTAACTTAACTTCACATGATTTGAGCAAGGTTTGCCTGGGATAATATATTTTAGTCATTCTCATATTCAAGTTTCATTTAATCATGGTTTCGGTGGTTGGTTAATATATATATATATATATAGTTGAAAAAAGGGGTAAAGTTCCATACAAATCGAAGATTACAGGTAAAAACTAAAAGTGGAAAAGTATAGGGGTGGGGTATATTTAGAGATTATTTGATTCTTTAACTCGACAGAATATATATTTTTATAATTCAATGAATTTAAGTTTTGTCAAACATTACCAGTTTTGATTAGTATATCAATCTTATCAAATATTTTAAAAGTTTGGTCTCATATTCTGTGGGCAGTTAGAACATGTATGAATTCTCTCTCAAAATATCTTCTTATATATGTGTTCTTTATAAAATGGGGTGGTGAGGGTGGAAGTGGGGTTCAACAGGTCTAGATTTAATTGATTGACTAGAAAATTCTATTGGTTTAAATAGAAAATTCCTTTTCTATTCAGAATATTTTTTTTATTTACTTCTCTTCATTCTTTTATTCTTGTTTTTATCTGCAAACCCTAAAAATAAACTTGAACTCTTGACAATGAAACAGAAAGACAACAAAAGAAAAGAATAACTCACAACCTTACTAAAAACATCACCACACGAAAAACAATTCTTCATGATTGAAAAGCATTTCTCCCTCAAAGTTTTTTTATCCTTTTAATATCACCCATTTTTTTATCTATATATTTGTACTGAAAATAGAAATTTCAATCATCCTTTTATGTATTTTTAGAAGTTTCATTTATTTTTCTTTCGTTCTTGTAATTATCTACAAACTCTGAACATAAACTTGAGCTCTTGACATAATGGCACCCCACCTAAATATACACAAAAGAGAACAACAAAATATCATCTGGACCTTAATTCTGAATAGAAAAGGAACTGTCTATTTAAATCAATAGAATAGTCTAGTAAATAAATCGAATCTTGACCTGTCGAACCCCACTTCCACCCTCACCATCCCACCTTCATAAAGAATACAGATAAGAAGTTATAAGAGAAAATTCACTTATGTTCTAACTGCTCACAGAATATGAGAGCAAATTTTGTTAATATTTGATAAGATTGACATATCAATCGAAACTAGTAATATTTGACAAAAGTAAATTTATTGAATGTAACAATTACAAAAACATATATTCTGTTTGATTAAAGAAAAATAAATCTATAAATATAGTCCTGTGGTTTCCACTTAAACTTTATCCCCCTCTCTCTCTATACACTATATATATATATTAGTAAAAGGAAAAGAAAATGCTGACAAATTGTTCCCAGTGAAAAATAGTTTAATTAGGAATAAGTAAAAATTAGTAATAAGTTTTAGTTTTAACTTTTTACCGGTTGCGCATTTCTAATGCTTTTCAAAAATAATTTTGAGATAGAGCGCCCGTGATGTTTGCTCTAACAACTATCTCAAAATTATTTTTGAAAAGCATTAGAAATGCGCAACCGGTAAAAACTTAAAACTAAATACTAACCAATACTTATTACTAATTTTTACTTATTCCTAATTAAACTATTTTTCACTGGGAACAATTTGTCACCATTTTCTTTTCCTTTTACTAATATATCACAACTCGTGTGTTACACCTCTATTCTTTTAAATATATATATATATCATCATCGTTTAACATCTATCTTTCACACTAGCATGGGTTAGACGGGTATACATGTATATATACACTGACAGTCGATTGACAAGATCCCAGACCTCATTCACTTAATGAGTGGGGTGGAGCTCGTCAAATTGGACTGAGGAAACAATGTTTCCATTTGTCTTTCCAATTGCTAATACTATCTATCAGTCACAAATCCAGACAGAATATATGAATATATATATATATATAATTATGAAATGAAGCCTATCAAATAGACAAGGCACAACTTCGGTTGTTTTCTCACTCAATAATATAATTAAATCTGTAATAAAATACAAACCTAACTGATTAGAGTGTACACTTATATGGTAACCAGTGATGAAAACGACTGTGTGTGGCTAATAAATATATATCAGAAGTGCTAGTAACATAACATAGCATGGTTCATCATAGAAGTGTATATAAAATCATATATGATGTGTTTATATACAACTACCTGTGACATGATAATACCTTAAAAAAAAAAAATTCATAGCAAGACTATTGATGTTGTGCCTATATATATATAGGCATAACATCAATAGATATTTGATATTATACCTACACACACACACACACACATATATATATATATAGGTATAATATCAACTATCTGTTGAATAGTTGAGTGTCTTCATGTCTTTGCTTCAGATTTGACACATTTGTTTATATCTTACATAAACAGAAGTCTTGTGCCTCACCAGTTTGACATGCACAGATCTATATCTCTATTAAATATAAGTAAGGGTTTGTGTCATGATGGCATCCAGTCATAGAATACTGCCTCAAAATGTTTCGTCCAGTCCATGCTGGTATGGATAAAAATCAATGTAAAAATGCTGATTATGATGATGATATATGTACACCTGTGTCTTTGTATATAAATGTATGTGCATTTATATAGTCATCATCATTTTACATTGATCTTCCATGCTGGTAAGTGTTGAATGTGTTATAGTCTGTGACTGGACTGGCTGAGGAAACATGTCCTACTCATACATTCCATATTGGGCATGGTTTCTACAGCTTGATGTACTTCCTAATGCCAATCACTTTACAATCTACTTCTCAGGTACTCAACATCTACATTCAGAGGATCCTTCATTGGTGTCTAGTGAGCTTAAATATGGAAAGACAAACTAGAGATGTTTCTGACCAATCTTGCCACATCCGCTTCACAAATTGTGTGTTTTCATGCAGCTTGTTTTGACATTCTGCTAGAGAAATTTACACTGTTTTAAAAACACCCACACCACTCTTAACATGTTTTCTTAATTGGTGGAACTGAAGTATTTATCTCTTAGTTGACCTCACATATTTAAAATGCTTTCCATGAGAGTCTTACACAATTTTGAAACTGCAGCCCGAGAGCGCTTACCATATAGCATCTAGCTTGGGTTCTCTGATCATACATTCATAAATGATGTTTAGTAGAAGGTAAATAGTACTTGCGTACCATTACCTAAATGCTTGGGATTTTTGATGTCTTGAAAATTTCTATGTTTGGAGTCCACGAAGACTAACTAACATTACAAATATATCTTAAACATTTCTGATGAAATTACTAAAGAACTTTTATGAATAAAAAGAAAGCAATACACAGCAAGTTTTGTTAGCCTCATGATGCTATGCTGGGACCAAACAAGGGACTAAAAAACAGGAAAGAATCTGTTGCTTTCTGAAACCTTAGATATATTACACCAACTAAGGAGTAAGAACAACTGAATGTACTGTCCAAACAGACAAACTTATCTACTATTTACAGTTCTGTTCCTTCAATAAAGATAGATAGGCAGGAACATTTCAATGGTCTTGTTCATACTAATTCTGATCCAAATAACTTATAAGATATAAAAATAAGTTCTACGAGAATTTGCATGTCTACAGCATTATGTACAACTAAGACACACTCATCTGCATAAAGAAGATCATAAGTGATTGAAAGACTTCTGTATTGGCACCAGAAAAATCCAAGTTGAAGAGACAATGGAAGATTGATGTCTCACATAAATTCTGGAAGAGCAATTGGTGGCAAAAACATGAGCAAGACCAACAGTAAAATACAAAGAAAAGTGAGTTAGGATAAGGATGTTACCTTGTTTGACAGCCTTTTCTCAAGAAACAGACCCTGCTATATCTCTAATGATGTTGACTTAAGATTATTTCATTATGAAATGATTTCATTATCAGTACAAAGGGAGTACAAAGCGATCTGGCCACAGTATTGAAGGATGTTGATTGTTCAATGAAAACTTGACGGACAAAGATACATGTTCTGTTCACAGTATTTCCTCTGGATTGTCTTGTGACAATCATTACATATATTGTATTATAAACTCATTTATATCACAATATTTCTCACTCACATACTCTCTCTCTCATATGTGTGTGTGTGTACATTCACACACACATACATACATATATATAACTTTACTATACTTTCAAGTAGAAAATTTAATTTTGAAAGTTGAGGCATGTATGAGAACAGAACATTATAGTGATATTTGTTACTGCACACCTATATATATATATATATATAATTCAGCGAGAATCGCATTTCGGCGGGTAGAAAAAGCGAAATGCAACATGGCTAACTAAACACACTCATGCTTTCACTCCAAGAACCTTTTCCCTGTTTCTTTTCTTATTCTCCATCTTTCTAATGTTTTACTCTCTCACTCTATCTTTTGATGTAGGACTAACATCCAAAACATCAAGACTTTTTTCCTACTATATCAAGCATTAAAGTAGCACATAATCTTGATTGTAATGTATCATTTTCTTCTGTTGATTTGTTTACCTTTTGCATATGTATATACAGTTTATAATACATATATGTTTAAAATGTTTTATATATATATATATAATTGTATATATGTGGGGATGAACACAGATATAAGTATACATGTGTTCCAATTGCAAATGACCAAGTTAGCTAGGTTGAAACAATTGGAACACATGTATACTTATATCTGTGTTCATCCCCCTCATATATCCAATTATATTACACGGCTCGGAAAGATTCCCTTCCTTGAGCTACTTAATTGTAAAAGACTATTTTGAGTTTATAACTCAATCTATGATATATATATATATATATATATACATTGTATGAAATGGTCAAGAATTTTTGAACCACTGAAGTGCATGGCAGGCAGTGAAACAGAACCAAAAGTAAAGGGAAGGAACTATACAGGACTTTACAAAATTGGCTGAAATATCTTGATGATTCACCAAACAATATAATACCATGTAGACAAATTAAAAATAATTCATTAGAAAACAGAAAAAAAAAACTTTCAAGAACAATTCCACACTATAACTCAAAGAATGAAATGACGTTACAATAAAGAATGTGTTATATGATTGGAATAGAAAGATCTTGGCAGGTGTGGAGAGAATCTGAGACTCAAACTATCTCCACACACACATATGTGCAGGAACTAAGGGTAAAAGTGAACAAAGGTACCCATTTAGTAAGAAATTGTTAGATTTAAGTGCGGAAATAATCAGTGTGTTGAACATTTTGAAGAGTGCTAACTGTGAAAATGAATACACAAACAACAACAAATACACCAACAACAAATAAATGAGTTGAAAACATTCTTAGAACCTCAAATCTATAAGATACAAATTATATACACCAGTCATGTACTCAACTGTACACCAGTCATATATTTGACTATAAATATAGGGTGTAGAATTTCGATTTAACTGAGATTGACTATTGTACTTTAGTCATCTGTGTTCGTTTTTTTTTTTGTTTTTTTTTTGTGTCATGGCTACTACAGACATGTTTTTATCTTCATAAAATTTTGTATTTTGTAAGTTTAAGTCAGAGAGAGAGAGCGAGAGAGAGAAAGAGAAAAAGAGAGAGAGAGAGAGAGTGTGTGTGTGTGAGCGAGAGAGAGAGAAGAATGAGTGATAAAGACAAAAGATCTAAAGTGACCAGCTGAGATTCAACATTTTTCATATCATTTTTCCTCAAAATAAATTTTAAAAAATGTTTAAATATAAATATGAAGTTCACACAATTTAATAAATTTGGTCATAAAAATCAATAATAACCATGTAAATTTTCAAAGCAGTTATCAATATTTGTTTGACAAGATGGATATAATATATATTTCAACAGATCAAAAGGCTTCAATTTCAGACACATGTGAGTTTCTGCGAGGTTATTATTTTTAAAAGTAAAATAATGTTGTCTCTGAATGAAGTGAGTGTATTTGAATACATATAAAAATGAGAAAACTCATCGTTAGAACAGCTCTTAAAACAGCTAAATGGTGTCAGAGACAGTGATGGGCAAATATTCCTCAGAGGACAGAGACCAGCAACCAGTTGTCAACAGAGAGACATAACAACAAGGTGTCACCCACCTTGTGGATTGTCTCTGTTGACCACTGGCCTCTAGTCTCTGACCTCTAAGGCATTTTTTCCCACTACTGTCTCTGACCTCTAAGGCATTTTTGCCCACTACTGTCTGTGACAGCATTTAGCTGTTATAATGGCTGTTCTAGCGATGAGTTTTGTTATTTTTATTGGTGAATTTTCCTTTTTCTTAAAAGAATTTTAGAGGTTGTATTCTATATTCACAGCTTCTGATTTAGAGTGAGGCAATTAATTGGCAGAGTTGTTAGAGTGATAGATATTTTTTCTGGGTCTTTGTTGTTGGAGTTCAAATCCCATCAAAGTCAACTTTGCCTTTCATCATTTTGGGATCACAAAGAAAGTACCAGCCTAATGCTGGTGCAGTCAGTTGTCGTATACTGGATGTTTAGCAGGATCAAGAGAGAGAGGGTCGAAAGGGTGTCTGTCTGTTTGTATCTGCATGGACACCTTAAAACTCTTAATGAAAGCATAGTACATTCTACCAAGTCATACTCTACTGTGAGTTATAGTTGTAGTTAGTTATATTTAGAGAGCAAGAAAGGAGAATTTCATAATGGACTTGATTATGACTGCTTTCCATGTTAGCAAGAGTTGGACAGGTTGGAGAACCTCATCTCACTCATACATTCCATTTTTGGCATGGTTTTTACAGCTGGGTGCCCACCCAAATATGAACCACATTACAGAATGTACTGGATGTATTTTATTGTAGCACTGGCATAACCACTTTACAGAGTATACCGGATTCTCTTTATTGTGGCATCAGCACAAGCACTTTACAGTGTACTGGGTGCATTTTTTCATATAAATCACTTGTAGTCTACTCCTCAATTGGAAATAGAGTATAAAATGACAAGTCCATTATTTTGATATTATACACAAAAAAAAAAAAAAATTGAAGAATGGAGAAAAGTATACAGATTAGAGAAATGTTTTATATGACTACCAAAACATCAACATACTTCAAATACACAAGTACTTATTTTGATTTATTTTTTTCTAACAAAATTACGCATACATATATTACTGTAATTCCATTGACAGCTTTTACCATATACTTCTGCGAAAAAACCTACCTAGTTGTGAACAGATTATATGGACATTAAAATACATATGATTCAAACTGAGAAATAAAGGAGATTAGAGAGCAAAAATGTCAATCATTTAAAGATTTTTGATACCAAACTGCCTGACACTGCCCATGGTTTTACGATATAAAGCTATTTATTTTGAACTGCTTATATTTATCTAAAAACCTTCCATCAAAACTTTATGTAAGAACTTTTGTTAACTCTTAATATCTTGTGATTATTTAGCAGAAAATATCTAAAAATCGATTTGGTAATTCAAAGTACCTTTACTGCTGTGAAATATTTATACATTGTGAAAATTTGCTGTATGAAAGTAAAGACTTTACCTTTTAATGCAAGCATGGAAAAACGTACATAAAATTATGGATGATAATGCAGTCATGGTACTATTTTGTACTTTTCAAGAATGTTTTACTAATGCAGTTTCATGTGGTACAGGACATTAAGAGTTATGTTCCAAATATCAGTTAGATAATGAGAAAACTCCCAATTCTTGATTGGTTTCAAAATTATTCAAAATTCACAGGCAGTGTCTTCCATTCGAGATATGCCAACAAAAGAGTTAAAAGATTAACATATTACGTATTTCCTAACATATTACGTATTTCCTAACATATTACGTAGATTTCCTAAAAGAATAAACAGCAGGGAAGCTAAAGCTGAAATAGAACCAAGAACCAATACTAATTTGTTCCATTGTGATGAAATATATAATAAAATCAGTAATAACAGTGAAGGTGAAATAAGTGATACTTTTTTTAAATAGATTAACTGCAAGTAATAATAAATATATATGCAATACTTATCACAGGGGTAAATATTACATAGCTCAAATTGTCTACATGTATGACATACTTTCTCTATATAGATGCTTGAAGGAAAGTGTGTGTGTGTGTGGTGGGTGTGTGTGTGTGCGTGTGCGCATAGACATATCCTATAATATATATATATAAAATACACAAACTGAACACAACTATATAGACATATCCTAATACATACATACATATATATATATACTGACTCCCTACCCTATAATAATATCAAGTATGGAGGGCTTAGTTGAATAATGATCTTACTAATCTCAACTAGTAACATCCCAAATATAAATATACATTAATATATTTTCGTGCAAAGTATTAGAACTAGAAAGTACCTAGATTATATGAAAGAATGAAAAATCGTAAAGTGTATAGAACCCATGTTTTTAAAGTAGACATAACAGGAATGCAAAGTACATAACACTTGATAATATCTAGACTCCCAAAATACTTAATGTGATGGGAATCTTCCACCAAGCTGAATCTACTACACAGGTTCAATTCTCATTCCAGCTGATTTACTTCATTTACACACATAATTTCAGTGATTTCCACTGATAGTGAACTGAATAGCCAGCCTGTAAAAAGATGGCTTGTCCTAGATACATTATACAAAGACTGCTCTTGTTTAGCATCTGGTTGGCTTTGATGAACCATTTCATAACTATATTTCTAAAGGAGGGAAAATAATTTTAAGAATGATAAAAATTTGGGGAGATTCACTAATACAACTGAATTTTTTCATTACTTGGAACATAACTTAAAAGCTCTCATGAAATGATTTAAGATAAATATAAAGACTGTAAAATAAACAGTTTTGTATTGCAGAATCAGGAGCAGTTTCATGTGTTTTCGTAATCAAAAGAGTTATGCAGGCCTGAGATCAAGTGATGAATATTCTATATTTTATTCAGGTATAGTATATCTAGGACTACATTCTACAACATGCACTTTATTTTTTTAAACAATAGTATGGCAAGATTTGAACATTTGACTGATATTTTTAGCAAGTCGAGTAATTGTGAAAAGTGTAGAGGCTTTTTCATTGGTTTCAAAGAATCTTTAGTGGTTTTGAATTGGAACTAAAGAACCCAGAAAATATTGCCAACAAAAAATACTTAGCTAGGTATAGATTAAATAATATATAATTTTCTCAAGTAGGTGATATAAATATTATTATGACAAAATGATGGGCTGGGCTAACTTTATAACCTATCAACACCTACATCATTGATGCACATGGCAAATATTTAAAAGCAACAAATGAAAACAGGAATACCATTATGTCAGACAGTCAAGAATGAAACTGAGTAAACAGTGAATATAAACAGTTCTAGGCAGGAATATGTACTGGAGAAAGATACACACAACATATTTATTCTATTGGTTTCACTTATTGGACTACAGCAAAGTTGGGCCACTACCTTCAACAATTTTAATCAATTATATAAAATCTAGTAATAGAACTTATCTTATTGATTTCATAGAATAAAAAACACCCAACTTGTAAGGTATCATACACAACGCTGTATTTTTTTCAATTCACTAATCCTGCCATCCCACACAATTATGTGTGTGTGTTTATCAGCATCAGATGTGAAAATCTCACACACACACACACATATATATGTACATGGATGTGTGAGTGTGTGTATTGCAACAATTTGTAATGTATTGATACCTGAACAGTACTCAAAGACTTAAAAATCATTGTTGCTGTACAAAAACATTTCAATGTAATTCATCCTAGATTTATATCAACAGAGGAACCTTAACTTCTGAGTGAGTTGTAGGGGAGGGGAGAGTACACATCATCACATATGGCATGTCTAGAGCATTTTAACCTGATAGAACTCATCATTCTCCAGTTCAGAACAGCCAATTTCTTCTAGAGAAAAACACTGAGAAAGAAGTGAGAAAGGGTAGAGAGGGAGAATCAATTTCATTATTGGACTGGTACTTTATTTATTGACTGCAAAAAGATGAAAGGTTAAACTGACCTTGGTTGGATTTAAATTCAGAGAGCAAAGTCAGAACAAATACCATAAATCATTCTATTACATGTTATAAAGACTGCCACTTAGGCAGATTTATATAAAAGAAGCAAAATTATAAAAAGAACAGTACCTTAGAAATGAGATGATTTCAAGTATTTTGTAAAGCATCATACTTAAAATCTATTTAAGTTTTTGATGTTTTACCAATGGAAACAACCCAAGACATTTGAAGCATTACTATGAATAATTGTAAGACTAAGACATAGCAACAAGTGGAGGTCAATGTAGTAAACGGAGGCCAAGGGATGTATAAGAAGAAACAGTGTTATCAGATCTCAGATTGCTGAGCCTCACATATGAGATGATAAAAGATATATTTGCGGCAATATTCTGCATAACAAACCTGTCAAAAGGGCTGATGTCTACATAATTCCTGAAAGTGGCATTTAACGATGAAAACATATTTTAGTATTCTGAAAACGAAAACAAGCTCAGATTGTGTACTTTGAGTCAGGCTAGAGTAGTGTCGATATGAAGTTTTGCTGTGATGGAAAACATCATATGACCCTCATATTTTCCCAATAGAGCTTCATCTAACACTTTTATCAAATGAGACACCATAGAAGTCAAAAGCTTTGTAGTTAGTGGCCCACTGCCTCTAAGCATGTTGAACTGAGTGGTGGATTAGGTCTTACAATCCATGTAGGCTGTAGTGTGACTTCAATTTAGAACACAAAATGTGAGAACTAATACTGCAAGGCATCTCTTCTGATATTTTAATAATTCTACCAATTTACCACCTGGGAATTGTACTCTATTTCATTAACCTAAAAAGAAAGAAGAGCAAAGCTAACCTTGGTAAAACTTGAAATCTAAGTATGGAAAGGCCAGATAAAATGCTCTAATGACTGCCAGTCCCTGCACACACACACACACACACACACACATTGATGCCTCCCCATTCATCATGACTGACTATGGATTTGTATTTTGTACATGGAAATTTCCTCTCCAAGGCTCAAGCCTGGACAACATTATTTGTGGAAGACTAGCAGTCAATCATGCATGCTAGTCACTCTCCCATCTCTATTCTCTTGATGGTCTTCAAAGGAACGGAAAAGACCAACACAGCTTGGTGCCAGTGTCATCATAATTTATTTTTTCCAGTCAAGTGGACACAGCATTCCTCTCAGTCTGGGAATTGTACTCACCATTTTACAAATATGAGATCAACATCCTAGTCACACATACATACATCAATAGCTCTATATAAAAGTTAGTTCATTTTTGCCCTTAATCGCTGATGGAGTCAGTGGGGGGAGGGGCAGAGTCTTAATGAAGCCAATCCCTCTTCAATTCTGAACACAGCTATTTTCTTCTTCGAGACAGAGTATGTGGACAAATCAAGCCCAGTATTAGCATTAGCCTTCATATATTAACCTTGAAAGAGTTGATCTCAGCTATATAAAAGGAACGATAAATACAGTGGAATATAACAGAAAAATATGAAAGCAAAAGAAGTCCCATAGTCTTTAACTATAGAATAGGAGGTATCATTATGGATACCTTAGAGAAGTTGGTACCATGAGGAATAATTGAATAAATATATCTTGTCTATTTGCTTGCTTTGTGGAATTTATTTAAAGGATAACAACACAAGGAGTGTTTTAACCCTTTATCATTTACATTATTCTATATTTACTATTGTACATAATTATCTCACATAATTTCAAATGTATGAGATTTTGATGTTATTTTAAGAACAATACTTTAACGTCAGTATGAGTGGCTGCTTATGGTTGGTTTGAACAGAAAGAGGTGAGAGAATTCTGGCCGGATATGGCTGGTTTAAATGCTAAAACCAGTTTGTTTAGGTTAGCTGTTTGTTCTGCCAGATGCCTTTCCTGGCACCAACACTTTCAGCCACCTCTTATGACACACAGCAATAGTGTATTGTTTCTAAATGAAATACACACAGCATAGATTTATTTAACAGAATACACACTACTTATCAAGCCATAAGATTGTTCTGAGAATTTGTGTTTGAGTATGGGCACATGACTATGTATATATGAATAAAATGCATATGTTTGTATATCTCCAGCATGTATTTGAGTATATGTGAGTATGATTATATCCATGCAATGTGTTTATGTGTGTGTTTGTTTGTCTCCTCACAGAATCTGTTGTATGTTTTGCAAATTTTCCCTGTACCACTAATCTATTAGATCTGTAGGATGTGTCAAACACACACATATAATATTAACATTGCTGCCACATGGTTTCAGGCTTGTTCTCATTGCATGGAACTATGATACTATGGTGAAGTATCTTCCACCAGAGTATAACTTTAACAGTTTTTTGCCAATGGGGAAATGTTTTAATTCTTTAGCATTCAAACCAGTTGTATCTGATCAGAATTCTCTCACCTTTTTCTGTTGAAACCAGCCACTCATACTAACATTAAGGTATTGTTCTCAAAATAAATAATATCAAAATCTCATAGATTCAATATTATGTGAGATAAAGCCTTTACCTAGAAAATATAATAGTAAATATAGAGTAATGTAAATGCTAAGGGGTTAAAATCAAATTCAGAAAAGTGGGAGAGATAATAACTATGGACTAGTTAACTATATTTAGACAAATATGAAATATAATGTCGGTGAGATTATAGAAGGTACAACCTTTTTGACTACATATGGCCATGAAATTATACACTAACTATTGTGATTATCTCCATTGTACTACTCCATTTTACATGACTGCTGGCAGGTTCTATATTTCTTTTTTGCAGATGAGCCATTAACCCTTCTGACCCCGCCCCCCCCAAAAAAAAAATGCTTCTAGTTCTACAATACAAAAGTATTTGTTTTAAAATGTTTGTATATATCTAAAATAACTTCTATCATAATTTATGTAAGAACCATTGTTATGTTATGTCACAAACATTAGCGTAATAATGATAGAGGTAGTTATATTACTAAATTCTTCATTATTTATAAAATTATAAAAAAATCATAGACTGTCTTTTATTAGGAATATAGCATGAAAATATCAAAATTTATGAAACCCCAAATTATTGCTGGAAAGTGAACAATGAATTTCATACAGAGTATCTCAGGAAAACATGTCACAGTTCTCTAATGAAGGTTTTTATGAGTAGATAAACCACTAAAATATGAACATAAAATTTAAATAACTCCAGCAACATTACCAGAATCAATGCCAAAACCAGAAGAAGGGAATGGACCTTAGTCAGTTTCAATGATGAGTGTTCCAGCTGTTTGATCAATGGAACAGTATGCTCATGAAATTAACACCTAAGTAGCTGAGCATTCCTTAGATATGTATATCCTGAATGCAATTGTCAAAGAGATTCAGCAGATGACAGAGTGTGTGACAAAGCTAGATCTTTGAATTTCAGGTACAACTAATATTTGCCAGCTGAATGAACTGGAACAACATGAAATAAAATGTCTTGCTCAAGGACACAATGTGTCACCAGGAATCAAACTCATAACTTTACGATCATGTGCAGAATACACTAGTCACTAAGCCTTCACACCAAAAGTAATAATCAATTGAGTTCCACAAAGAAATAGGAAACCTAGTCAATAAGACCCATAGGTACCCACCATATAGTAGAGCTATCTTTCTGAGAGAGTGAAAGCTGGCAGGGTAAATATCCGATGATCATGAAAGCCTCATGTTTTAGAATTAATTATAAATCTTTAAAACCTAGCCTATAAAAAGAAATTCTAGTTATGAACTTAGAACTGTTCACAGAGTTACTAAATGTTTTTTAATGAAGTATACTGAATGAAAAATGTTCAATAAAAATACTTTAATTAAAGTGCAAAATAGCATTAAAATAACGTGGAATCAACTAAATAAATCACCAGAATAAATTCTTTATTGTGAAAAACTTGCAATCTTGGCTGAAATTTAACAACATACGGTAGCAATATATGTACACACACACACATGTTCATTTGAAACTGTGACTTACTTCCATTACTGGAAAGGAGTCTCAAGTTCAAATAAAGTAAATCTTTCTTCTGCTTGTAATTCAAACACACACACTCTTCTTACTCCCCCTACCTAGCTCTTCACCACGACTACCCTCCTCTTTATCGACCACATCCTCTCCTCATACATTAATCAGCTACCCATCTCTCTATCACACCCCCACCCTACTGACCACATCCCTCACACCAAAACATCGCACCTCTCCCCATACACTAATCAGCCACCCCTACCCTTGACTCATTGCCCAACCAAATCCCCCCCAAAACCCATAACTTCATACTTATCTCCCTCTCCAGAGATGAGAGCTCTACTTTTGGATCAATTCCCAACAACCTTTCTAATGATGGTTCCACAAAAATGCACACCGTATACTTCATAAGGGTGGTTGGGCACCCCACTGTAGAAACCATGCCTAAAAGGGTTAAGAGGACCCTTTAGTAGAGTCAAAGACACAACCACCTATCTAGTATTGGTGATCTACATGATAAAACACAGCTAGTAAATGCTGTAAAGTGGTTGGTGAAAGGAAAGGCATCCAGCCGGAGGAGGCTTGCCAAACAAAGGGTTGGGAGGACCCTTTAGTTGTGTCAAGGACACGACAGCCTCCCTAGTGCTGGTGATCTACACAATGAAACCACCCAGCTGTAGAGAGCTTGCCAAACAAAGGGTTGGGAGGACCCTTTAGTTGTGTCAAGGACACGACAGCCTCCCTAGTGCTGGTGATCTACACAATGAAACCACCCAGCTGTAGAGAGCTTGTCAAACAAAGGGTTGGGAGGACCCTTTAGTTGTGTCAAGGACACGACAGCCTCCCTAGTGCTGGTGATCTACACAATGAAA
>OZ024740.1:355590368-355615368 GCA_964016885.1 Eledone cirrhosa
AATGTTAATATGTATTAAGAATAATATTTAAGGGTTTAATAACATGTGCGATGGAAAAGAAAAAGTTAATATGTATTAAGAATGATATTAAGGGTTTAATAATATGTGCGATGGAAAGAAAATGTTGATATGTATTATTACAAAGAATAACAGGTAATTTAAGTAAGGATATATTGTGAGATGAGCATGAATGAGTTAGATGAAAGGGAGAAAAAAATAATGAATTGCGGATGAATAATCTAACGTCAAAAAAATGTTGGTTTACGAAGGATTTTTACAAGGTGATATTGAGTAAGAATGTATTGTATTATGTAATAATTGATTCTATGTCAGGCAACAGTGAGAAAAGGTACAGATTAGGGGTTAGACATTAAAAGAAAAAGAGAGGAAAGGGAAGTGATAAATAGGAGCGATATAGAATGAGTAACAAGTATTATAGAATGTATAATAACCTTTGAAATAAGGTAGAAAGATGGGTATATTTTTAAAGAAGTGTATATATATATATGTGCCTTTGAGAAAAAGATTCTAAATTGATAAAGAATATTAGCTGTATACTTTGTGGAATTTATGCAAGCAGATAGAAAACAAGTCAGTGCGTCTATTTATTATAGAATCTAAATTAGATATAATGGTAAATTT
The DNA here is from genome assembly GCA_964016885.1 of Eledone cirrhosa. NCBI lineage: Eukaryota > Metazoa > Mollusca > Cephalopoda > Octopoda > Eledonidae > Eledone > Eledone cirrhosa. Next base: position 355,591,011 of record OZ024740.1, read on the forward strand.
TTCATTTAGACAGAGATTGCAAATTTTGGATAGAGAACTGTTCAAGTATGGAGACGCAGAAGAAACCTTCTTCCAAAAGATGCTATATTTAATATTTTTGTCTTTCAAGGACCATATGAGCTCTGAGAGAGCCGTGTTGGTTCTTTTAAGTTTGTATTTAAAAGACGAATGATGGTTATAAAGACGAGCTTTAAAAGAGGTGGAAGTGGAGCCAAAATAGGTGAAGGAATTGGTGTCAGTTATAACTTTACATTCATAAATTAAGTTTTTATCAAGACAATGGTTGTTGAGAGGACATTTATTTTTAACAGGGCAATTGCGATTAGAGAGATTATTTTAATTTATACATTATCTTCCAACGGTTTTTCAACCTCTCTATGTAAAACAATATATTTTTCTCAGTTATAAAAGCTATCTCTCTCTCTCTATCACCCATCTCTCCTCCTATCTCATCCTTCCTCATTATACTCCTCCCCCTCCACTTTTTACTCTCATCTCCTCCTCTTTATCACCCCCCCCCCCTCAAACATTTTTTTTCCCAATATCACACATCAATCTAAAACTACTTTTCATATGTTGATTTAAAACTGCACTATTCACAAGTGTTTTTTAACCTTCATATCATGTCTTCCTATTTTATCTGATGAAAACACAAATATTATTGCATGATGATGTTTGTTTTTGAAATGCGCATAATAAAATACATGGAACTCTTTTAACCATCTTTTGATCTTATATATTATATATGTATATATATATATATACATATATATATATATATGTATATATATATATACATATATATATATATATATCATCACCATTTCACATCCATGTAATACATATATACACACAGACATACCTCTCCCCACACACACATCATCATCATCATATATATAAATATATTAAAACAAATTGAATAATGACTGAAATATGTATTTATGGACATAGAAGAACCAATTATCTTGTGAGCTAATCTTACCATAAGAGATAATTAAGCAATTTCTAAATCAATATCACTGAGATATATATATCAGATATAACAATATTTTTGATAAAAGCAAATTTCCATAACATTCTTTAAAGTCGCTTAAATGTTATAACCACTGTGTGTGCAGGCGTGTGTGTGTGTGTATATATATATCATCACTGTTTAACGTCTATCTTCCACGGTAGCTTATATATATATATATTATCATCATCATCAGTTTTACATCCGTTCTTCCACACTAGCATGGGTTAGACAGGTTGTCCTGTTGTGGGTAGTGTCTGGTCGGCTGACCTTGTCTTGCATATACGGGAACTGATTCTGGCTTGATTTCTACAGCTGGATGCACTTCCTAACACCAACCTCATTTACAGTGAGTGCTGGGTGCTTTTTTCCTTGCCGCCTACAAGTCCACTTTACAGTGTAGGCTAGGTGCTTTTTTTCCGTGGCACCTCTGCGACCACTTTGCAGTGGGAGGGGGTGAGGGCATATTGTCTATATACTTCAGCTCCGGCTTGTACCCATGGGAAGTCGGGTCTTCTGTATTACTGCGTGACACCTTAGCTCACGCTCGTGTATTATCGCCTTTGAGAAGTGCAATTGGGTAAGGTCGGCTTTATATATATATATTCTCTCTAAAAATCAAAGGCAGATTGCACGATGCTTGTATACGAACAGCAATGCTACATGGCAGTGAGACATGGGTATTATGTGCAGAGGACCTGCGTAGACTGGAAAGGAACGAAGCATGCATGCTCCGTTGGATGTGTAATAGTAATATACGTGAACGGCAAAGCATAAATGAACTAAGTGAGAAATTAGGAATAAGAGGGATCAGATGCTGTTTACTCGAGAGAAGACTACGTTGGTATGGCCACGTGATGCGCATGAAAGACGACAGCTGTATAAAAAAGTGCAGGGCGATCAAAATTGATGGTAGTTACGGAGTAGGTAGACCCAGAAAAACCTGGGACGATCTGATAAATTCCGACCTTACACACTTGTACCTCTCTAAGACAATGTCACTGGACCGAGATCTTTGGCACTATGCAGTAATACAGAAGAACCGCCTTGCCTATGTACAAAGCGAAACCTACAGTGAGTAGGCACCTCTTAACCAAATATACACCCCAATCCACTACCCCTACCCTATCCTCCCACCAACACCACCCTCTCTCTATAAAGTTGGTACCACAACATCCAGTCCAAATAAATGAGAATGAGATCGAGATCATGTAGGTGTCACGAGAAAAAACACACAGTCCACGCTGTAATGTGGCCGTGTAGGTAGCACGGTAAAAAGTTTCCAGTTCCACACTGTAAATGTGGTTGGTGTTAGGAAGAGCATCCAGCCAGATAGTCCTATATGAGCGAGACATGGTCACCCGACCAGCCTTGCCTCAAGTGGGACAACTCCCGTCTAACCCATGCTAGCGTGGAAAATGGACGTTAAACGAAGATGATGATGATATATATATATATAAAACAAAATTTAATATAGTAATGGCTTCTACAGGACTCAGGAAAGTCCTGATGATTTCCTTCGAATGAAACAGTTCTAGTCCTGTAGAAGTCATTTCTATATTAAATGTTGTATATACTCTACTAATGTATTGAATACCTTATTTACTGTGGTTACTCCCGATTGAACCCAGGACGTACATATATATATATACTTGTTGCAAATAGTAGTAGTAGTAATAATAATTGTTTCTACTTTTGGCACAAGGCCAGCAATTACCCATTACATTACTGGTACTTTATTTTATCGACCCCGTAAGGATGAAAGGCAAAGTTAACCTCGGCGGGATTTGAACTCAGAATGGCAAGGGCCGTAACTCCATGCGTCAAGGCAGATGTCCGACCATCTACTATACATAACAGGAAATCTCTCTAAACCATCATAATAGTAAGGAGCACCAAAGTAAATTCAGTATTGTTGCTTGTCCTGTTAAATCTAACAGTTAAAACTTTCTTTATAAACTCTGTACTATCTTTGAAATTGATCAGCCATATTGGATACAAGCCTGTCTAAAACTACCTCTGGTTCCATGAAACAGAACCACTCATCTTAAAGGATCTGACTTTAGATTAAGATATTCCAACATAATTTGATACAAAAACCTTTTGTTAAATATGTCACAAATACTATCATAATAATGAAATAATTGATAATATTAATAAATCCCTTCAAATTCTTCATTAATTAATTCAAATGCAGTGTATTTATAAGAAATAAGGTAATGAAAGGATTAAGTCTCAGTTCTTAGAGGGCTTCATGACTCAATAAAGATAACAATAGTAAGAATAGCAACTGGGTATTCTGTTCTTTCAACTACCTACAAGCAAAGCTAACAGAGTATACAACAACAATAACAAAAGTGATATTATTCCAAAAAAGTTGCTAATTGGAATTAGAAAATAGTAATCTTTGCTTTGTTTTTTACAGTTAAGTCTAATTATAGGTTACATGAGGTTTTATGGCTACAATGACTACCTCTATAGATTTATTATAACAGGTAACTACACTGCATGATTAAAGGTTGTTAATATCTCATTGCTCGCTCAAGCTGGGGAGGGAAGCCTGCAGCATCTAGGCTATGCTCTATAATCTTGTTGAGAGCAGCCTAGCATGAAAGGTGCCTGGCACTATAATGGCATGACAGCAGGTCGAACCCCAAAGAGTCCAGTGGATCTGCAGTGGTATTTATGAGGCTCACAGTTTCTGTGGCCAAGCCTCAGGGAAAAACAAATGCACCAACATTTGCTGTCTAGCTGAGTGCCAGTTGAGAGCGATGGTACAGCATTAAGCCAGGCACTGCTGTTAGGTTGGGAGGCCAAGCAAAAACATGCCAGATGGTACTGTCAAAGGAGAGAACTAGAAATACTGGACTTTAGATTCTGTTAATTTTCTTTTAAAGAAAATATAGTCATTATTTTTTTAGAGAGCTACAGCAATGCAAATAGATTAAATATTTCCACAATGCTTCAAGCAAACTACAACACCATCCTTTTTCTTTTAAGCATTCATAAATAAAATTTTCCATTCCAGGTTTATTTACATCCTATAGAATACTGGCTACTACGTATAGAATACTTTATATATAGCTATTTAATTTTGGAAATATCCTTAATAATATGTAAATTGATATATTACTACAGACTGATTGATAGACAGACAGACAGCATCACAAGACTGACTTTTAATTTGCATTCTGTAATCTATTATTGCCTTAAGCCCAACTTATCACACTTTCAGTAATGATATTACATCATATAAGTTTCTTTCTCATCTCAAGATTTGAAAGTTATGATTACTGAAGAATTGAGTTGAACATGAAATAGCCTCTCTATTAACTAAGGTCATTATGAAGGTCTCTTATGAAAATTGAATATTATATGAGGTTTATAATGAGAAAATCGTCTTGTCCCATATACCATTGGGTCGTCACTTAACCCTTTCATTTCTGTATTTATAATAAAATACACTGGCTATGTGTTTCAATTAATTTGGAACATAATCAAACATTTGGAGGAATTGAATAAAATAAGTTTTTCATTAATAAATTGATATTTAGGACATTAGTTAAACATTTTTAAGATACAAATTATGATGAAATATTTTAATATAAGGTTAAACATTATAAAATAAGCAGTTTTGTATCATAAATCCAGGGCAGTTTCAGGTTTGGTATCAAAAGGGTTAAAGATTGTGTCTTTATGATACATGTCACAAACAAGTTCAACTAACAATGCTCATCTCACATCAAGTTATAATGTCAAGATGAATTCAATTCAGCCTTGCAAGCTAAGAAAACAAATATAAATTATTCAGTGCCACTCTGCATACTGAAGTGGTTATAACTTTATATGTATTTGCTGTAAAGTAGGTCAGCCTATTTAAGGGTTTAGTGATTTGGCCATGAACAAAGAACACTAACATGGTAAGATACAATTCATCTACTCTTCCATTAGCAGCTTAACATCTCTATTGTCTTGAAGAAACTGTAACCTTTATTTCTTTCACTGTTTAACATTGTGAACATCTTTCAAATGTGTGTAAGCTGTTATGGACATAGCTGCATACATAAACAATGTAGTCAAAAATATTGGCATTAAATAACCAATGTTAAATAGTGAGGATATCTTAAAGCCTAAAGTTTAATCTGAAATATTTTGACTACAGACAAGGTTGATTTTAGTATTTAAACCATTAGTATTTAAACTGACCATATCCGGCCAGAATTCTCTCGCCTCTTTCTATTCAAACCATCCGCTCATACGGATGTTAAGGTATTGTTCTCAAAATAAATAATATCAAAATCTCATAGATTCGATATTATGTGAGGTAAAGCCTTTACTGTGAAAATATAATAGTAAATATAGAGTAATGTAAATGCTAAAATGTTAAAGGGTTCTGTGGATTGAATTCACTCCAGTTTATTACTAGTGTACTATATAACAAGGGAGGCTAGTAAGAGATCACTCTGCCAGCTAATCACAGCCAAATTCATTCAAATCACAAATTACTAATTAAAAAATGAGGGGCACATTGTGCACACAGTTTTAGACATACAAAAAGATGAAATGATGGTAGCTGTATTGTCTTTGACCATAATTCTGCTCAATCAAAGCCGACCTGAGGCTAAACATTAACTATAACATCTGGCATATATTTTATTGGCTTCATAGTGATGTAAGGTAAAGTTAATCCTGAAAAATCTGAACTTAGAACATAGAGGCAGAAAACTAAATAATTCAAAATATTTAGTCTTTCGGCCATTATACCAACTCCTCTATCTTTCTTCCATTAAATATTTAAAGAATTCAGGGCGGTGAATTGGCAGTATCGGTAGAGGGTTGGACGCCATGCTTTCTAGCATAGTTACGTCCCTTTACAGTCTGAGTTCAAATCCCGCCGAGGTTAACTTTGCCTTTCATCCTTACGGGGTCGATAAAATAAAGTACCAGTAATGTACTGGGTAATTGCTGGCCTTGTGCCTAAAGTAGAAACAAATATTTAAAGAATTCAATATCGGAAAATTTAGTTGAATGAGTGCAATGAATTTGAATAAAATTAGATAAACCAATATTGGATTTATTGTCATAGTATGTAACACTGAGGTACATTCTGTCCTTTGACATAAACCAATAATCTATGGTGAGAATCTATATCACAGAAGTTTACTGTGAATGAGTGTCAGGAAATGAATGTTTTCACAATATTCTATGTTCCTGAAATTACACTTTAGTGTTAGAATAGAAGGTCTGCTCAGCCAGGATTGATGTAGGTCACAACAACAACCACATTGTAACTTTTAAGCAAATAACATTGATTCTAATTATAATGTGGTGGCTAAACCAGCCAGTAATGCCATTGGTATTGCCTTGTGTGTATTGCTTAGATATTTAACTCTTTTTATTCCAACAGGCCTGAAACCACCCCTAGCTCTATGATGAAAAATCATTTATTTTAAAGAGTTCATATTTAAATTTAAACAATCCATTATAATTTTATGTAAGAACCATTGTTCAGTTATATTCCAAACATGATCGTAATAATGAGAAATTTATATTACTAAATTCTTTGAAATTCTTGATTATTTTCAAAGTGTGCTGATTTCATTAGAAATATGGTTAACAAAAGGGTTAACTTTCAAATAACCCAGTCACTTAGCTGCTGTGTAAAATAGCAGTATGCTAAAATTAACAAATATTTTATTAACTTGTAATACTACACATAACACATTCTGGCCAGTCGTAAAGCCACACAGAGACAATTGTTTGATGTATTTAACAAGGCATGGGAATGCCATATAGTCTGTGATAGCCATGATAGTTTTTGGCTGAAAACCAGCATAGTGTGAAGGTGAATCTCTTAAAGGGTATACAAATTAATGGTGTAGCAGTGATGATGATGATATACATATATATATATGCTGACCTATGCCACTATGGGATAGTTGGCCACCGGTATATCACAATGATTGCATAACTTCACCTATGTTTGCCTAAGCATCTGACGAAGTCACATGAATAACCATGTAACAAATATATATCATGCAATAAACAAATATAGTGAATTAATTCCGTCTTAACTACCATTATTTGATATATATATAAATCCTGCTTATAACATTCCATTACTCAGAGGCCCATATCCCTGTCCTTAAACATTCCTTTCAAAGAACTGGCTGGTTGAATGGTTATCTTTCTTGATTGGACTATCAGTGTGGGTCAATTGTATGCATATGTGATTGTGGTTTACAGACTTGTTTTGTGACAACATTTGAAAATTAGTACAGAAATTTAAGCAGATGTTTTACATGTAGTTGATGTGTAGACCAGGTGATAATGAAATTGTCACTGTGATATTTTAAGTACCATATGTAGTTTAATATTGTTATGTTTCTTTTGTCTGTATCTCTAAAGGTGGAGTGATGATTAAACTACAGTCTCTTAATGCAGCTCTCACATACAATCAAGCAACATATGACACTTGAATGATCACAACATTGATAACATTAATATCATCCACCCCAGCTCTATGCTCCACTTCAATAATAAGAACACATTCCTGCTCAAATTTCTGTAGCTACTGTAATGATGAAAGATACTTCATCCTCATGAAAGCATTAATTTCTAAGTGTCATCACAAAAACGACTTCATTCACTGAAATCACTACTGAACTGCAAGTCCATAGATAACTATTTTGTACAAACCACAGATAAAAATGGTACCCATTTTTATCAACCAAACGAATGTGAGGAATTTCATGAACAGAATAATATAATGCTAAGCCAACCCTATACCACTAAATATTAACTATTTACTCAACTTTGATAGGTTTCGGCCAGTATTGGCCCAGGCCATGTCTAACTTAATGAATTTAGTTTTACTTTGTAGTATATCATGTACAAAATCCCACAAACAATACAAACTATATCCTCATTTTACATATGCCTACAAAATAGTTAACTGAACACAAGTTTTTTTCTCCAAATTTCCATTTCTTCTTTTTCTCACTCTTTTATTTCTCATTTTATCTACTGATGAAAGGCTAACATCCGAAACATTATGAATCTTTCCCTACTATATCAAGTGTTAAACTTATATCTTCATTGCACTGTATCGTTTTGCTGTGTTGTTTTCCCCCTCCCTAATATATATATACACACACAACATGGGATATTCGTAGATATGTGTTTGAGTGTGTAAATAAATATATATAAATGTGTGTGAATGTATACACATAAACACATCTGTGCATGCATAACAAGGGAAAAATGGAAGTTGGAATTTCTAAAATTTATAATATGGAAAAAATTTTAAGAATGTATTTTTTCTGTATCACAGAGAATTACTAATCCTCCAACATATCTATATCAGTACCTTTTCTCAACAAAAGAGAAGTAAAAAACAATAAAAAAGCAAAAAACAAAAAAAAAACAACTTATTGTAGTAATATATATATATATATATATATATATATATATATATATATATATATATATATATATAAGAAAAGAAATTGTGTCAAAGTGTAAAATGTGTTTTGTGGAATGGTCAAGAGAAAAAAAAAATCCACTGGGATATTTTCATAATCATGCTTCCGCTAAGATTAGTGGAAATATTGATTCCATATACAAGTACTATTGTCTTGTATTCAAAGCAGATGAAGAATGAAATATTGAGATGTTCATGCATTTCTCATAATAAAGCATTGAAAAAAGACATGCAGCATTAATATTGATTCCTTATATAGGCAAGAGGGTTTGAAAAAGTTTGATGTTGCAACATTCATAATTTTCTTAAATGCATTTTGTCCCCATGAACCTAGCAGGGGTAAAGAAGAAGGAAGAGGAGAAAAAGAAAAAAAGAAAAAAGAAAAAGAAGAAAAAGAAGAATTAATTAATTAGCTACATGCAGTGTTGAAATTGACAAGAAAAATATATTCTCTGAAGAAGGTGGATAGCAAAAAGTAGAATTACTGAAGTGTAAATAATTTTTAACTTAATTGACTTAATACTTGCTATACAGAAAAAAAAAAAAAAAAAAAAAAATATTTTATTAATATATTTTATATTCCATTAAAAGAAATTATGGAAATTCAGTGATTTGAAAGTCTTATTTATTATTATTACTTTTTTTGTAATTCTACATAACATTCAAATTGTGGAAACATTCTAAGATTCTTGCAGACTGAGCCATATTTTCTTAAAACAACATAATCCTATATTATATAAAAGTGGGATGGGTTCAAACTTAGAACACTATGGTTGCAGAGCAAAGTTCTTAACCACACAACTATGTCTGCATCGATTGTTGATAACAACAATAGTAAAATGAGGGCTACTATACTTATTGTATGAGGGTTGCCTGAAAAATTCATAGGCCGACTATGGAGGAGTGATGTTAGACCTGTGAAATCTTGTATGTAATAATTTTAACTCTTCAAGCATTGCATTTTTTTTCCAGGGGCTATGTTGAAAAATAAACATCATTTGGTCATTCCATGAGAGTATCTTGGTTAGCCTATGAACTTTTTAGTAGTAAGACAAAAAAAATTGATAATTTTAATTAATTTTATCCTTAGTGTTAAGAACACTCATTATTAAAATTACATTCATCACTAATGGTGTATCATTTTATTAAAATTTCTTTAAATACTATATCAATTATGCTAGTGTCCATTTTACTTTATATACAGATTTCCCTCAGTATTCTCTGCCCCAGTTATTCTACTATAGGAACAAGCCAGCAATTTGTGGGGAAGCAAAAGTCGATTAAATCAACCCTAGTGTATTACTGGTGCTTTATTTTATTGACCCTGTAAGGATGAAAGGCAAAGCTAACCTCGGCAAGATTTGAACTCAAAACATAAAGGGTAATAATTCTATGCTGCAAAGCATGGTGTCTGACACTCTACCGATATTGCCAATCCACCAGCCTCACAATAATAATAATCTTAAAGTGGCAAAGGGCTATAAATTTGTAGGCAAAATGCGTGGATGGTCATGCTTGGTATTTATTTGAGAAGTGTAAAAGGAAAAGATGAGCTAGAAGCTCGTGTGAGCAAAGTAAAAGGTTTAAGGTTTTTTCTATCTGGTGTAGGTAAGGGGCATATGAATCTGCATATTTAAATATTTTCTTGAATTATTTAGACATGGATCCTTTGTAATTTAAAAAAGAATACAAAATGGTGTATTTTTTTGCAGTTATGTTCTACCAAACAGCTAATTAGTAATGTCTTGACAATGGTCATAATTAGATGTGAAAAAATTAGTTTCATTTAAAATGTCAAGACACGATTACTGATTTAGCTAATATAAAATTTACTCATTCAATTCTACTACTTAATTTAAGTAGGAAATTATGAAGATATAAGTTCCAGTTTGAGAAGACATTTTGCTTCAATAATTAACTTCATAAAACTCATTAATGCATGTATTTTAATTGGCTTAGTCTTTCATTGAAATCAGGCTTTGGTCTTTAATCTATTATCAACAAATTTAAAATAACTGTGTTAGCAATATTAACATTTATAATTAAGTTAATTCGCTAAATGAAGCAAGATTAATCAGTAAATGGCATCTGGATTATGGAAATAAGGAAAGGGAGTAAATAGACACTCAGTGATGAATCTGAGAGCAAAGCACTCCTGGCATGTCAAGATTAACTGAATCATACTATTTAGTAAACTTTATAACGGTTACAATCTCATTACTACTGAGAGAGCCATCCTAAAAAACAAGGACTTTATTGACTACAAAGAATAGTAAGATGTATCAGAAAAGAATTATAAAAACCTTTGACATTTTTTCTGTCTATAAATAATTATATGTGAAATTTACTTAATGCAATAATACTGGGTTGAGTTCAAAGTAAAATAGTTAATATAGAAAGAAGCATCTTAATATACCTTCAGTCATTAAAAACACTGTATAAAAGATAAAATATTTTTTCTAAACACCTGTTTTGCCAAATAAGGCTTAGATTGAATTATAACTGTAAATTCTGGAATCTGAGCATCTAAACTGATTGATTAAGGTAGACGGAACTTTTCATTCAGTATATCTTGTGCTTTTATTCTACATAGTTTAGTAGTAATTATACAAATGACCTAAATGAAATAATATTATAACTAGGGATATCCTTTAAGGGAATCAACAATGTTAGTCTGACAAAACTAATAATAAAGTGGTTGATGTTAAGGTTATCAAGTCATAGAAACCAAGCCCAAAACTGAGTATATAAGCAAGACAGTCCCCTGACCAGTCTGACCTCAGTGTGTCTAACCCATGTAAGCATGGAAAATAGACGTTAAATAATGTTGATGATAATTCTTTTTTGATAAAGAGTAAATTTTTACATGATTGTGATAATAAAGACCTGGAGACTTTCATTTACTATAAACACCTTTATTAGCCTTTAACAAGAAACTCTTGATGCATTTCTTAAACAATCATTAATAATAATAATGATTTCTAGTATTTGATTTCTGATTTAGGCACAAGGCCAACAATTTTTGGAGTGAGGGGTAAGTTGATTAAATCGACCTCAGTAAATTACATTACTGGTGCTTTATTTTATTGACCCCATGAAGATGAAAGGCAAAGCTAACTGTGGCAGGATTTGAACTCAGAATGTAACAAGCCCTAACTCTATGCCACAAAGCATGTGTCCGATGCTTTATTGATACTACCAACCCGCCACCCTAATAACAATTGTTTCTGATTTAGGCACAAGGCCAACAATATTGGGAGAGGAGAAAGTCGATTAAATTGACCCCAGTGCATTACTGGTGCTTTATTTTATCGACCCTCTAAGGATGAAAAGCAAACCCTACCTCAGTAGGATTTAATAATAATAATTGTTTCTACTATTGGCACAAGGCCAGCAATTATCCCAGTGTATTACTGGTATTTTATCGACCTCATAAGGATGAAAGGCAAAGTTAACCTTGGCGGAATTTGAACTCAGACCATAAAGGGGCGTAACTCTATGCTGGAATGCATGGCGTCCGACCCTCTACCGTTATTGCCAATTCACCGCCCTCATAATAATAATAATTTCTAATCTAGGCACAAGACCTGTAGTTTGAGGGGGTGAGAATGTCGATTATATCAACCTCAGTAGTTGACTGGTACATTATTTTATCAATTCTGGAATGATGAAAACTGAAAGCAACTCAGACATAATAACAAGAGATAAAATACCCTTCTTAACAATATAGAAAATGTTTCATGAAATAGAAAATATTGCTTAACTGTTCCCTTTGTTAGCTGAAGCAAACAAAGATAGCTTCATTGTCTAAAGATATGAAGAAAATAGAGATGAACTGAGATGACATTGAGAAGTTGGGATATTCATAGCTTTTTGATAGTCAGTAGCAATGTAGGTAATGTAATTACACCTGAAAATTGATGTCAAAACATATCTTGAACTTCTCAATAAATAACCATTATATCAAACTGGGTGTTCAGTAAATTAATTTATTGGGAAACCAACGAAGCTGATCTTTATAAAAAGAGTGGAAATAAGGTTGAATTGAGCTCCATTATATTCCTATTATTACTAATATTTTTCATCCCAGAAGGATGGATATTAAATCAGTAATCATCAGACAAAAATATTAAGCTCACTACAACTGTACCTATGATAGAAATTTCCATAAGATTTTTTAGAACCTAGCTTTCAAATAATAGCTGTTATCTAGTTCTCATAGAACACTGATAAATTAAGATGAAGGGATTATCATAATTTCATGAGGACATTGCTAAAGTTTATTAGGGAAAACATTCCTTCTTCAATGCAGAAGGATATATATATATATATAATGTGAAATAAAGTGTCTTGCTCAAGGTGATGTGTTGTTTCCTTGAGCAAGACACTTTATTTCACATTGCTCCAGTTTACTCAGGTGTAGAAATGAGATGATAGGGATTGGGGTCCTTATCATTCCACTGCAAAGTGGTCGTGGAGGTGCCATGGCAAAAAAGTACCCAGCACTCACTGTAAAGTGGACATGTAGGCGCCATGGAAAAAAAAGCACCCAGCACTCACTGTAAATGAGGTTGGTGTTAGGAAGGGCATCCAGCTGTAGAAATCAAGCCAGAATCAGTTCTTGTCCCACCCTTGCAAGCAGGGAAAAGTGGATGTAAAATGAAATGATGAAATGAAATGATATATATATATAGAGGAGCTGTTAAAAGAAGATGCTGATATTACACACACACACATTATATATATAAATCAGGATAGAGCCAGTTTAAAACTAGTTAGACCATTACTCAAGAGAATACTTGATACTTGGGGTAATAGAGTATGGCTATATTATAAAGAGATGGGACCTGACGGCTGGGCTCCTGCTGATTCAACAGCTAGTTCCAGATTTCTAGTTGTTGAAATGGCAAGAGCTCAGCCGTAAAAATAAATATTGTAATAATGGTTATAAGAAAAAGTTGTGGTGGCAAAAGGAATTTGTAGGGTGATAAGATAGCAGATGAAATTAGTGGTAGGAAATATCTATCGATCACAGAATACATATATGTAACTGATTTCATACAAATGAAACAGTTATAGAAATGTACTGGTTACAACAAAGGTCCTAGGCTGGGCAATTATAAATATAATTGTTAGACTTTCCTCTGAGATCCTGGCATAGCATATTTGGAATTAGTTTGATGTGAAGGAGAGGAGAGTTAAATTTCTTATTTAGGGACACAATTCAATGCCATCAGCAGGATACAATTCTTTAATCCTTGACCCAAAAATTGATATCTTATAACCTTAAGATTGATTTATTTTTGTTGTTGATACACTTTTTTTACTCTTAACATCCCATAATGATTTAGCAGAACATATCTTTAGAAATAGGTTCATATCTTTAAAAATAGGTTTGCTAATTCAAATGTTTATTGTATCTTTACTGGACAAGTTTTCATGAAAAGTTTCAGTAAACTAAATATAGACTTCAACTTTTAACCCTTTTGATGCCAATGTGCCACAAAGCACCTCTGGTTCTATAAAATAAAAACACCAATTTTAAAAGGTTTCTATATGAATTAAAACCTTCCCAAATAATTTACTTTTGTTATGTTACAAATACCACTGTAATAATCAAATAATTAATAATTCTAGCAAATCCCACAAAATTCTTCAATAACTAATTCATACACAATACATTACATTAGAAATATGGTAACAAAGGAGTTAATGTAATGCAGTCGGTGCCATTTTATACTTTATAAAAGAATGTCTGCTGTTGTGGTTTCATGTGGTTCAGGGCATCAAGAGATAACCAATATTTACAAAGAATTTGAGGATTACACACTAAGTAAGTAAGTAGACAGTCAGTAAATGCTATAAACCTTCCTAAATAAGTATAGTGAGAAAGTTCAAAGGATGCAGATACAGCATGCTGGATAAAGCAAACTGAAGGAGCTATTGTGCAGAAGATGGTGGCTTAATGTAGGGGTTGTTATACTGTACCTGGAATCGGTGATAGCCCTGTCCTTCCTTGGTGCGGCCTTCTTTGCTGACCGCCCAGTAAAAGTAACAGCTAGGGGAGATGATGGTAATAGCACTCAACAGCAACAGTATCGGGCTAGTTGTGTTTGCGAGCGTCGATAGCATCATGAAGACAGTTGTCACTGCAACAACAACAAACAAGCAACATCACATGACAAAACAATACCATACGGAGACTCAAAAGGCTGACACCAACAAAGACAGAGATGAGAGATTTTGGTTAAATGTGGTAGATAGGTCACAGAAATACAATACTAGTCTTAAAACTCACTAGATCACAGATAAACACCAGAATTTGAGGAAGCTAGTGGTAGTCTGTACTGGCAAGAGTAAATATCATAAAATTAAAAACAAAGTAAAAAAATTGTGACATTTGTAATATAACATGCTAATTTGGAAAGAAGCAACTGAGTTACAGGAAGAAGGTGGGTAAGTACAAAAATTGGTTGAGGATAATTTGATCTTATTTCTGATGAAAATTATTTGTATTTTTTACATTGCCCAAAACCATTTTCATTTTCTTTTTAAATAAAATTAAATCATATGGAGATTCTATTTACTTATAAACAATTTTTTGAAAGAAGATTTAATGCATACTTAATTTTGAATGCAATATAAACAAATATGAGTCATTGTACTTTTTACAATACAAAGTATTGTAAAAACAAGAAATTTTGAATATCTGAAAGGATTATATTTCTAAGGATTTTTTATAACATTATATAGTATTAACAATTTTGAAGCTGTATATTTTTGCTGCTGTCTTCAGGTGAACATGGTATTTTTTATAAAATATTACAACAATATAAAAACTGTATAGATAAATATTAACAAAAAATATGTGTTTGAGGTAATGCTTTTTGTGCCAGTGCGCATAGAGGAAAAAAATAAGACGGATGAAACTAAAAAAATATATATAAGAACCCTAAAGAAAAATTATAATATATATATACATATACATATATATATATATTTATATATATGAAACATAGATAATAACAACAACAATAATAATGATTTGCATATGGTTACATATTTATAGGTGAATAATGTACCTTGCGGAATTTAAAATATAATACAATGTATTGATACTAATACACTTACCTTTGAATCCTGCTTTCTGATTGTGATTTATATATATACACATCAAAAGAAATTTACACATACAACACTAGATGTATGCATGTATTGCTACAGGGAGCTTTGATATAAAACAGATGCAAACTTCTTAGAAATATTTTGCATAATGATGTTACAAGTTAAACCATAGTTATTAGGTTTAATTATCTATTTATCTTATAGTATATTTGGTGCAAAAATATTGATGTTGTGAAGTATATTAGTTAGATATACCAGTTTGTTGGTTTTCTCACTGACAGGCTTTCACACATGACAGGCTTTCAAATAATTTCCATCCACGAAATTCCAATGACAAGACATTATTCAATCAAAGATTTCCAATGGGTTGAGCAATAAATATTATTCAACTAAGAACTCAATGGTTATATAGTAAACTTCTTAATCACATCTATACAAGTTAAGGTAACATATATATAAAAAGAATTACATAAAAATCATTTAAGATCATCACTAGTTCCCTCATATATAACATTGTTAAAACTGCATCTTTACGGGAAAGACATTCTACATTTCTATTACTGGAGGTTTGAGAAGGCCCAAATCAGTAATTATTTTAACATGTAGTTGACCCCTGCATGTCTAGTACTGAATCTAATTCTGCACAGCAAATTTATATTTACATGGTAAATCAGTTAAAAGACTTAAAACACCCATAAAATGTTTAAAATAGTCATTATAAATGCTTCTCAGACTCACAAGTATATCAAACACTGAGTCATAGCACCTGCCTCAAAGATTTGTGTAGTTCTAAAATTTCACTGCAAGTAACACCTAGACCGGATTACTGCTTATATCTATGGAAGAGTATTCCCACTCCCAACAGATATCTAAGAGTACATCTATGTGATGGAATGACTTATTCACTAACAAACTGCAATAGCTAGCTTACAGAGCAACTGTTTCTTCTTTCTGTCCCTTCTGATACAACTGCAATAACCTTTAATCCGTTAGCATTTACATTACTCTATATTTACTATTGTATTTTCACAGTAAAGGCTTTACCCCACAATTATTTCACATAATATTGAATCTATGAGATTTTTATATTATTTATTTTGAGAACAATACTTTAACATTAGTATGAGTGGCTGGTTATGGCTGGTTTGAACAGAAAATAGTGAGAGAATTCTGGCCGGATACAGCCGGCTTAAATATTAAAGGGTTAAACTAGTTAACTGCGTACTCCCTCAACTCACCTGACATACTCATTGCACTCACTTTGCCTGACCCAGCATTTACACTTCATCCAGTCCAACCATCTATGCTTTTTCTTAATATATTCAAGCTAAGCTTTATCTGCATCAATTTCAACAATGGGAGAGTATGCAAAGGTCATGGGCACTGCCCCTCTTCCTATGACTAACTAAAATATAATAACAACCATAGTATCATCATTTATATAGCAATTCTCTTTAGGTTGGAGAGTTCAGCTAAATAATTTCCTTTTGTTTTTCTATGATAGAATATAACATATAAGAGGGCGAGATTTACTTAAATTCTATGAGATGATTTTATCAGTTTTACAATAAATTTATAAATATTCAATGAAAGAAAATAACTAATTATGTTTGAATTATATTCTCCTCGAAACTGTAAAATAATAATAAAAACAATATTGCTAGCAGAGAAAGCAAACAAATGTATTATACATATAGATACAATCATCATTTTTGATTCACCTGTTTGCTAAGAATAACAGAAATTATGTAATTAGGGAAAATAAAAAAAAAAATCCATTATCGCCTATAACAACATAAAAATTTCCAGGTATGTATTATTATTACCGAACAATTATATTGACATCAAATGATAATTACCAGCTAACAGAGAACACACACACACCTTCATTCATGCATGTAGCTTGTACAAATACAAACATATTAAATTAGCCATAGTTCATTTAAAATCACTGGATGAAAGGAAATATACAAAAACAATTTGAAATGATTGAAGAAAAGACGCTTTAAATATTTAAAGATCAATGAAAATCAATTATGAAATGCATAAAAAAGAAAGATCTTTGTTAAAATCAATGCCTCTTTTATCTAACCTCATTATATCAACAAATAAAGTTGTTTAGGTTAATGGAACACTGAATTTTAGAATAATGTTTGCTTTATAGATATTTCTGCTTAACCCTTTTATTATCAACCTACTTAAAACTGCCTCTAGTTTCATAATGTGAAACCTCTAACTTTAAACTATGAACTTTTTATAAAATTATGTTCCAAAGAGCAGCTTAATAATGAAATTTTTTGTTATTTTACAAAATTTTCTAAACACTTCCTTATTTTCAAAATTAATTGTAACACATGGATGATAAAGTATTTTATGAGAAATACAGTCAAGTATAATTTTGTACATGTGATGTTAAGAAGAAAAATAGAGTGTAGTTGTGAATAGAATATAGCAATAATATAATATATATCCCACATTAGACCTACCCCTCCAATCACCTTCCTGCATATATGCATCCTGCGC
This sequence comes from Eledone cirrhosa, assembly GCA_964016885.1. Lineage (NCBI taxonomy): Eukaryota > Metazoa > Mollusca > Cephalopoda > Octopoda > Eledonidae > Eledone > Eledone cirrhosa. The sequence goes on from OZ024740.1 coordinate 355,609,154, forward strand.
CTTCCACATCTGGTATACCTTGCTTGTCCAACCTATGCATACAAGCTCGGAAAGCTGGACACACTCCTCCACAATGCTGCTGAAATGGCTAAAAGCTCCCAGCCTGACCTGCATGATGACACAACAAATGCCCCTAGTCCACCATATAAAGTAAAGCGGTTGGGTTCATTCCATGTTAGCATGATAAAACTGAAGCAAATTTGATACAAGACTGTGTCCCTTGCATATGAGTGTTGCGTTGGTTGAGACAGCTGACATCTTTCATTTGATATGTGTAGAGAATGAAGAAAACAACCGTGACGTTTACTTCTAGAAGCTGTTAACTTGCTGCTAATGGAGGAAAGCATTACTGCTGACATGGTCGATCTTTAGTGACATGGCAGTGTTCATATTAAATAATTCATATAATTGTCAAGTCGAGGAAAATGTTCTTTTTGTCAATGGTTTACATATATAAACAGTCCTTCCACTATCACCACGGCATACACTAATTGATAAGTGAGATATTAGAATACCCGTCTACTTTCTTCATTGAATCTAGTTTCATGCCCAACTGTTCTATGTTTAACCCTTTAGTATTTAAACTGGCTGTATCCGGCCAGAATTCTCTTTCTGTTCAAAATAGCCATCACTTACTATTCATTCTGATGTTTATGTATTGTTCTCAAAATAAATAATATAAAAATTTCGTAGATTCGATATTATGTGAGGTAAAGCCTTTACCTCCAAAATACAATAGTATATATAGAGTACTGTAAATGCTAAAGGGTTAGATATTTCCACATCTGTCTTTGGAGCTCAATATCAGCAATTCAGTTTACCATACTATATCCCTTGTGCCTCGTATCTTCAGAAACGTTTCACATATATATATATGAGCCATTGAAGGTGCCTCAATATTTTCATTCAATCTACTAATAATTGTTACTACTTTCGGCACAAGGCCAGCAATTATCCCAGTGTATTGGTACCTTATTTTATCGACCCCGTAAGGATGAAAGGCAAAGTTAACCTCAGCGGGATTTGAACTCAGAATGGCAAGGGCCGTAACTATGCTTCAAAGTATGGCGTCTGACCCTCTACCGGTACTGCCAATCCACCGCCCTCTACTAATAATGGGTGCCATATTGTCTCCAAATCTTACCCTACTGTCATAAAACAAACCTAAGACATATTGGATAATGTAGACTTAGAAGCATTAGTTGAACAAAAAATAGGATGATCACAACACCTATTCCTATAGGTCTGCTTAATTATTGCTGAACTGGGGCTAAATACAATAACAATTTACATATAAACTATTATAGACACACATTAATATTATAACAGAAATCCCTGACAAAAAAAAAAAAAATAAATAAATAAATAAAACATACATAACTTCCCTAACAAACACATAATATTCGTCAAGCTATTTTCCTTTTATGCAGAAAAAAAAAAAGCAATCACATGCTGATAAACAAAATATACACATACAAGAAATTAGATCCCTTCAAAAACCAGCTGGTAGTCCCCTTAAGGGATGCATAGTTGCATTGTGAATTAAATAGTTAACACGTGTGCTATATATATATACACATATATATACACACACACACACACACACACACATATATATATACATACATACACGTGTGTGTGTGAATATATATATATATGTATGTATATGCATATATATATATAGACATACAGATATATATATACATGCACACACATATTTAGACATTCATATATCCATACATACATACACATATATATATATTTATGTAATGGATAGATATAGATAGATACATGTATTCACATCAACATGATTTTCTGCTCCATACTTCTACAATAATATGTTAGGTATGAGAAACTAGTAAACAATGTTCCTTTTAGATTTTTACTGTTTTCTTGTGGGTAAAAAATGTTATGATGTGCAAATTATTCCCAGTGAAAACAACAAAAAACAAACCCCCCCAAAAAGAACCAACCAGAGAAAAGAAAAAGAAAATCCCCAAATATGCCTGTACTGAATTCTTGAGAAATGTAAACCTCAAATTACAAAGATAATTTTGGTGTGTGTCTGTTTCTAAACCTTGACTGAGTATCAAGAAAGATAGATAAGATTGCACTGCATGAAGAACCTTGTTGTTTTAAAGAGCCAGGGTGCTTACAAACCATGCATCTGTTTAAAACAGTTGTATTTAATTTAGCTTTCATGCAGTTTAATTCAGTTTTTTGTGTGTAGGTTGTATAACACCATATGTATACATATATATGCAGAGTAAAGAATGGGAGGGGGGGGGGGGTAGTAGTGACTGTTCTGATATTCTTTTATTTGTTTCAGTTATGCTAGGGCACTATCTTGAATGCCATGCTAGGGTATAAACTTGAAGGGTTTAGTCAATAATATCAATCCCAGTAGTTATGGTATCTGGTATCTATTTTATCAAGCTCTATTTACAAATATGCTATGTTACAGGACATAAATAAAGAACACTTATTTAAACAGTAGAAACGACTGACATAGAAATGCTCACTCAGACAGATACGATGGGCTTTCATACAGTTTATATTTAATAAATTGCATTCTCAAGGCATTGGTTAACAAGGGGCTATAGTAAAAAGTATGTGGCACCATGCAACTAGCATAACTAGTATAACATCATCATATCACCATTTTTCAATGCTTACAAGGTTTAGATAAGTCCTTTCCAACGCAGCCTAACTCCAATCATAGCATTCCTTCGTCATCTCTTCTGTGAGGTTCAGAATTTTGAAATCAGCTTTAACCATCTCTGCCCAATCCTCGTTCGTATGCATCACATGTCCACACCAGTGCAGTCTTCTCTCTTGCACACTACATATAATTCTGCTTATATCCAGTTCTCTCACTTCACCCACGCCCTGATATTAACATTATATATCCAACAAAGTATAGCCACTTCATTTCCTTACCAGCCTCCATATATTCTCTGCATTTACTGCCCATGTTTCAATGCCATGCAACATTATACTTCTCACACAGGTATCAGCTAAACTATCCTTTGCTCATTGAGGAAATCTTGTTGTCAACAGGTAATAGCTCCCTAAACTTCTTCCACCCTGTTCTTATTCTAGCAACTATGCTTTCAGAGCAACCTCCTCCACTTCTAATACAAAATAAATAAAAAAAAAAAACAAAAAAAAAAAAACGTTGCTATGCCTGACCCTTATTCTATATAAATATCAACATCTTAATTCAGTAAAAGAACACAAAAGTTACAAGAAGAGAGAGAAATCATGTGACAACCTTACATCTCTTTCAACAGCTTTTACCAGCTTTAATTACAGAGATTTGGATTCAACCATCATAACCAGTGAAAGTATGTGGCCTAGTGGTTAGGATGTTGGACTTATGATCATATCATGGGTTTGATTCCTGGACTGGGTTGTGTGTTGTGTTCTTGAGCAAAACATTTCCTTTCCTGTTGCTCCAGTACACTCAGCTGAAAATGAATACCAGCAGTAGCTGGAGAAGTATTGTGCTCTCAGTTGCTTATGTCAAGGAAACCAGGATAAGCACCAGCCTGATGAACCTCTGAGCTAGGGACAGACTTTAGAATCATAACCTTTTCACGAAGTATATCACTATATTTTCATTCTTTTTTTTTTTTCTACTTATTTGTATCTTTTGTAAATGATAGACATAGGTTAATAGACCCCATTTGGTTGTCAAATACACAATTATGAATATATTTATTTGAAGAGTAATAAAGAAACCTATTTCTTTTTGTTTATTCTATCCCTGAAACTGAATGAACATGGTTTAAGAATAGTATGCTTCTAGCAGTTTGAAGACCATCTTGAATCTAATGCCGAATGGTTTTAGATGGAGTTGAGGTTAAAGTTTATATCATAAACTCCTCCAATACTTTGTATGGCTCTATAATCTTTGGAACAGATATGTTATTGACCAGGCCTTACCAAATTTCATAAATCCGACCCAACTATTTAAAAAAAAAATATATTTCAAACTTTACATGTATATTACCTATGTTTCAGGGAGTGCTATGCACATAAAAAATTCAACATTTTGATCCCCAAGGGCCCACATTAGGTGAAAAACTGCGTTTTTTCAGCTTTTTAGGTTTTTTTTGAGGCGTTACGTCAGACCGATTTCCTTGAAATTGTAACTATGTATTAGTCAGTCTCTTCTTCATACCGTCAGCAAAGAAAATCCAACTTTTTTATGGCCTAGAGCCTGCATTTGGTGAAAAGCTTCATTTTTTCAGCTTTTTAGGGCTTTTTTGAAGCATTACATCTAGCCAATTTTCCCGAAATTTCAAGGCATATTATGCACATAAAAAAATTCCTTTTCTTGATCCCCTAGGGCCCACATTAGGTGAAAACCTGCATTTTTCCTGCTTCATCGAGGAAAATCTTAAAGGTTATCCAGCCATCAGAGTATTCGATTTATTTTCTTTACATATTGTCGAGGCATGCAGTTTTTCCACGATTAGGTCTGTTGGCGGCCTGCATTCAAAATACCTTATCCCATGCAGCGCCAGGTACCACTGCTAGTCCTCTATAAACCCATGTCAAGTCAGTTGTCCTGTCTGAGAAAACAACAACAATACCACAGAAAATATGAACCGATGACTCTTAAGCTCGTTATTTACCTACCCAATCATTTCCTCTCTGCATATGAATATATACATTAATATGTGGGTCCTCTACTACTACTATGATGGCAGCAGTGCCGTTATTTTTGTCGCCATTCTCATCATAATTTTCTAACTGTTTTCCATGCTGACTTAAGTTGGACAGGCTATTATGGCCAGAGTCAGGGAATCACATCATGCTTGAATGTTCCAGTTTTGGCATAGTTTCTACATTTGTTTGTCTTTCCTAACACCAACCACTTTTGTTGTGTCCTTCGCATAACTAAAGAGTCTTCTCTACTCTACAGAGTGTACTGAGGGCATTTTATTAAGGAACCAATACTAGAGAGTGGATGTGAATATAACTACATGTGTGGGGGATTATACACCTGAGGGTGATTATATACATGTGTGTAGAATTAAATGGTTAAGATTCTTAATCTAAAGTATATTAATCATTATAGCTGTGTAAGCATCTATTTGAGGTGGAAAAATGAACAAAAACCAACTAACTTAAACCACATTTCAATCACTGGGAGAACACATTTGTTCTTACACATCCCTATTTTTATGTCTCTTTTCTCCTCACAAATTTTAATGTTTATTTGTTTCAACTTACTCTTAACATTATGTAAAGATTTAGCAGAAAATATATAGAAATGGACTTGTCAATTCAAATGTTTAATTACAGTAAACTAAAATAAAGACTTGATTTTTTAATGTGAAGCAGTCATGTTGTTTTGTATTTTTCAAGTATGTCATGCTAATGCAGTTTCATGTAATACTGGATGTTAAGAGTTAACTTCCACTACAGTCTCACTGGCTCCAGATAGTAATTGGTGAGGCTATTCACCTGGTACATAGTTAGGTTTCTTTTACTAATGTTTAGCCCTTTAACATTTAAACTGGCCATATCCAGCCAGAATTATTTCACCTCTTTCTGTTCAAACTGGATGTAACCAGCTGCTGATACTTATGTTAACGTATTGTTCTCAAAATGAATAACATCAAAATCCCATAGATTTGATATTATATGAGATGTTTATGTGAGATAAAGTGTTTATCATGAAAATACAACAGTACATGTTAAAGGGTTAACATAACAACAGATCTAATTTTGAATCAATACTTTAGTGATAACAAATGCAAAGAATATGAATAAATTATAAAGTAATCAGATTAGATAAGATTTTCATTATAGACAATACTATAAACTGTAAATGCAAACCGAGATAGAGAAAAATAACCTCCTGTAAAACTGCTATGACTTGCATTAGGTACCAGGTTTCATACCGGTGTAGAATCTTGGGCAAGTGTCATTTAGCATAGCCTTGAGTCGATCCATGTTTTGAGAGTGAAATTGTGAAGACAGAAACTGCTTGGAAGCCTGTTAGATGGAATGTACCTGTAATTCAAAGCTCCAGCTTTGTTCCACACTATAATACTCAGAATTATGTTAAGGGTACACGTCTTTGGAACGCTCAGCCACTTACATCTTAATTTAATAAGCAGAGTATTCACCTCATGATTGCATGGTTAAGAGCTGGGTTTTCAGTGGTGAGTTGTTTCCTTGAGCAAGACTCTTCATTA